>WAAE01001616.1:13096-36131 GCA_013400495.1 Nicator chloris | reverse complement strand
TCCCTGTCCACCCCTGTCCCCCCCTGAGCACCCCCAGCCCCGGCACGAGGGGGTTTTGCCAGCAGCTCCAACACCCCCAGGCCTCCCCGAGCCCGCAGCTCCCGTTTCTCTCGGGGCACGAAGGCTCTCCCGCGTCACTGCGGGGTCACTCGGGTTTGATTTCAGTCCCCTGGGGGGCCCCAGCCCCGGCAGCTGCTCCACGGAGCCAGCGGCCTGCAGGCCACCTCCGGGAGGGTGACACAGAGCCGGTGACAAGGGACAGGCTCGGGAGCCACCGGCCCCGGCTGTGCTGTGCCCTCCAGCCCCGGGGTTTTCCACGGGGATATTTCCCTCTGGAGCACGGGATGCTGTCCCCACGCTGCTCAGGACAGGGGACAGGGCACCACACAGAGGTGCTGAGCTGGGAGAACTCCAGGCTGGAAAGACAAGGAATCACCAACCCCACGGGCGGGCTGATAAACCATTCTGATAAATCAATCACTCTGATAAATCAATCACTGATAAATCAATCACTGACAAATCAATCACTGATAAATCCATCACTCTGATAAATCAATCATTCTGATAAATCAATCACTGACAAATCAATCATTCTGATAAATCAATCACTCTGATAAATCCATCTCCGATAAATCAATCACTCTGATAAATCCATCACTGATAAATCAATCACTCTGATAAATCCATCACTGATAAATCAATCACTCTGATAAATCCATCACTCTGATAAATCCATCACTCTGATAAATCAATCACTCTCATAAATCCCATCGTTTTTTCCTAAATCCCACCCTGCTCCATCCTCCTTGCTTTTTCATCCTGCTGGCCTTCAGGACACAGGAGCTCAGCCCTAAAAAAACACCTGGCAGCATCCCCATGACGATGATGATGATGATGATGATGATGAGGGGAATAATTTAATAAATTAAAATCCATTTTCCCGGGGGAGCTGCTCCCTCCGTGCCGTGGCTCCGTGCGTTATCCCAAGGGAAAAACCCTTCACACATCACGGCCCAGCACATCAAACCCTCGCCCTGCTGTCACCAGGTGACCAGGCTGCCCGAGGAGCTGGCACAGCAGGGACAGGAGTGGCAGCTGCCACCCCCACACGGGACCCTCCGGCAGGAAGGGCTGTGCCCGAATTCCCCCCGGGAAAGGCTGGGAAAAGGAGCCCCAGGATGGGGACCTGCAATTTCCCTGCCACACGTGGGCCGGGAAAAGCAGCCTGCGGGCACCGGGGTGGCACTTTGGGGACGTTTTTGGCCTCCCAGGACATCATTATCCCTCATTATCCATCATTATCCCATCCCCGTGACGCCTCCTCGGGGACACAAATAGAGGGGACAGAGGAGTGACACGGAATGGCTGCGGCTTGGCCTGGCCCTGCCAGCCTGGCCCTGGCACGCTGTCCCTGCAGGTGCCCAGTGTCCCATCCCTGCCAGCCTGGCCCTGGTGGTGCCCAGCATCCCATCCTTGTCATCCCATCCCTGTGGGTGTCCTGCACCCTGTCCCAGTCACCCCATCCCTGTCACCCCATCCCTGTCCCTGTCACCCTGTCCCTGCAGGAGCCCAGCTCCTCATCCTTGTCATCCCATCCCTGTCCCTGTCACCCCGTCCCTGTCACCCCATCCCTGTCCCTGTCACCCTGTCCTGGCAAGAGCCCAGCTCCTCATCCTTGTCATCACATCCCTGTGGGTTTGTGGGACCCTGCACCCTGTCCCTGTCACCCCATCCCTGTCACCCACTCCTACAGGTGCCCAGTGTCCTATCCTTGCCACCCTGTTCCTGAAGGTGCCCAGCACCCCATCCTTGTCATCCCATCCCTGTGGGTGTCCTGCACCCTGTCCCTGTCACCCTGTCCCTGTCACCCTGTCCATGTCACCCCCTCCCTGTGTCCCCCCAGCGATGGCCCCGCTGATCCCGCCCATTCCCAGCCCCATGGGGTGATCCTGGTGGAGGAAACAGGGAATCAACCTCAGGATCATCCCCAGGGACCCAAGGGAGCTCCCGAGGAGTGGCCTGGGGACGTGGGTGCCACGGCCATGGGTGCCACGGCCCCGGCAGCTCCACGGACACAGAGCCAGGAAATTCCCTTTTCCCACGGAGGGGAGCCCCAGGGGTGCGAGCCGGGACACGGCTGGGCCAGGGCCAGGGCTGGCTCTGGTGACAAACCCCGCTGGAAGCTGAGACGTGACCTGATCCTGCTCCAGGTGGGATTTTCCCCGTGACCATTCCATAACCCTGATCCTGCTCCAGGTGGGATTTTCCCCGTGACCATTCCATAACCCTGATCCTGCTCCAGGTGGGATTTTCCCCGTGACCATTCCATAACCCTGATCCTGCTCCAGGTGGGATTTTCCCCGTGACCATTCCATAACCCTGATCCTGCTCCAGGTGGGATTTTCCCCGTGACCATTCCATAACCCTGATCCTGCTCCAGGTGGATTTTCCTATGGGATTCAGACTCTGCCTGTCCCGGCCCTGTTTGCTGGGATCTGCTTTGTGGGTGGCACTGAGGTGACAATTGGAGCCTCCTGCCAGGTTCTTCCTTCTACAGGAGCCTTTCCCTGTCCCAGCCCCCAGCTCCAGAGCCCCCAGTTCCTCTGCAGGACTCTGGACCTCCCTGGCAGGGCTGGAGCAGATTCCACACCCAGGGCTGAGATTCCATGCCCAGAGCTGAGGTTCCATGCCCAGGGCTGAGCCCTGGCCACCAGCAGAGGGGATTGTCCATAAACCAGAGCAGCAGCTGCTGCTGGAGTGCTCCAAGAAACACAGATGTTTGGAGCTTGGAAAATGGGAGCCTCCCTTTGTAGGCAGAACAAAGGCAGAGAGGAATTAAGATCCTAATTAAGATCCCAATCTGGAGCGTGTTTGGGATCCATCCCGCCCCGGGGCCGCGGGGGATCCAGTCTGGCAGCTTCCACCTGGATCAGCTTCCACCTGGATCAGCTCTGCCACCTCCCTGCCAGCTGCATCCCCCCTCTCCTGCATCCCAAACCTCTGATATCCCATCTCTCCTGCATCCCAAACCTCTGATAACCCACCACTCCTTATCCCAAACCTCCTGCACCCCATCTCTCCTTATCCCAAACCTCCTGCATCCCAAACCTCTGATATCCCACCCCTCCTGCATCCCAAACCTCTGATATCCCACCACTCCTTATCCCAAACCTCCTGCACCCCATCTCTCCTGCATCCCAAACCTCCTGTATTCCCTCCCTTCTGCATCCCAAACCTCTGATCTCCCATCCTTTCTGTATCCCACCTCTCCTGCACCCCTCCCCTTCCACATCCCTCCCCAGCCCCTCTGCAGGGCCTCTCCCATCACCCAAAGGTGGGCCCTGCCCAGCACCCACAGAAATCCCCCCCTGGGATCATCCTGCTGGGAAACCTGCTGGGAGTCTGCTGGGAATCCTGCTGGGAATCCGGCCCCGAGGAGCCCCAGCCATGCCCCAGCCCCTCCCCTGAGCTGCAGGAGGCTCTTCCATCCCTGAGCCATCCCAGCTCCATCCCCCAAAGCCCGGGAGGCCCCGGGACAGGGGACAGGCAGGGACAGGGGACAGGGGCTGAGCTGTGGTGACCAACCCATGGAAAAACCTCCCGAGGGGCTGCCCAGGAGAGCCCAGGCAGAGCACAAACCCCTCCCCTGGCTCTCCTCTAATAAACAACGACCCAGGGAAAGCCTGGAGACTCCAGCGCCGGAGCAGCAGCATCTCCGTGGTTGCCATGGCAAAGCCACGGTGTCACCGTGTCCCTGTCAGCCCCGTGTCCCTGTCACCCCCGTGTCCCTGTCATTGCTGCACGGACACAAATCCAGCTCTGAGCCTGAGCCAGGGATCTGCTGGGCCACTCCCAGGGGGAAGGGCAGGGACGAAAGCTGAGCTTTGGGGACAAAAAGCTGAGCTTTGGGGACAAAGCTGAGCTTTGGGGACGCCACGCTGGCCCTGGCCCCGCCGGCTCTGCCGCAGGTGAGGCTCCCCCTCCTCCTCCCCCTCCTCCTCCTGGATGCATTCCCAAGGAATCAGCTCTCCAGCTCCTGACCCTCTCAGGCTAGCGGGAAGAGAGGGAAGGAAGGTCACGGCATCCTTCAGAGCTCGGCAGGGAGGGATCCGATCCCGGAGAACAGCGATCCCAAAAATCCCACTGAAACAATCCCAAAAAATCTCCCTCTGCCCAGCAGAGCCAGCAAGCCTTGCTGACAGCACCCCGGGCTGTCCTACTGCCCCTTTTCCAAGGAAAAACGGGAATTCAGCGGGCTCCCAGGGCAGCTGCCACCTCCGCAGCTCTCCTGGCAGACGCTGGCTCCAGCCTGGATGGCCTCTGGATGTGGATTTTTCCGGCACAGTGAGCCGGGAGCACACGTGAGCAGGGCTGTGACATCGAAGCTCAGAGCACGGCTCAGGGGGGTGCTCCAGCACAGCCTCTCCCGCAGCCAGATCCCAGGAAAACGTGGAATTGTTACGGCTGGAAAAGCCCGCTGAGATCAGAGTCCAAGCGTGCCCCGTGTTCACCGTTAGCCCGCGTCCCCAGGTGCCACCTCCGCGGGGTTTGGGGACACTTCCAGGGACGGTGACCCCACCCCTGACCTGGGCAGCCCCTTCCAGTGCTTGACAACCCTTCCAGTGAATGATTTTTCCCTGAAATCTGACCTAAACCTTCCCTGGAACAACGTGAGGCCGTTCCCTCTCATCCTGTTAACTTGGGGAAAAGCCTGCCCCACACCTGGCTCCTTCCAGGGAATTGTAGGGATTGGGAATCCCCTGATCCCCTTTCCCACCTCCCTCAGCCTCTCCTGGTGCTCCAGCCCCTTCCCCAGGCAGGGTCACCCACCCCCAAAGCCCATTCCTGCACTTCCAGCAGTTTTCCTGCAGAACTGATGCTGCCACCCCCTTTTCCCAGGGTTCTGGAGCAGAAGGAAATCTGGGATCAGTCCCTGGGCCCACATCCTGAGTCAGCAGCGGGGACTTTGCTGGGGCAGGGCCACCTGCAGGGGACAAAGCAGGACAAGCCTGGACAGCAGCCTCTCCCAGCGGCTCTGCTCATCCCGGTAAAACCAGGAATTCTCCTCCATGCCAGTCCTTCTCCCTCCAGCTGTTTGTTTCTGCCTTCCAGGGCAGCCAAGCCCTGCGAGGTCGGGGTTTACAGGAAACATTTGGAGGCTGCACACCTGTCCAGGTGAGGCTCCTGCCTTTTCCCACCCGGAATCCAGCTGGGAAAAGGCCAAGCGGGCGTGGGAGAGGAGGATTCCCACCTCAGCAGCCAGGGGTGAAGGGAACAGCAAACACAGGTGAGACCTGAGAGGAGGGACCTGCACCCCAAACCTGCCTCTCCCTTCCCTGTGGGAGGGATTGGGAAGCACCAGGGCTTGGGAGGGATTTGGGAAGCAGTCAGGGAATCATGGAATTGTCAGGGATGGAAGGGTCCCTCTGGAGCTCCCCCTGCCCAGGGTTCGTTCAGAATCTCCACGAGTCAGACACACAGAGAACTCCCAAAACAGGGAACCCTCAGAGACAAAAACACAATGGGAAAGGTCACTGTGGGTTTTTTCCTGTGGGAATTGGAGGGGCACCCAGAGAACCATGGAATTGTCAGGGCTGGAAGGGCCCCTCTGGAGCTCCCCCTGCCCAGGGTTAATTCAGGAACATCCAGAAGTCAGACACACAGAGAATTCCCAAACCAGGAACCCTCAGAGAGGAAAATGCACGGAAGGGTCAGTGCGGGTTGTTGCCGTGGGAATTCGGGAATCGGAGGGGCTCACCTGGCTCTGGAGCTCGCTCTGCTGCTTTAGGCGCAGGTTCTCGGGCGTGTCTGCCACCATGGTGAAGGATTGCTTCGGGTAGTGTCTGCCGAGGGAAGGACACGTCAGTGCCACCGTCAGTGCCACCGTCAGTGCCACCGTCCCCTGTCCCCTGTCCCCACCCGCCCAGGCGCTCCGGCACGGCAGAGCCATTCCCACCATGGAGCCGTGGAGTCGTGGAACCAATCAGGGAACCATGGGACCAGTCATGGAATCCTGGAACCCTGAAATCATGGAATCCTGGAATCATGGAACCAGGAAATCATGGAATCATGGAACCAATCATGGAACCATGGAACCAATCATGGAATCATGGAACCCTGGAATCCTGGAAACAGGATTCATGGATCCATGGAATCATGGAACCAACCATGGAACCATGGAACCAATCATGGAATCCTGGAATCATGGAATCCTGGAATCAGGAAATCATGGAATCATGGAAACAACCATGGAACCATGGAACCAATCATGGAATCATGGCATCCTGGAACCAGGATTCATGGATCCATGGAATCATGGAACCAATCATGGAACCAATCATGGAACCAATCATGACAGAGCCATTCCCACCATGGAACCCTGGAGTCATGGAACCAATCAGGGAACCACGGGACCAGTCATGGAATCCTGGAATCAGGAAATCATGGAATCATGGAAACAACCATGGAACCATGGAACCAATCATGAAAGCATGGAATCATGGAACCCTGAAATCATGGAATCATGGAACCCTGGAACCAGGATTCATAGATCCATGGGATCATGGAACCAATCATGGAACCAATCACGACAGAGCCATTCCCACCATGGAACCCTGGAGTCATGGAACCAATCAGGGAACCGTGAGACCAGTCATGGAATCCTGGAATCCTGGAACCAGGAAATCATGGAATCATGGAAACAACCATGGAACCATGGAGCCCATCATGGAACCATGGAACCCTGGAACCATGGAACCCTGGAACTTTGGAATCATGGAACCTTGGACTCCTGGAATCATGGAACCATGGAATTCTGGGACCATGGAACCTTGGAATCCTGGAACCATGGAATCCTGGAATCATTCAGGCTGGAAAAGCCCTCCAGGATCATCCAGCCCAACCGGCGCGGCTGTGCCACCCCAAACCCGTGTCCCCAAGGGCCACATCCAAGTGTTGTGAACATTCCAGGGGTTTTGTCCCGCTCTGGAGCAGCCAGAGCTGGGGACACATCCACAGAGGGCTTGGCAGCTGCTGCCATTTGGGATGTGGGATTGCCCGGACACTGGGACTGCCTGGACAATGGGATTTCTCCAGCAATGGGGTTTCTCCAGCAATGGGATTTCTCCAGCAATGGGGTTTCTCCAGCAATGGGGTTTCTCCAGCAATGGGGTTTCTCCAGCAATGGGGTTTCTCCAGCAATGGGGTTTCTCCAGCAATGGGATTTCTCCAGCAATGGGGTTTCTCCCTGTGCACTCTCCCCCAGCCAACGCTTTTCTCCCTGGCCTCTCTCCCAATGTCACATTTATCACAAAAGAGCAAAAGCAGCGTGTTCCCCTCGGGGACAAAGCCATTCCAGGCCTGTGCAGGATTTCAGGACAGACCTTTCCATGTCCCCTCCATGTCCCCAGGGCCCCATCATCCCAGGAAAAGCTGCTGGCTCTGCTCCCAGTGCCTCTGCCCGGCACAGCCCGGGCTCTGCAGGTCCCAGGCACGGCCTGGGCTCTCCCTGAGCGAGGTTTCAGCCACGGCAGCCTCACGCCGGCGCTTCCTGGTGCTGCAGAATGTCCCGGTCCCGGCACAAACCGCGCCGGGATAACGGGGACAATGCCCAGGAACGGGGTCAGGAACTCGGAAGGAGACTCAGGGAGAGTTCTGGGAGAGAGGAAATATCCGGTGCTCCAGCTGGAGGCCGCTGTCAGCCCTGCCCAAACTTCCCGTGGCCGTCCCCACCTCCAGCAGACGCGGAACAGGGCACGGATGGAATCCCTGGATAACGGGGAGCGTTCAGTGGGCAAACCCCAGCTGGGCCTGCCCTGACCCCAAAGAGATGCTGGATTTGGGGTCTCTCAGCTGCCAAGAAGAGGAAGAGTCGGTCCCAGCTTCACTCCCAGGCCCTGCATCCCAAAGGATGCTCCCACCGGATCCAGTCCCACGGCTCTGCCTGGAGCATCCCCAGCCTGGCTGCCATGGAGGCAGAGCCCTCCACGCCCCACAATTCCCAGGAAAAGGCCCGGGAGGAAACCCGACCCGGAGCAGATGGTGGCTGTGGGCTGGCAGCGACACCCAGCCCGCCCCCAGCAGCTCCGGGGCTGTGGCACAGATGGGAGAGGGCACGGAGGGGAAAACGCCTTTGGGAAGGGGTCACGGGCTCCTCTTTCACAGCCTGAACGCAGAATTCCCAAACTGGCATCGTTCCAGGATCCCCCAAACCCACTGCAGGGCTGTGGGACAGGAAATCCCCACTGCAGGGGGCACAGGGACAGCACTGTCCCCATCCTGTTCACTGTGACCACGCCTGGCACTGTTCCACTCCCAAATCCACGCAAAAACTGGGATCACTTCCCTTGCAGAGCCATCCCAGGGTCTCCTCCCCGGAGGTGAGCAGGGTTGAGCCCCTTGAGGACAGAACTGCAGAGGACAGCGAGGTCTCGTTGGTTTTTGGGGGTCTGAGGGCTCCCCCACAATGCTGATCCCTGTTCCGGGGCTGTCATTCCAAGTGTTCTGCTCCAGATCCCACATCTCCATCCCAGAGTCATGGAATGGCTTCTGCTCAGCTCCTCCTCCTCTCCTCAGCTCCTGCTCCTTCCCTGCTCCATCCTGCTCCTTCCTGCTCCTTCCCTGCTCCATCCTGCTCCTTCCTGCTCCTTCCCTGCTCCATCCTGCTCCTTCCCTGCTCCATCCTACTCCTTCCCTGCTCCATCCTGCTCCATCCTGCTCCTTCCCTGCTCCCTCCTGCTCCTTCCCTGCTCCTTCCTGCTCCTTCCCTGCTCCATCCTGCTCCTTTCCTGATCTCTCCTGCTCCTTCCCTGCTCCATCCTGCTCCTTCCCTGATCCATCCTGCTCCTTCCATGATCTCTCCTGCTCTATCCTGCTCCTTCCCTGCTCCATCCTGCTCCTTCCTGATCCATCCCACTTCTCCCTTGCTCCCTCTCTGCTCCCTCCCTAATCCCACCTTGCTCCCCTCCTGATGCCAACCCAGTTGCCTCCCGCTCCCTTCTCCTTCCTTCTCCCCCTCAGCCCTACAGGAAACCCCCAAAACACACCCTGACCTCCCCACTCCTCCCTCCTTGTACTGCTGGGCACCCCCAGTGCCCCATCCCCACTGTCCCATCCCCACTGCCCCATCCCCCCTGCCNTATCCCTACTGTCCCATCCCCACTGTCCCCTCCCCACTATCCTATCCCCAGTCCCATCCCCACTGTCCCCTCCCCACTGTCCCATCCCCACTATCCTATCCCCAGTCCCATTCCCACTGTCCTACTCCCATCCCCACTGTCCCCTCCCCACTGTCCCATCCCCATCCCCACTATCCCATTGCCACTGTCCCCTCCCCACTGTCCCCGCCGCTCTGGAGCCACCCCCAGGGTGCCGGAGGGATGGGAAATGCTCCGGGCCAGCCCCCCTTGTGTCCCCAGTCCGTGCGGACCCCCGGGTCTGCAGCCCCAAATGAACCCAAGCCCCCGCGCCCGGCAGCGGCGTTGGGAAGGACAAGAGGCGGCTTTACCCAAACAACAGCTCGCGGCTGCCCGGGGGATTCCGAAAATCCCGATAATCCCCGCGGGGATTAATCTCATCAGAGGGGAGACCGCACCGGCAACTCCGGCTCCTTCCCACTGCGGGCGTGCCGAGGATTCCCACCGGGATCCAGCGCCAAGGCAGGGATTGCACCCAGCCTGTGGCTGCTCCAGGGAAATTGCTGCATTTAAACCCCAGTCAGGATAAAAGCTGGCGTTCTGGGAGGCTCCTGAGCTCGCCAGGAGGAGCAGGATACTGGGAGGACACTGCAGGGGACAGGAGTGGCCTCAGGCTGTGCCAGGGGAGGTTTTGGGGGGATTTCAGGGAAAATTGGCTCACTGGGAAGCTGGGGTGGCGCTGGGACAGGGAAGTGGTGAATAAATCCCTGGAAATGTCCAAAAGCTCGCGGGACACACAAATTTGGTGGTGACAGAGCAGTGCTGGGATTGGACTCTGATCTCAGAAGGTTTTCCAGTGCTGGTGATTCCATAATTCCAGAGTATCCAACACCAGCAGCATTTTGTGCCCAACCCAGGCGCCGTGAGGAGCTGCTGGTGGAGCCGGGGCTTAATTAATCCATTAATCCACTAAGAGCAGCCCCTGGGCTCCGGGGACAGCAGGGAACAGCCCTGAGCTCGTCTCCTTCCCCAGTTCCTGCTCCTGGACCTCCTGGATTCCCTTCCTGGAATCCTGGAACCCTTCCCTGAGGTCTGGGAGCAGCAACAGCTCCAGCCCTGAGCAACCTGGGCTGGGCAAGGTGGGCTCCTGGGGATCCATCCTGGGATCCTGGGAGACCCCAGACCATGAATTCCGCCTGGGAATCCCAGAGCATTCCCAGCCCTGTGAGGAGAGCAAACCCAAACCATCCTGGGATCCTGGGAGATCCCAGATCGCAAATTCCCCATGGGAATCCCAGAGCATTCCCAGCCCTGTGAGGAGAGCAAACCCAAACCATCCTGGGATTCTGGGAGATCCCAGGTCACAAATTCCCCATGGGAATCCCAAAGCATTCCCAGCCCTGTGAGAAGAACCAACCCAAACCCTCCTGGGATCATGGGAGACCCCAGACCATGAATTCCCCCTGGGAATCCCAGAGCATTCCCAGTCCTGTGAGAAGAACCAACCCAAACCATCCTGGGATTCTGGGAGAGCCCAGGTCACAAATTCCCCATGGGAATGCCAAAGCATTCCCAGCCCTATGAGAAGAACCAACCCAAACCATCCTGGGATTCTGGGAGGTCCCAGATCGCGAATTCCCCCTGGGAACCCCAGAGCATTCCCAGCCCTGTGAGGTGATTCCCACCACCTCAGCCCGGGGTTTTTACAGCCCCAGAGGGTTTTCCCTGCCGGCTTTTTACCGACATTCCCGATGTGAACATCCCCCGGGAAAGCCACGGAGCAGGACACGGCCCCAGCCAAAGGCAAAGGCTCCTCTGGAGCCGGAGCAGCTCCGGCAGAGCCCGGAGCATCCCCGCCCTGCCAGCCGCGATTCTCCCATTGCCATGGCAACCGCATCCCTGCCCCGGGCACGCTGATAACGCTGGGGACGAGATCAGGCCCCAGCAGCCACCGCTGGCCACGGCCAGGGCCGAGAGACAAGAAATCCATCCCCGTGGAGCTCAGGAGAACTGGAAAACCGCGGGAGGAGGAGGGAATTAAAAATAACCTAGAAAACAACAGCCAACCCGGCTGGATTGAACACAGCGCTGTGTCCTGCTGCAGCCCAGCCTGGCAGAGCAGGAGACAGCCAGGCATGAGGCTGCAATTAGATTTCCTTTGGGTTTTGAGGAAATCTTGCAAGGATTTGAGGCAGGTTGTGCTCGGCCCTGAGTTCACGGGCAGGAGGGATCCATCCACGCCGGGATGAACAGCACGGATTCGGGATCTCCCAGAATGGATTTGGGATCCTCCCCTGGGATCGGGCACTGCTTTTCCCCCCAGCTCCCGGGAGCTGCTCCCTGGGGAAGAGGCGTTTCAGTCCTTAGGGAATTTCGGATATGGGATCCTCCCCTGGGATCAGGCTCTGCTTTTCCCCCCAGCTCCCGGGAGCTGCTCCCTGGGGAAGAGGCGTTTCAGTCCTTAGGGAATTTCGGATATGGGATCCTCCCCCGGGATCGGGCTCGGCTTTTCCCCCCAGCTCCCGGGAGCCGCTCCCTGGGGAAGAGGCGTTTCAGCCCGTAGGGAATTCAAGGCTGGAGGAGGAGGGTTCCTGCTGCCCCTGCCCAAACAGAGCCCCCAGCCCCACGCAGGGAGGGGAAAACCCCCTCCCCTGCACGGGAATCAGCACAGGAGCCGTCAGCAATAAATTAAACCTTAACGAGGAGGCGGGGAGGGAACCGCGTGGGAACGGGGCGAGGAAGGGCTCAGCCCCTCGTGTGGGGGTCCCAAAGGAGGGGGCAGACCCTGTTTTTCCTCCCCCACAGCCAAAACCGAGGCAGGAGCAGAGCTGGGGGTCCCCAGAGCCCCCCGAAGTCGGTTTGGGCAGGGGAAGCAGAGGGGGGAGGGTTTTTTGCTCCACCTGCGCGAGTCAAACCCACCCTCAAACCACTCTAAAACCGCCCAAAAACCACCCTAAACCACTCTAAAACCACCCTAAAACCACCACAGAGCGTCCCCAGCTGCAGGGAGCGGCGCCAAGGGCTTCCCAAACGGGAATTGTGCGCCCACGGAGCTCAGAGCCCGCGGAGGGAGAGGCTTCTTGCCACCCCCATCACACACCTGCCCTTCCCTCCCCGTCCTGCAGAAAATCCCCGATTTATCCCAGCAGGGAACAAAGCCGTGTCAGGGGGAGATGGAGTCCCAAAGGGCCTCAGGAAAACCCCCCAGGCTCCAGGCACGAGAGGATAAACGTGGGAAGCTGCCTCGATCCGCCCCTCTCCTGCCACACGGCGAGGAAATCGTTCATCCCACGCAGCCCCGGCATCTGTGTAAAGTCTGCTGCTGAGGGGGAGCACTCCAGGCAAAACTTCCCAGGATAAATGGGATTCGGGGAATAAACCATTCCTGGGGGCTGCCCGAGGTTCCCCCAGCTCCTGCTGCTGGTGTGATCCCGTTCTGGGAGGAGCACCGGGGGGTTTTCCCTGCCGGAGGGGGATCCGGGCTGGGATCCGGGATGGGATCCAGGATGGGATCCAGGTTTCGGTGGGTTGGTGCTGCTGTGGCTGCTGCAGGGCTCCGGGTGGGGGTGTGGAGCCCCAGCAGCCCACGGCTGCTCCAGCACCGGCCAGACACGGATTATCCTGGGGATTGATGGAGAGGAGCTGGGAGATCTTGGGCTTGGAGCCAACAGACAGCCAGGGGGGATTGGGCAGGGAACCTCGGGGTCTCTCCTCACTGCTGGCATCTCTTTATCCATCCCTCCATCCTTGGATCCATCCATCCATCCCTCCATCTCTTCATCCATCCATCCCACCATTCCTTTATCCATCCTCCATCCCTCCACCTATCCATGGATCCATCCATCCCACCCTCCCTGCCTGCAGTCTGCACATAGCATCCTTGCTGGAATTGCTGTCCCATGGATCCCGGGGACACACAGGGATGGAGGAGTGAAGGCTCCACGTGCTCCCTGCAGGGGAAGGAGAAGCAAAATCCCTCCCTGAGCTGCAGCTCTGCTGGATCCCGGGTGGGTGAGCAAAACTAAGGAAAAGCCACCTCCGGATCCAGCTGGAAAAGTGGGGAGACACTCCTCAGGGGCTGCAGCTTCCTCATGGGGGGAAGTGGAGGGGCAGCTCCAATCTGTGACAGGGACAGGACACGGGAAGGGCTGGAGCTGTGCCTGGGAGCTTTAGGCTGCATTTTGGGAAAGGTTTTTCCCCCCAGAGGGTGCTGGAGCACTGGAACAGCTCCCCAGGGAATGGGCACAGCCCCGAGGACAGCTCCAGGACAATGCTCTGAAACAGGCTGGGAGTGTTGGGGTGTATGAGGTTGGCCTGGGGTTGCATTGATGATCCCTGTGGGTCCTGGAGCTCCAGGAATGTTCAGACAACACTCTCAGGGACAGGCTGGGATTTTGGGGTGGCTGGGGTTGGCCTCACGATCCTTGGGGGTCCCTTCAAACCCCGGATCTCCCAACATTCCACGCACAACAGCGCAGGGGACGGCGGGGACCCCAACCACAACCCCAGAACCCCTCGCTGGCAGCTCCCCCCCTCAGAATCCCACAAAACCCCGGCTCCTGCTGCCAGCAGAGGATTCCCGGGAGGCCGCGGCGGCCCAGACCAGGCGGCTTTTGTGGCGCTGCTAAATCAGGTCAGCGCCGTCTCCTCGGGCCACAGCTCCCGTCTGGCTCCCGCATTAGGGGCGGGCTGAGCACGGCAATTCCCGGGCGGAGCAGAGCGCATCCTGCAGGAGAAGGATCCCAGGGGATCAGAGCTCATCCCATGGGAGAAAGATCCCGGGAGGATCAGAGCTCATCCCGCGGGAGAAATATCCCGGGAGGATCAGAGCGCATCCCGCGGGAGAAGGATCCCAGGTGGGTCAGAGTTCATCCTGCAGGAGAAGGATCCCAGGTGGGTCAGAGTTCATCCTGCAGGAGAAGGATCCCAGGTGGGTCAGAGTTCATCCTGCAGGAGAAGGATCCCAGGTGGGTCAGAGTTCATCCTGCAGGAGAAGGATCCCAGGTGGGTCAGAGTTCATCCTGCAGGAGAAGGATCCCAGGTGGGTCAGAGTTCATCCTGCAGGAGAAGGATCCCAGGTGGGTCAGAGTTCATCCTGCAGGAGAAGGATCCCAGGTGGGTCAGAGTTCATCCTGCAGGAGAAGGATCCCAGGTGGGTCAGAGTTCATCCTGCAGGAGAAGGATCCCAGGTGGGTCAGAGTTCATCCTGCAGGAGAAGGATCCCAGGTGGGTCAGAGTTCATCCTGCAGGAGAAGGATCCCAGGTGGGTCAGAGTTCATCCTGCAGGAGAAGGATCCCAGGGGGTCAGAGTTCATCCCACGGGAGAAGGAGCCCAGGGGATCAGAGCTCATCCCGCAGGAGGACCCCAGGTAGATCAGAGTTCAGCCCGCAGGAGAAGGATCCCGGGTGGATCAGAGTTCATCCCACGGGAGAAGGAGCAGGCTGCTCCATGGATCCCCTCAGTAAAAGGACTCATTTGGGAGGGGCCACCAGCAATTCTTGCACCTCCCCAGGCAGGCGGCAGGGAGGAGACTTCCACAGGGATGTCGGGAAGCAAATCCAGAGCCTCCTTCCCACGGCAGCACCCTGGTTTCCATGGGATCCGTGTTCCCCACCTCCCCAGCAGGTGAGGGGTTTGGAGCGATCCCACTTCCAGACCGAGGTGAATCTACAAGCACTCACACCCCATTCCATCCCAGTCCTGCCCTAAAAGCAGCATTTCCCCCAAAAAACTCCCATCCCAGCACTTGAGCTGCTGCCTTTGGAGCTTTTCCCAAGCTGGAAATGAGGATAAATTCTGGAACGCCGGCAAAAAACTCCTGTGAGCGCAGCCTGGCGTGGCCCAGCTGCTCTCCAGAGACAATTGATGGAATTTGGGAACCCCAGGACCAGACCCTACATCCCCAGCACGACTCAACCCTGCCTCTGATCCCCCAGCAAGGCCAAAAAACCCCATGGATGATGTGAGAGCTGCCAGTGTTTGGAAAAACCTCCGGAGCTCCAAGTGTTGCTTATATTGAGGCTTTAACCAAGGGGCTTTGGCAGATTGATCCATCAAGGAGCAGCCCTGGATGCAAACATTCCGTGTCCCTGCAGCTCCCAGGGGTGACAGCCGCCCCCCAGCTGGATCAGGGATTTGGGAACGGTCCGGGAAAGACTCGGCAGAGGAGAGTTAAACAAAGGAAGCAATTGGCTGTGCTCTGCCAGGAGGCTCCGAGGTCACATCCTGCCTTTCAAAAAACAAACCGTGCCTTTGTCAGCCCCGAGAGCAGCCCCGACCCGCAGAGATCCCACCGGGAATGGGCGCAGGCTGCAGGGAAGGGTTTGGATCCTGCCAGCGTTTCCAGGGAAAAGCTGCCAAGGTGGCTGGGCCAGCCCTCCACGTGTGCAGCTGCTGCCAGCATCTGCTCCCAGCCTGCCTCCAGAGAGCCCAGCCCCGAGCTCAGCACGGCTTTGGGGGACAGGATTTCTCCAGGATTCGTCCCAGTGTCAGGGCTGGAGGGGGCAGGAGGGGCCAATCCCATGGCCAGGCCAATGCCAGGGCTGTTTTGGGGCCAGCAATGGGAACGGGGCTGTTGCAGCAGGATCCGTCCCATCCCATCCCATCCCCATCCCCAATCCCATCCCCATCCCCAATGGCTCCCAGCAGTTTCCCAAGGGACAGCCAGCCCAATTCCACATCCCACTCCAATCCATAATGGGAATATCGTTCCCAAGCTGGGAAATCAGAACTGACCCCTGGGATGGGCTGTGACCCCAAAACCAAGCAGGGCCTGTCTGACCCCACTGCTGGGAGCACAGCTGGGGTTTTCCAAAAGGTTTTCCTGGCCCCGGGCATGGAAAAATTTAGGAAAATCAACATCAGCCCCCACTGGGCAGCCCACACTGCCCTCCTCAGCTCTGCACATCCCCTCCTCATCCTCGTCCCAGGAACAGCTGGGAAACATCTGCAGGTGCGTGGAGAACACCTGGAGCTGGGAAGGAGCAGCACAGAGCAGGGCGAGCCCAGCAGGGAGAGGAGCGATTCCCGCAGGGATCACGGCCGGATTTCCCCTTTCCCACCTTACCACAAACTGGTGCTCGCTGGGGGGGTTACTGGTTTGAACTCTGCTCCCAGTGCTGGGAGAAGCCAGGCACAGAGAGGTGACAGCCCCGGAGGGAAGGTGACAGCCCCAGAATGGGGTAGAGGGAGGGCAGCCCTATGGAAGCGTTTGGGATTTCCAGGAGCAGCTGTGAGAGGCCCATGGCTCAGCCAGCACCTGGAGCCAGCCCTTCCCAAGGCCTCCAGAAAATGAGGATTCACCCACAATTCCAGCTGTTAAATCCCAGCATTACTCAGGAGTTTCCCCCCTCCTCCTCAGCAAACCCTCCCCTGAGCACAGCACAGCAACCCCACATCCCCAAATCCATGAATTCTGTGACTCCTTTTCCCCTCAGGAGGAGAAGCAGAGCCTGCTCCGAGCCCCACAGAGCCTGCAGAGCCCAGGGGCAGCTGCTCTGATCCAGGAACACAAATAAAACCCGGGATAAACACCTGGAACCCATCCAGGCTGTTCCTCTTTCCCTTCCTGCCGCCCTTCCCAGGCTGCAGGATCGCTCCATGGACATGGGGGCTGCTCCCAGGAGTTGGCCTGGAGTTCCTGCAGCAGGGGGATGCAGGATTTTAACAGCCAGGGATGTTTTTCGGGGCATCAGCAGGGTTGAAGGGTTGGCACCTGGTGCCAGGTAAGCCCTGACTCAGTGGGGAGGAATCCCAGCCCCAAATCCACATCCCCCGGGACATTTCGGGCGTGGTTTCCCTGCCGGGGAAGCAGCTCCAGGAGGGAAAGCTGAAGTCAGGGCAGATGGAGAGCAGGGACCTGCTGACACACCCCTCGAGAGGTATTTTTGGCAGCCTTTTAGCCCCTTTTTTGGCGGGGGGGAAAAAGGCAATTGAAGGAGGGGGATGTGGAGGTGGAGCAGCACCGCGATCCCCTCGGGCTCTGGGATGGTGGCTCCAGGATTGTGGAGCCGAGCAAGGGATTTGGATGGGCAGCACGTCCCAACAAAGGGGGATGTGTCAGGCCAGGCTGCCTCTGCTCAGAGCAGGAACTGCTGCAGCTTCCTGCCAGCTCCTCTGATCCAGCCGGGAAACAACCCCGATCCCAAATCTGGGAACGGCAGCAGATCCCTCTGATCTCAATCCCAGCTCCAGGAGCAGCAGATTCCTCTGATCCAGCAGGGAAAGAATCCCAATCCCAGATCTGGGTGCAGGAATAGCAGATTCCTGTGGTCCAGCAGGGAAACAACCCTGATCCCAAATGTGGGAACAGCTGCAGATTCCTCTGATCTCAATCCCAGCTTCAGGAACAGCAGATCCCTATGATCCAGCCTGGAAACAACCCCAATCCCAAATCTGGGAACGGCAGCAGATCCCTCTGATCTCAATCCCAGCTCCAGGAGCAGCAGATTCCTCTGATCCAGCAGGGAAAGAATCCCAATCCCAGATCTGGGTGCAGGAATAGCAGATCCCTGTGGTCCAGCAGGGAAAGAATCCCAATCCCAGATCTGGGTGCAGGAATAGCAGATTCCTGCAGGATCGGGATCAGCAGGGAAACAACCCTGATCCCAAATCTGGGAACAGCTGCAGATTCCTCTGATCTAGCTGGGAAGGAATCACAATCCCAAACCCAGGAACAGCAGCAGATCCCTCTGATCCAGCCTGGAAACAACCCCAATCCCAAACCCAGGAACAGCAGCAGATCCCTGTGATCCAGCAGGGAAAGAAGCCCAATCCCAGCCCTGGGAGCAGATCCCTGTGATCCAGCAGATCCCTGGGAGCCAGGCTCTGGGCTGTACCCACAGGGCTTTGGACAGGGATGCATCCAGCAGGGAACTGTTCGTTCCCCAGCAGGAATCCAGGCAAACCCACAGGGACAAAGCCTGACCTTGGCTCTCGTCCTGGTGGCCCCCAGGGCCAGCAGCAGCTGATCCCAGTGGCCCAGGGAGGTGAAGGAGGGCCTTGCCCAGGATCCTGCTCCTTCTCCCCATCCTGGCACGGCTCCTCTCGGCATTCCCGATAGCTCCAGCGCCCAGGGATGGCTCTGGAGCCTCCCCAGCCTGAGTATTCAGCCTTGAACCCTCAGCCAGGATTTTCCAGGTGGGATTTGTGCTGCACAGGGGGATCTCCCTGATCCCACAGCAAGTTCAGTACTAAAACCTCTACAAAATGTGTGTTTGGCAGCAGCTGGAGCCTGGAACTCGAGTCCTGCCTGGCTCTTGTATCCAGGTTTTCCCCACCTTCCATTTGGAGAAGTCTCCGACTTCCCTGAATTTTCCCTTCTTCCACTTTTAGTTCAAAGCGCTCAGAGTCCAGCCCAGCCCTGAATGTCACTTCCAGGGAGCTACCAGTGCCCAGCTGGAGCCAAGGAGGGGACAGGGAGGGGGGTGGGGACCGTCCCATCTGCCACCAAGCAATTCCCACACCGCTGGCACTGGGATCCAGCCAGCGGCCCCAAAGGCTTCTCCCGGATTTATGGCTGGGGGGGAATGTCAGGGCTGGAGGAAGCCCAGCCCTCTTCCTCCTGCTCTCCCGAAGAAAGAAACGCAGGAATTTGGCAGGGGGCCACGGCTGGAACAGAGAGGACCCTGTGCTGAGGCATGCTCGGAAAAGCAGCCTCTTCCCTGCCAGGATAAACGTTGCTTTTCCACCCCCTTCTCCCGGGACTGAGGACGCTGTCCCTCCACTTCAACTCCAGCAAATTTGGGAAGTCTGGGCTCCTCCCGGGCCGTCCACAGCCAGGCACGCCTCGCCTGGAGTTTCTGGATTCCAGGGATACTCCTGGGAGCAGCTGAGAAGGAACCAACCCCAAAATCCAAGCCTGGAGCTTTCCCCTTCTCTCCACATCCCAGCATTGCACTTCCCCCTGGAAAATCCTCCAGCGCCAGCAACTTCCAGCTGCTTCCCTTTGCTTTAAGGCAAGGAAAATGGGAAGAACAAAGGATTTGGGGCAGTTTCTGTGCTCAGTCCCGGGCAGAGGCTGGGAAGGGTTAAAGCAGCAGCAGCATCAAAGGGAGCCCCGAGAGAGGGGGGTGAGAACCCGAGCCGGGTCGAGGTTGCGCAGACTCCTTGGAATGTCAGGAATTTCCCATTCTTATCCCGCTTCCCTGGCGGCAGCCTGAGCAGGGAGAGCACAAGCACAGGACCCCGGGGCTGGGCAAATCCCACGCTCCAGGGGAGAAGGGTTGGGATCAGGACATTCCGGACAGCTTGGGGGTCTCAGCTCTGCCAGGCCAGACCCTTCCCCGTGGGGGGCTGAGGTCCCTGAACACCCCAAAACCATCACCCCCAAAGCCAGAGCCCACCTGCCTCAGGACACACATCTCCCCCTCACAGGCATCCCGAATTTCCTGCTTTTCACCCCAAAAAGCTGGAGCTCCGAGGGTGCTGTTTCCCTCCCCAAAACACGATTTATTTTCAGCCGCTTCTTTGCTGTTTCCCAAGCCCTTGTCACCCCGGCGAGATCCCCAGAAACGCCATTCCCTGCCCAAACTGGAATGTCGGGAGTCTCCTCTCAGTCCAGCTGAATTCCCGGACTTTGGACAAGGCACAGGCAGCACCAACAGCCAACCCCAGCCACAAGCACCTAAAAAAGCCACGGAAGTGAGAGGCTCTGGCCAAAGTCTGCTCTCACTTCTCTTTTCCGTGTAACTCAGCCGTTACCAGGAATAGTAAATTTAGACAAAACCAGGGATAATTGGGAAGAAATCCCTCCCTGGGGAGGTGGAATGGTGCTGGCACAGGTTGCTCCATCCCCGCAAGTGTCCAAGGTCGGGTTTGGAGCAAGCTGGGATGGTGGGAGGTGTCCCTGCCCATGGGGCTGCATGGGATTTAAGGTCCCTTTCCCACCCAAACCATCCTGGAATTCCGTGACTCCGACACCCATCCCACAGGGAAGTTGTCAGGAAAAGCACCCTGTGAACAGACCACCCTATTCCAGCGCTAAGCAGTTTAATTACATTAATTACATCCCCTAATTTTCCTTCTAAGACTTGCCAATGCTACAAAAAACGGATTTCCAAGCTCTTTTTTAGATACGAAGAAACGCTTTGGGTGCACAGAGCTCGGGAAGGGGGAGCACAACTCAGGGCCCTTGATAAGGGAAAAAATAAAGGTTGGAAGGGAACATCCAGTGCTCAGGAACAGGTGGAAGGGCCCAGGAAATAAAAAAAAAAAGGCATAGAGGAGAAAAGAGTCCAGGGGGGAAAAAAAGTCCAAAGGAAAAAAATGGTCCAGAGGAAAAAGGGCCCAGGAAAAAAAAAAGGGCCAGAAGAAAAAAAAAAAAAGGGCCCAGGAAAAACAAACAAAAAAAAGGGCCCAGGAAAAAAAAGACCCAGGGAAAACAAAAAAAAGGGTCCAGGGAAAAGGGCCTGGAGAAAAAGGACCACAAAAAAAAAGGGCCCAAGGAGTCCTTTTATTTGTCCCACCCTGCCCTGCTTCCTTTCCCCACACGAAGGATTTTGCCCCCAAGGTTTATTTCCCTTGGGATCCTTTCCCTGCCAGGTGAAGTTCCAGGGAATCGGGACGGAATTTCGGAATTTCTGCCCTCCCACACCTGAGGGGCACAAACTCCTGCAGCTCCTCCGGGGCAGTGCCCGCCTGCTCCGGGAGTTCATTCCCTGCCAAGGCTGGGCCTGGAGAGCGGCCAACGGCTGGCACAGAAACCTGGGAAACCCTGGTTTGATACCGGAACTAACTGGTTTGATACCAGTGTTAGCTGGGAGGGTGACCCTGGTTTGATACCGGTACTAACTGGTTTGATACCAGTGTTAGCTGGGAGGGTGACCCTGGTTTGATACCGGTACTAACTGGTTTAATACCAGTGTTAGCTGGGAGGGTGACCCTGGTTTGATACTGATACTAACTGGTTTAATACCAGTGCTAACTGCGGGTGTAACCCTGGTTTACCACCAGCATTAACTGGTTTAATACCAGTGCTAACTGCGGGTGTAACCCTGGTTTAACACCAGTATTAACTGGTTTAATACCAGTGCTAACTGCGGGTGTAACCCTGGTTTAACACCAGTATTAACTGGTTTAATACCAGCGCTAACTGTGGGTGTAACCCTGGTTGAACATCAGTATTAACTGGTTTAATACCAGCGCTAACTGTGGGTGTAACCCTGGTTTAATACCCGTGCTAACTGCGGGTGTAACCCTGGTTTAACACCAGCATTAACTGGTTTAATACCAGTGCTAACTGCGGTGTAACCCTGGTTTAACACCAGTATTAACTGGTTTAATACCAGTGCTAACTGCGGGCGTAACCCTGGTGTAACACCAGTATTAACTGGTTTAATACCAGTGCTAACTGCGGGCGTAACCCTGGTTTAACACCAGTATGAAGTGGGGCTGAGACCCCTCCATCCAAGGCTTCACCTCCTTCCCAGAAATTCCGTGGAGCCGCAGGGAAGGAGCTCCCGGAGGCCACAGGGTGCCCCACAGGGCCCATTTCAGGGTGAGGATTGGTGTTTGAGAGAGGAATATCCAGGAGATCCCACAGGAGACCCCGCAGGAGACCCCCACACAGGATCCCCGCATGAGATCCGACAAAGGAGATCCCACAAAGGATCCTACACGAGATCCTACAAAGGATCCCACACGAGGATCCCACAAAGGATCCCACACGAGGATCCCACACAAGATCCTACAAAGGATCCCACATGAGGATCCCACACAAGATCCCACACGAGGATCCTACACGAGGATCCTACAAAGGATCCCACACGAGGATCCTACAAAGGATCCCACACGAGGCCCCCCACATGAGATCATACAAAGGATCCTACACGAGGCCCCACAGGAGATCCTCTGCATGAGGCCCCACAAAGGATCCCACAGAGGATCCCCACACGAGACGCCAGAGGAGATCTCCACAAAGGATCCCCACAGGAGATCCCCCACAAGATCCCCACAGGAGATCCCACACCAGGCCCCACACGAGGATCCCACACCAGGATCCCCACATGAAGCCCCACAAAGGATCCCACACGAGGATCCCCACACAAAGCCCCACAAAGGATTCCACAGGAGGATCACACACCAGGCCCCACAAAGAAGCCCCACACCAGATCCCAAAGGAGGATCCTACAGGAGATCCCACACAAAGCCCCACAAAGGATCCCCACACCAGGCCCCACAGGAGGATTCCCACAAAGGATTCTACACAAGATCCCACAGGAGGAGCCCCACACCAGGCCCCACAAAGGAGGATCCCACAGGAGATCCCCCACAAGATCCCCACAGGAGATCCCCCACATGAGGCCCCACGCAAGATCCCCACAGGAGATCCCACACCAGGCCCCACACGAGGATCCCACACCAGGATCCCCACATGAAGCCCCACAAAGGATCCCACACGAGGATCCCCACACCAGGCCCCACAGGAAGATCCCCCACCAGGCCCCACAAAGGAGCCCACACGAGGACCCCCACACCAGGCCCCCCAGGAAGATCCCCCACCAGGCCCCACAAAGGAGCCCACACGAGGACCCCCACACCAGGCCCCCCAGGAAGATCCCCCACCAGGCCCCACAAAGGAGCCCACACGAGGACCCCCACACCAGGCCCCCCAGGAAGATCCCCCACCAGGCCCCACAAAGGAGCCCACACGAGGACCCCCACACCAGGCCCCCCAGGAAGATCCCCCACCAGGCCCCACAAAGGAGCCCACACGAGGACCCCCACACCAGGCCCCCCAGGAAGATCCCCCACCAGGCCCCACAAAGGAGGATCCCACAGGAGATCCCACACAAAACCCTACAAAGGATCCCCACAGGAGGAGCCCCACAGGAGGATTCCATACCAGGCCCCACAGGGGGATCCCCACAGGAGGAGCCCCACAAAGGATCCCCACACCAGG
>WAAE01001616.1:0-13081 GCA_013400495.1 Nicator chloris | reverse complement strand
GGAGCCCCACACCAGGCCCCACAGGAGGAGCCCCACACCAGGCCCCACAGGAGGATCCCCACAGGGGGAGCCCCACAAAGGAGCCCCACAGGAGGATTCCACACCAGGCCCCACAAAGGAGCCCCACACCAGGCCCCACAGGGGGATCCCCACAGGAGGGGCCCCACAGGGGGATCCCCACAGGGGGATCCCCACACCAGGCCCCACAGGAGGAGCCCCACAGAGGGAGCCCCACAAAGGATCCCCACACCAGGCGCCCCACAGGAGGAGCCCCACAGGAGGAGCCCCACACCAGGCCCCACAAAGGATCCCACACCAGGCCCCACAGGAGGAGCCCCACAGGTGCACTCACGCGTTGCAGTACGGCTTCTTCTCGTAGCCCTTGTAGTTCTTCATGTTGAGGGTCATCTTGCAGGTCTCGCAGTGGAAACACGCTTTGTGCCAGAACTGCAACACAAAGGAGCAGCCATCAGCACCGGGGATCCCCAAACCCCGCTGGAATCCCGCAATTCCCGCCCGGGAATTGAATATCTGCGACCCCAGGGAAACCAAATTTTCCATCTATAACCGCCAGCGTTGCAAAAATTGGGATTTGCAAGCTGCCTTTTAGATATTAAAGAGACATTTTGGGTGCACAGAGCTCGGGAGCAGCCAGGAAAGGGGAGCACAACTCAGGGTTCTTCTGGAAAAGGGAAAAGAAAAGAGGCTGGAAGGTTGGTTAAATGAGCACAGGGAACATCCTGGCTAATTTAGGATAAAATTCCATCTCTCCCAATCTTCCCAATGCATTTATCCCAGCCGGGGAGATTTTTTTTTTCTTCCCTAGCTCCAGGAATTCATGGATGGGAAAAGTTCCTTCTGCAAGAGGCACAAGTGACACCTCAGCAGAGGGAACAGGCACGTTTGAAGGTTCAAAGCTGCTGCTTTGGGGTTTTTTTGGCGTTTTTTTTTTTTTTTTTGCTGCTCTTTTCCCGGTGCCAGCCAGAAGAGCAGGTCAGGTGAGGCTGCACGAGCCAAGCAGGAAAAGCTTCTCCTGGGAAGCAGACACGGATCCAAGGTGAGAGACACAGCCCCAAAATTCCAGACCGTGACCCCACACCCTGGGCTGTGACACCAGACAAACCCCAAAGGAGAGTTTTAAGGTCCTTTTTTAGGGCTGCTCCTAAAGAAATGATTCCCACTTGGCATGGAGCTGGCCCCAGGCTGGGAGGAACCTGAGAACAGCTCAGAGCTGGAATGAAAGGTTGGATTTGATGATCTGGGAGGTCTTTTCCAACCAAAATGATGCTGATTTTGTGATTCTGATGCCACTCAGCCCCGCAGAGACCAAGTTCAATGTCCTGCCAGTGTCCAGACCTCAGGTTTCCATGGGGATTTGAGGGGTCTGGTGTGAATTCCCAGGGTGGAATGGGAATTTCCTGGAGCTTCCTCCTGGGCAGGGAAAGCCCAGCCTGGAGCGAAACCTTCACTGCTCACAGCCAGGTCTGTCAGTCCTGCCCTAGGGTGACCCCCTGAGCTCCCAAACCACCCCCAAGAAATCAGGGAAAACTCCTCCAGAAGCCAAATTAGCAGCTCTAAGCACTAATTAGAGGACAGGCAAGTGTGACACTCAGGCCTTTCACACTCAGCTGCTGGTTCTGGCTGGGATTTCCACTTTCAAACGTTCCAGATGCTGACTTCCCTCTCCAAGCCCAGCCTGGATCTGCGTTCCCGCAGGGAGCCAAGCCCTGCTGTCCCCTCCCCTGGTGCCACACCCGGTGTACAAACACTGCCAGGCTCTGGGGACGTGACTCACCCCGGGACAGGACAATTTTCTTCCTTTCAATCGCTCTGAGCAATGATTTTGTTCCTCCCCTCTGCTCACACCAGTTCCTCCAGCCAGAGAGGCTTTGCTCCTCCATCCCTTCCCAGAGTGGTTTTCCCCCTTCCCAGCTTTTGGGCTCCTGAAGGATGGATCAACAGCTGAATCCCAAGTTTTTGGGGCCTGTTGGAAGTCCCAGCCTGTTGTGGGGGTTTAAGGGCCCTTTCCAAGCCCTTTCCCAGCAAGAGCTGCCAGTGATGGCCCCATCGATTGCAAGGGTGAATTGACAGCCAGCACCATCCCAGAGCCTTCTCCTCAAGGAATTTCCCAGCTCCCAGGAGGATCTGGCACAGGAACAGCAGCAGATCCCTGTGATCCAGCAGGGAAAGAACCCCAATCCCAGAACCAGGATCAGCAGCAGATCCCTGTGATCCAGCATGGAAAGAACCCCAACCCCAGAACCAGGAACAGCAGCAGATCCCTGTGATCCAGCAAGGAAACAACCCCAACCCCAGAACCAGCAACAGCAGCAGATCCCTGTGATCCATGGCAGCCCACAGCAGGACGATGTTCCCAGGCAGGCTCTGCTCCCCCCATGAGCATTCCCAGCACATTCCCGCCCCAGTTCCCACCAGGAATTGCTCAGCAGTGGCATTCCCAGCCCGAGGCTCTTCCCAGGGCTCTCTGCAGCCTGAGCAGGGAGCTGGGCTGTGGAACACTTTTCCCTGTCCTCGAGCCACTGCTCTTTGTCTCACAAACAGAGATGGAATTAATGCTGGATCCACAAAATCTAAGGCAGCACCAAAAGGAGGCTGGAGCACGACTGGACACAGGGGACCAGGAGTTATTTATGCTTCCAGGAACATTCTGCTCACCGTGGAGAAAGAGGACAGCTTCCAAATGGGGTTTGAGAGGAGCATGAGCACCCTGTGCTTCCCAATTCTGAGCCTGGAGGTGATCCCAGGTGCTCCCACATCCCAGCAGGCTGGACAGGATTTCTAAGTGTGAATGCACATTTTGGAAGCTCTTCTGATCAACATAACCTCACTGGAAAATCATGGATTTAAAGGAAAACAGCTCTAAAACTTTCCAGGTTATCCAGGTGAGTGAGTTAGAGAGAATCCATGCTGGGGTAATAAAGAATGCCTTGGATTTATAATCATGGAATGGTTTGGGATGGAAAAGACCTTGAAACTCATCCAGTGCCACCCCTGCCATGGGGCAGGGACACCTTCCACTATCCCAGGCTGCTCCAAGCCCTGCTCAGCCCGGCCTTGGACACTTGCAGGGATCCAGGGGCAGCCACAGCTGCTCTGGGTCCCACCAGGCAAAGCCTTTGCTCCACACCCGGAGCCAACTCCACACCTGGAGCCCCCAGGATCTGAGCACAGCCCCAGGAGGGTCCCCCTGGACTGGAGGAGACAAACCCTGGGTGAGGCTCAGGGTGAGCCCAGCCCTCGGCGGGTTCCGCAGCCGCTCCGGCAGCGCTGGGTGTCACTTCCCCAGCGGAAACCAGAGCCAGCAGCGGCACCATCCCCGTGGGGGCAGGGACAGCGACGTCCCCAAAGCCACCCGGGGCACGGCAGGGCCGTGGGCAGGCGGTCACGCTCCGGGTGAAGAGGAGAGTTTTCCAGAAATCCCAAGGGGAAGCGGACTTTCCCTGGTTCCGGGGGCAAAGGGGACTCATCCCAGACAGCCCAAGGCTGTGGCTGTCCCCTCCCGGCACAGCTTCTGCCAACACAGCCCAGCTGCCCTTTGGACTCTGCTTGGAAAAGGCAGGGACAGAGCCGCTCCAAGGGCCGGGAAAGGCAGGGACAGAGCCGCTCCAAGGGCCGGGAAAGGCAGGGACAGAGCCGCTCCAAGGGCCGGGAAAAGGCAGGGACAGAGCCGCTCCAAGGGCCGGGAAAAGGCAGGGACAGAGCCGCTCCAAGGGCCGGGAAAAGGCAGGGACAGAGCCGCTCCAAGGGCCGGGAAAAGGCAGGGACAGAGCCGCTCCAAGGGCCGGGAAAAGGCAGGGACAGAGCCGCTCCAAGGGCCGGGGAAAGGCAGGGACAGAGCCGCTCCAAGGGCCGGGAAAAGGCAGGGACAGAGCCGCTCCAAGGGCGGGGAAAGGCAGGGACAGAGCCGCTCCAAGGGCCGGGAAAAGGCAGGGACAGAGCCGCTCCAAGGGCCGGGAAAAGGCAGGGACAGAGCCGCTCCAAGGGCCGGGAAAAGGCAGGGACAGAGCCGCTCCAAGGGCCGGGAAAAGGCAGGGACAGAGCCGCTCCAAGGGCCGGGAAAAGGCAGGGACAGAGCCGCTCCAAGGGCCGGGAAAAGGCAGGGACAGAGCCGCTCCAAGGGCCGGGAAAAGGCAGGGACAGAGCCGCTCCAAGGGCCGGGAAAAGGCAGGGACAGACCCGCTCCAAGGGCCGGGAAAAGGCAGGGACAGAGCCGCTCCAAGGGCCGGGAAAAGGCAGGGACAGAGCGGCTTCAAGGGCCGGGAAAAGGCAGGGACAGAGCCGCTCCAAGGGCCGGGAAAAGGCAGGGACAGAGCCGCTCCAAGGGCCTGCCCACGGTTTTATGGGAATTGGGGCAGCTCTCCGGGAAAAGGGAAGCCGCAGGCGCTCCGGGGCGGGGTGAGCCGCACCACGAGCCGGCCGTGCCACGGTTTTTAGGAAGAGGAAGTGGCTGAGCAGCCCGAGGAGGACAAGATGGTGACTGCAGGCTCCTGCCTGCTTCCCACAGCTGGAACACACCATCTCCTGGAGCTGACGGAGCCCGGGCAGCGGCCGAGCACCAGCGAGCCACGGCTCAGCCCCTTCCCTGCCGCTCACCCGCCATCCTGGGATCCCCCTTCCCTCCCGATCAGCCTCAACCCCGACACTCCCTTTCCCTTCCTGTTATCCCCAATCCCAGCGCCCCTTTCCCCCTCCTATTAACCACGGTCCCAACGCTCCCCTTGCCCTTCCAAATATCCACAACCCCAAACCCCTTTCCCTTCCAAATATCCCCGATCCCAAAACCCACTTTCCCTTCCAAATATCCACGATCTGAGCACTCCTTTTCCCTTCCAAATATCCACAACCTCCAAACCCCTTTCCCTTCCAAATATCCACGATCTGAGCACCCCATTTCCCTTCCAAATATCCACGATCCCAAACCCCCCTTTCCCTTCCAAATATCCACAACCCCCAAGCCTCCCTTCCCTTCCAGTTGTCCCCTAACCCCTTTTCCCTTCCAATCCCCCCCAGTCCCAACACCCAGCAGCTCCTGGAGGTTCTCAGGGCACAGAGCCCCTCACAGCCCCCAAATCCCAGGACTCAGGGGTGATAGTTCAGCTCCGAGCCATCCCCGGCCTCAGGAAGAAGCATCACCCCTGAAAAATGCGAGCAACAGGGTCTGCCGGAGCTCAGGAATGCCGCTGGAGAGCGACGCGTTCTTCCCAGTTACTTTTTTTAGTCCCTAAACTGGTTGTCCCAGAAGCCTGGGAGAGGAGGGGGAGGAGAGCGGCTCCAGAGGAAAAGTAAAATCCCATGGGAAGAGCACCGGGAATGGAGACCCACCATCACCTTTCCCCACCCCCAGGTTCCACCAGGGCTTTGGTTTTTGAGGGGAAAAATACTCCGAAAAAAGAATCCAGGTTAAGGGAGGCGGCCCCGGGGTGTAGGGATGGGGTTTCGGAACAGAGAAGTAACAACTAGAATGGAAGATTTGAAAAAAAAAAAAAAAAAAAAAGGGGGGGGAAAAAGGTCGATAATGGAAACCAGATGAGGTTCCCGGCGTCAGGGAAGCGTTAACTGTTGCTTTCCTTGGGCCTCCACACGGATGTGCTGCCTTTGAATCAGAGATATTCAAATAAATAGCAATATTTGCCACGGAAGGGAGAGCTGGGGGATGCTGCCGGAGCCCCCCCTGCAAAGAGCTCCATCCCTGTCCCCTCCCTGGGGCTCCGTCTGGGACCTCGGGGGCTCCTGGGACCCCCAGGACACGGGGGGACAGCGTGGAAATCCCCCAGGGAAAAGGGGGTTGGGAGTGGGAAGTGTGGAGAGATCCCCGGGAAGCGGGGGGTGGGAGGGACCCAGATTCCCTGGAATCCCCCCGGGACAATGGGGTTCCACCGCGAGGGGATTCAGCGTGGAAATACCCCCTGGGAGTGGGAAGCGTGGAAATATTCCCGGGAATAGGGTGGGGGAAGAGCCGCGTCCACAAGGAAGTGCCACCCGCGGGGGGCTGGAATGCCGGCGGAGACCCCCAGGATAACGGCATCCCGTGGGAAAACCCCCGGGAATGGAGGGGTGAAGAGGGAAACCATCGCATCCAGAGGAGGCAATCCTACGGGAAAAAAAAAATCCCAAATCCCCGTTCCTCTCGCCACGTGCGACCCTCCGGGACTCACCTTATCCAAGCAGTTCACCTTCTCCGTGGGATACACGATCTTCCCGCAGCGCGCACAATTGGGATTCATGGCTGCAAACTCGCGTGGAGAGGAGGGGGGGAAGAAAAAAAAAAAAAAATCACTCCCACCCTCCTCCTCCGCCGCCTTCTTCTTCCACTGAGCCGCCGCCCGCGGTGTCGCGACTTTAAATAGTCGGGAAGGGGGAGGAGGAGGGGGTGGGAAAAAGGAAAAGGGGGAGGCACCGAGGGGGAGGGGCGCTCGCCTACGCGTGCGCGCACACGCAATGCGCGTGCGAACCGAGTGCACACCCCCGGGAACGCTGAGACACCCCTAAAAAAGGGCTGAAAAAAACGTAAATACCACCAAAAAAGAAAAAAAAAAAAAAATTCCATTCAGGGCGCGGCGGGATTCGAACCGGGTTCCTTTGGGTGCGGGGCGGAAGTAGAGAGGAGTCTTAGGTGGAGCGCGCGGCGGACGGGGGTATAGCTCAGTGGTAGAGCATTTGACTGCAGATCAAGAGGTCCCTGGTTCAAATCCGGGTGCCCCCTCAGTGAGTTCTTTTGATCTCTTTGCCCATTTTTTCCTTCTTTTGTCGGTATTTCCGGAGGGGGTTGAGGCGCGAGGGCCGCGTTTGCACGCGCGCGCAGCCTCCATTCCGCGCGCGGCCGCGGCGTCCGCGCGTGAAACGGGGACTGCGCAGGCGTGAAGTGAGCCCTAAAGTGACACCCAGCGGGCGTTGTAAACCAGTGGGGGTATAGCTCAGTGGCAGAGCATTTGACTGCAGATCAAGAGGTCCCCGGTTCAAATCCGGGTGCCCCCTTGTTTTACTTTTTTTATTTGTTTTCTCCCTGTATCCAATGTTTTCCCGCCCAAACCGTCCCCGGTTCCTCTTTCCGTCCCCGCCGCCCCCTCCCGGTGTTCCCGGTGCTCCCCGGTACCGCTGAGGGTGTCGCGTTTCCCGCCGCCGCTAGGGGGCGCCGCGCGAGCGGCGAGGCGGGGCGGGCTCGTCACGTGACATCCGCCGCCTCTTCCGGCGCCAAGATGTCCAAGCGAGGTGAGGGCGGGCGCCGCTCTCCGCCGCCATCCGGCTCCATCCGCCGCCATCCGGTGTCCCCGTGGCCGCCCCGGCGCAGCGGGGACCCGGGGAGAGGCGCCTGAGCCCGGGCGGGGGCGGATGTCACGGGCGATGTCGCCGTCGCCCTCCCCGTGAGGCGCGGGGCGGGCTCCGCGCTGGCCGCGGCCGCTTCGTGAGGCGCTGCCGGGGCCTTAACGCTCTTCTCGACCCGCAGGACGCGGAGGTTCGTCCGGGGCCAAGTTCCGCATCTCCTTGGGTCTCCCGGTGGGGGCCGTGATCAACTGCGCCGATAACACCGGTGAGTGCGGGGCTGGAACGGCGGCGGCGGCGGGAGGGACAGGCCCGGAGCCGGGGGAGCCCCTCGGGAAAGGCCCCTGGGGAAAGGCCCCTCGGTAACGCGGAGGGCGAGGCGTTCAGTGAATTCCCAAACCTCCGTTTTCCTTCTGGAATCTCTCGCTGGGCCTGTGGTGGTGGCAGCGCGGTTGGGCGTCCCTGCGGTGGGACGTGAGAAGGCGTCCCCGGGAATCCCGGGATAATCCCGGGATAACGGCGGCGCCGCTCTCCGCAGGGGCCAAGAACCTCTACATCATCTCCGTGAAGGGCATCAAGGGCCGCCTGAACCGGCTGCCGGCGGCCGGCGTGGGTGACATGGTGATGGCCACGGTGAAGAAGGGCAAGCCGGAGCTGAGGAAGAAGGGTGAGTGCCGCCGTTCCTGTCCCGGAATGTCGCGGGAACGGGGGACAAAGTCACCGGAGAGTCACACCCCCCCTTCTCTAAAGCACTCGTTGGGTCCGTGCCGTGGCTCAGGGAGTTGTCGTGGAAGGGCAGAGCAAAGGCGCCGCTTTTGGGTGAAGTGGCAGCTGCCGGTGCTGTTGATTTCAATCAGCGGTGGGACAGTGGCTTTGGGAATCCTGGGATGGGCGGGGTGGGAAGGGACCCGAAATCCCATCTGGGCAGGGACATCTGGCCTTGGATGCTGCCAGGGAGCCAGGAGCAGCCACAGCTGCTCTGGGTGAGCTGTGCCAGGGAAGAATTCCTTCCCTAAATCCCCTCCTGAGTCCAGCTGTCCCGTCAGTAAAACAGCAGCGATGTCACACGGATCTGTAAAACTAAAAATTAGGGAATCATGGGATGATTCGGGTGGGAAGGCACCTTGAATCCCATCCAGGTGGGTTTGCTCCTGCTCCAGAGGAGTTTTTGCTGAGTGTCGTTTGTGAATGAATAATTTATTTCAAAATAAAGGTGGGAAAGCGGGCAAACCCTGGATTTTCCAAACATAGATGCAGCTGCAGGTATTTCATGCCGGGTTTTAAGGAAACTGCTGACTACAAAGCATAACTTTTTTTTACTAAAAACACCACAAACACGAGGTGCAGAACGAAAACCACCCCTGAATGTGTGCCTGGGGGTTTGATCCCTGCGGGATCTGTGTGGAATGTGTGTTGGTGCTGAGGGCTGTGGCACTTTTCCCTCCCAGTGCACCCGGCAGTGGTGATCCGGCAGCGGAAATCCTACAGGAGGAAGGACGGGGTGTTCCTCTACTTCGAGGACAACGCGGGAGTGATTGTAAATAACAAAGGGGAAATGAAAGGTGAGGCCTGGCATCGTGTCCTGCTGGGAATCGTGTCCTGCTGGCAACGCAGAGGGGTCAGCAGTGCCGCAGGGATGAGCTCTGCTGGGGGAAAGGACCGGAGATTTCCCTCAGAGAGTGGGATTTGGGGGGGGAAATGCTGCCCTGCACCCTCTGCGAGCTCCAAATCCCAGAATTCCAGAATGGTTTGGTTGGAAGCTCATCCCAGGTTGCTCCCAGCCCTATCCAGCCCGGCCTTGGACACTTGCAGGGATCCAGGGGCAGCCACAGCTTCTCTGGGAATTCCATCCCAGCCTCCCAGGGAGGAGCTAACCCTGTGGTGTTGTCCCTGTTTTCCAGGCTCAGCCATCACAGGCCCCGTGGCCAAGGAATGTGCGGATCTGTGGCCCAGGATCGCCTCCAACGCCGGGAGCATCGCCTGATCCCCGCCCTGCCCCTGGCCAGGGACACAAAATAAAACTCCTTGTACCAACTCCGTGGTGTTTTTCTTGCCAGGCAGGAGCAGGATTGTGCTGGGAAGCGTTTTTATGGAGCTCCAGGTGGAAAGTGGGATGGGGGGATTTAACAGTTCTGTTTTTCAGGCAGAAGAATCCCTGGAGCAGCTCAAATTTTGGTGATGCTGAATTGACAGCTTCTCTGAGGGGAGCTGGGAGGGGTGTGTGGCAGCTCAGAATTGGAGAATTCCCAGGATTTTCTTCTGGAATGGGAAATCCACCTGTTGAAAATGAAATTGCCTGAGGCTGAGCTGCCCTGGGAGCTGCAGGGTTCCTNCCTGTTGAAAATGAAATTGCCTGAAGCGGAGCTGCACGGTTCCTGCTGGACAGTGGGACCTGAGGAATGTCCCTTGGCTGGGGACATGGGGAGGGCACTGCTGTCTCCTGGAGAGCCTGGCTGAGCTTAGGATCAGCCCAGAACCTTCCAGAGCAGAGTGGGAAGGCATGGCCAGGGAAAAGCTTGGGCTGTTGGTGGTTTTCCTGGTGTTCCTGGAGGAAGAGAAGGAATGGTTTGGGTGGGAGCTGTGATTTCCTGGCCCCACGGGTGACAGCAGGGTGGCTTTGCCCTGGTTTTGGGGCCCCGGTGCCTGGAACACTGAGCCCAAATCACAGGGCAGGAAAAGGGGGCTGCTGCTCCCAGCACTGCAATTCCTGCCTGCAGCTGGCACCGAGCTGTTCCCTGCTGCACTTCGGGAGATTCCTGATGGTTGTGTGCCATTCCTGATGGTTGTGTGCAATTCCCGAGGTTTCTGTGCCACTCCTGACGTTTCTGTGCCATTCTTGATGCCTTTTTGCCACTCGTTCCTGATGGTTCTGTGCCATTCCCAAGGATTTTGTGCCGTTTCTGATGATTTTGTGCCATTCCCAATGTTTCTGTGCCGTTCTTGACGTTTCTGTGCCATTCCTGACATTTCTGTGCCCATTCCTAATTCTGCCATTCCTGATGCCTTTGTGCCACCCATTCCCGATGATTTTGTGCCATTCCTGATGGTTCTGTGCCATTCCCAAGGATTTTGTGCCGTTTCTGATGATTTTGTGCCATTCCCAATGTTTCTGCCATTCCTGATGCCTTTGTGCCACCCATTCCTGATGATTTTGTGCCATTCCCGAGGTTTCTGTGCCCATTCCCAATGGTTCTGTGACATTCCCAATGCCTTTTGTGCCATTCCCAATGGTTCCATGCCCATTCCCAAGGTTTCTGTGCCCATTCCCGAGGTTTCTGTGCCATTCCCGAGGTATCTGTGCCCATTCCCGAGGTATCTGTGCCCATTCCCGAGGTTTCTGTGCCCATTCCCAATGCCTTTTGTGCCATTCCCGAGGTTTCTGTGCCATTCCCGAGGTTTCTGTGCCATTCCCGAGGTTTCTGTGCCGAGGCCACAGCGGGAAGGCAGCGACACCTCCGGGATTCAGCAGCACCACCCCAGGCAAGGCTGCACAAACCCCTGGCCCTGCTTCGGGAGCGCTTCTTAAACCTCTCTGACCATTCCCAGTGGATTCCCGGATATTCCTGGACACTCCTGGGTATTCCCGGATAGCCCAGAGCTGGGTGCAGGCAGCAGGAGGAAACTCGGCCGAGGATTTGCCCGTCCTGAGGGTCGCTCCCTGTGTTCTCCCCAGGGTTTGGGAGCAGCAGAGCGCCCGTGGGTCGTTCCCTGGAGCTCCGGGTGTGATCCCAACATTCCAAACCTGCAGCTGGAGGGGATTTCTGCCTTCCCAGGCAGCGACCGTCATTCCAGAGGCGCAGGGACCTGCCTCGTGTCTGAACCACCCCGATGAAGCCGCTCTTGTTGGATCAGTTTCAACATTCCTGCTTTGTGAAGGCTTCCTCCACGGCTTCGGGGCTGGATCAAACGTTTCGGGGTGGATTTTGGGGGTGGCAGGAATTCCTGAGCCACCCTGAGACCGGACAGGTCTCTGGAAAACGTTCCTTTCCTTTGTGCACGTTTGGGGTTTTTGTTTTGGAGGGAATCAGGTGGGAATTCAGGACCGGCCTTACCAGGAGCGTGGTGAGAGCCCTGGCGTGGGGCTGAGGGCAGGGAGGGAGGGCTGAATTCCAGCTGGAATGTGACAGCCAGCCCTGGAAAGTGACAGAGCCACCTCGCCTGGCCACAGGGAGCCTCGCCTGGCCAAAAAGAGCCTCCTAGCTGCGGTGTTAGACTGAGGAAATTTTCACTAAATGCTAAATGGGCATTTTAAATAGTATCCCAAGAGACTGAGAGATTAGACCCCTTTACAACATTTGCGGGCAGGCTGTAGAAGTTTAAGACATTTAACGTGAGTGTTTAAAAATTGAGTTTAGATTGTAGAGAAAGAAAGTGCTTTTTAACCTTTTCATGGGTTTTTTTCCTTCCTTTTTCCTTCTGTGTGTGTGAATAAAACTATCTTTGTCACTAATAAGATTGTTTTGCCTTTGTTTCTGCCTGATCACGTTCTCAAAGAAGAGAAAATAATTAAAGTGAAACAATTAGTAAAAATACGCTTAGTAAACAGTTTCAAACCTGTGACACCCGGCCACAGAGAGCCTCACCTGGCTATAAGGAGCCTCACCTGGCCACAAGAAGCCTCACCTGGCTATAAGGAGCCTCACCTGGCTATAAGGAGCCTCACCTGGCCACAGGGAGCCTCACCTGGCCATAAGGAGCCTCACCTGGCTATAAGCAGCCTCACCTGGCCACAAGGAGCCTCACCTGGCCATAAGCAGCCTCACCTGGCTATAAGGAGCCTCACCTGGCCACAGGGAGCCTCACCTGGCCATAAGCAGCCTCACCTGGCCATAAGGAGCCTCACCTGGCCATAAGGAAGCTCACCTGGCCACAAGGAGCCTCACCTGGCCACAGGGAGCCTCACCTGGCCATAAGCAGCCTCACCTGGCCATAAGGAAGCTCACCTGGCCACAGGGAGCCTCACCTGGCCATAAGGAGCCTCACGTGCCCTCCTTGCCCAGGTGGGGGTATAGCTCAGGGGCAGAGCATTTGACTGCAGATCAAGAGGTCCCCGGTTCAAATCCGGGTGCCCCCTCTCTTTTCCCATCTTTTTATCCCCAAAAATGTGCTTGGGAGCCCGGAATTCCCAGGTTTTTCCCCCCCGCTCCCCGAGCTGTGCTTGCTGGGCGGAGGGAAGGCGGCTGGCAGGGCAGAGCAGCAGCAGGGGATGTTGGTGAGGAAAGGGACGAGGATTTGGGGAAGATCTGGGTTTTCTTCTGGGATTCGTTAGCGGAGCTCTGCTGGGGTGGGAATGAGCAGGGAGATTCCCGCTGGGAATGCCCATGGAAAGCAGGGGGTGTAGCTCAGTGGGAGAGCGTTTGACTGCAGATGAAGAGGTTCAGCTCCTGGTGCCCGCTCTTTTCTCCTCCTTTTCCCTCTTCCTCCAGCCTTCCTTCTGCCCAGATCCTTCAGGGGGAGGTTGGGAAGCCGCTGTGGGATGCGGGAGGTTGTGCCGGGCAGGGAATGTGGGGTGGGAGCTTCGGGGGCAGCACCGAGGCCCTGGGAAAGCGCCGGGGTCGTGCAGAGGTGCGGAGCCTCTGACAGGAACTGCTCCCGGGAAATCCGGGTCAGCCCGAGCCTCCCTCGGCGCTCAATCCTCTGTCAATGGCAGAAATTCCCTTAATTTTCCCTTAACGGGAAAAACTGAACCCGGATCCGGGCTGGAATCCGGAATGGGGGAAACCGGGACTGGATCCGGGCTGGAATCTGGAATGGGGGAAAACCGGGACTGGATTCCAGCTGGAATCCGGAATGGGGAAAA
>WAAE01001614.1:0-39317 GCA_013400495.1 Nicator chloris | reverse complement strand
GGGAAAAAAGAAACAGGGACCAAGAGATGGGAACCAGGAGAAGGGGAAAAAAGAGACAGGGATCAAGAGATGGGGGCCAAGAGAAGGGAACCAAGAGAAGAGGATCAAGAGATGGGGGCCAAGAGATGGGAACTGAGAGAAGAGGACCAAGAGACAGGGACCAAGAGATGGGGATGAAGAGACAGGGATAAAAACACAGGGACCAAGAGGTGGATCCAAGACCATCTCCAAGGCTTCAGGAGCGGCACACAGGAAGGCATCCTGCCCCAGCACACACTTTGTCTTTCTGCCACTCATAACACAAAGTACTGATACATGCACCTGTCCTGCTAAAAGTCATTTCTAAACGAGTCACAGGGATTGAGGATACATAATTTTTGGCGACCAGACATTAAATCCTCTTTATGCAGAAAACAGTGGCAAACGAGAGCTGTTGCTCCTGTCCCAGCCTCCCAGGCTCTGTTTTTAAACGTTTTTGGGGAGGCATTTGCAGTAATTTACTCCAAAGTTAATTTTTTTCCCCCTTATGGTAAAAAATGTAAAAAGGTCAAGCATAATGAAAAAGCAGTGGATCTCAAATCCTGTGGAAGAACAACTCAGCGCTTTCAGCAGTTCACTTAGAGGGGAGAGGAAAAGCAGTTCCTTTAGGGTTTGAAAGCTTTCCCAGCCTGATGAACCGTGCTGCCTCCTGCAGAGCCCAAATCCCTGCAAGGACCAGGCTCATCAGCGGGGTGCAGCAGCTCCTGCCCGGCCCCACCTGAAGGGACACATCACGGATGCTGAGCACCTCCCCAAGGCTGCCCCTCCACGGCAGAATTCCCCGCCCTCCCAAGAGGAAAGGCTCTTTTATACGGAAAAAAAGCCACAAACCAGAGGGAGGCCCTGCCATCCCCCTGGCAGACGAGGCTGCTGCTGCTCCATCTCGGCTCAGGAGGGTTGTTCTCCCTCGGGGCTCACATTTAAGTGGCTCTGGTGGGGGTTAATGGGACCAGTGTGTCTCTGACTCTGGGGGGCTGGGAGGGGGACACGCTGATGGCACTGCACAGGAGTCACAGCGTGTCCTGTGCCAGCTGCGCTCGGTTTGGGCTGAGAAATCCTGACAGGAGAGAACAGATTTCCCCCTCTGGATGCTGGACTGCCGATCGTCACTGCAGTTTGTTAGCTGGCAGCTGGGCAAGGAGAGCGTGGGGATAACGAGTGTTCCAGCTCCTGGGGCTGGAGCAGCTCTCTGCCCTCCCCTCCCTGTCTTTACATTCGGGCTGCTGCAGAAGGGTCATTTCTGGGCTCCTGGGGCTGCGTGGCCCTGCTGTCCCCGTGCTGTCCCCGTGCTGTCCCCGTGCTGTCCCCGTGCTGGGGCGCTGCCTGGGAACGTGGGGTCACCTTGTGCTTTTCACTGCTGTTCGTGGGAGGGTTCAGAGCTCACTGTGGGAGAGCCCAGGCCCTGCTCTGCTCAGATTTGTGCAGGGAGGGAGCCTGGGTGCCTGTCACACTCCTCCCACCTCCGGGATGGCTGTGGAATGAATTCCAGCAGAGCCTCGGGGATACCTCTGGCAGTGGGGAGTGATGGAGCCAGCACTTGGGGCTGCTCTGCACCCCCTGAGCCCCCAGGCAGGGACCCCAGGGCCTCTCCCAGCCCATCCCAGCCCATCCCAGCCACGGGCAGAGCAGCAGGGGCGGGTGGGAGCCGCTCCTGCCCCATCCCACGGAGCGGGTTTTCACCCTGCCGACCGACGGGAACGCTTCCTACGCCCTGAAATACCAATGACTGAAAACGAAGCTGATGAGAGGTGGCAAACATGCTGATCTCCGCATTTTTTAACACGAGAATTTTCTAATAAAAAGGAAGCTTGGAGCTCCTCATGAATTAGGCATCAGGAGCAAACAGCGCTGAAGGTGCCCCAGTAAAGCCCTTGCTCACACAGAGCTCCGAGAGCAGGATTTGCTGAGCATCCCTTCCCCGCCAGCCCAGCCCTCTGCGCCACTGCCTTGCCCCGGCTGTTTCCAGGTGGATTAGGGACTTTCCTGGCTGCAGAACAAATCCCTGCCCTGCCCTCGGAGCTCAGTGAAGGAGCACAAACAAGGGCTGCAGCCAAGCACAGCACGGCCAACGTCCCTGGCCGCCCCATCCCCGCTTGCTCTCGGCCAAATCAGAGCCAGTCCCCCCCTTCCCTGCCAACACGGATTCCTCTGCTCTCAGTACTAAGGCTGGACGGAGAATTTTAAATTCCCGTTTCTTACATTCCCCTTTTTTGTCAACATTTCCTCCTTTCACAGGGTCCAGCTGCAGCCTGGCAGGAGGGCCTGGGTAGGTGGCCCCATTCCCGCAGCCCTGTGGGGCTGGGAAACACCCAGAGCGCTCACTCTGCCCCAGCTCCGAGGGATTTGGGTGTGCAGGGGCACGTGGAAGAGGATGTGGCAGTTTTTGGTGGCATCCAGCACTGCCAGCCCCACAGCAAACCCCGCACTGCCACTGCTGGAGTGCCAGGCTCGACTTCATCCTCTCCCTACTCCTCCTCACACATGGCAGCTCATGCAAGGATTTTAGAATTATTGAAGATTCTTTTAAAAGAAATGCTCCCCCCCTTTTTCTTTTCTCTAAGGAAACACCCCCCTCCATGGCAGCTGTGAAATATGGATTATTTACCTCCAGACTGGGCACGAGGCAGACCCAGCCTTAGAAGTAAATGCATATTTAGTCTTTAAGGCATATTTATCCATGTAAATACATATTTTGGTTATACACATTCCTCATAACACAGTTCTGTGGACTCAGTGGAGGTTTTGGTAGCAGAACATTTGCCATTGTCTGTTTCGAACACTTGCTCAGAAAACGTGCAAAAAAAACCAGCTGTCACTGGGATGGGTTTAACACTCCTGGATCTTAAAAACAGCATCGGCTCTAAAAAAAAACCCATTGAAAAGTTTAAAAAAGGCTGTCTGGCCCCGAAGGATCCTGCCAAGCTACAAACCCCGGAGAAAATGCATTTGTTCCCGAGTTGTGAGACATCCCTGGGCTGAGTGTCAGCACAGTTCCAGGGCCAGCAGCCGTGTGACAGCAGTGTCACCACTCCGTGTGGGGACACAGCCCTGAGTCCCTGCACGGGAGCCCCTCCCAGCCTGGGGGGCTCCAGCGGGGACAACGCTGATGGAAACCCTCAGGCACAGCTTTTATTTTCGTGGTGGGAGGGTGGGAATCGCCGTGGTCAGACCAGCAGGGTGGGCCAGAACTCTGAGGAAGCACAGAGCAAACCCTCCAACAGCTGCCCAAAGTGCACCCCACAAGGGACAGGGCTGGAACCGGCTGGTCCCCTCCAAGCCCGACCTCTGTCCCATCCTGCAGTCCCTGGGAGTGGCTGTGGCCACTGTGCCGTGGTTTTGGGAGCACAGATGCCAGCCTGTCCCAGCCCAGCTCACGGCACGGAGCGCTCACCCAGAACCTGCTGTGTCCATGCCCGCTCTGCTGCAGCTCCAGCCCTGCCCAAATCCAGCCTGCAGAGCCCAGAGTCCTGCCCAAATCCAGGCTGCAGCTCCAGCCCTGCCCAAATCCAGGCTGCAGCTCCAGCCCTGCCCAAATCCAGGCTGCAGCTCCAGTCCTGCCCAAATCCAGGCTGCAGCTCCAGTCCTGCCCAAATCCGGACGGCAGCCCCAGCCCTGCCCAAATCCAGGCTGCAGAGCCCTGTCCAAACCCAGGCTGCAGCTCCAGCCCTGCCCAAATCCAGACTGCAGCTCCAGCCCTGCCCAAATCCAGGCTGCAGCTCCAGTCCTGCCCAAATCCAGGCTGCAGAGCCCAGAGGCTCAGGCTGCCCCCTGCCCCTCACACACCCAGCACTGCCCAGCACTCTCCTGCCTCACAGAAACACCCCTGGCACCCAGACACGGCTCCCCATCCTGCTGCTGTTGTGGGTTTGGGTTTTTTCTTTTTGGCCTTGGCAAGAAGGACGTCCCCCCAAGGGAACATCAAACGTGGGGCAGGATATCTCGTCCCTGTCACCCAGGGGCTCTCCCTGGTGTGAATGCAAACATTCAACACTTGACTGTGTATTCTTTTTTTTCCTGTATTTAATAAAGCTGCTCTTTCTATTCTGTTGCTGGAAAGATCAGGTTCCAAATATCAGGAATCACTGGAATGCAATGTGTCATTGGAATGCAGGATTTGATCCAGCCACAGTATAGAACCCTCTCCCAGTTTTGCACCTTGGGTTATCCATATCCTTATTTTTTTTCCTTCATAAAACTGCACTGACACAAGACTTCCTGCAGCACCACCGTTTCTAGTGAATGGATTCTAAAATAGAGCACTTTAAAGCTGCAATACAAGAGAGATGGGGATGTCAGGACTGACAAACTCGTCTGAGCTGGGTTTGGACCCTTTCCTTGCAGAATGGGTTTGTTCATGTTATTCCAGGTTTTAAAAAACGCCACATTTCTGAAACCAGCAACTGCTTGGCACACAGCTGTAAATAATAAGAGAAATAATACAGTCTGTCACTGAGCACATGCAAAGTGACCCAGGAGGGTTTATTGCCATCCTCTGGAGTGAACATCTCTGGTTCTGCCCTTCCTCAGCAGGCACAGCAGAGGCACTGCACGTTCTGGCCGCACATTGGCCTGGGACAGCTCAGCCTGAGCCCAGGAAGCTCAGAGTCCTCCTTGTTGAAAAAAACGGGATCTTGGGGCTGCTGAGCATTCCCAGTGCTCAGCTGGTGCTGCTCACTGCCAAAACCTGCCGTGAGGGGAAGAAACAGGGAGCTGGGGAATCTGTGTCACCCGCTGGAGCTCACACACAGAACCTGGCAATGATCACAGTGACAGTGGTGCTGGCCCACTCCAGGTCAGGTTGGACAGGGCTTGGAGCAGCCTGGGGCGGTGGAAGTGTCCCTGTCCCTGTCCCTGTCCCTGTCCCTGTCCCTGTCCCCGGCCCTGTCCCTGTCCCTGTCCCTGTCCCTGTCCCTGTCCCTGTCCCCGGCCCTGTCCCTGTCCCTGTCCCTGTCCCTGTCCCTGTCCCTGTCCCTGGCCCTGTCCCTGTCCCCGGCCCTGTCCCTGTCCCTGGCCCTGTCCGTGGCCCTGGCCCTGTCCCTGGCCCTGGCCCTGTCCCTGGCCCTGGCAGGGGTGGGGTGGGATGAGGTGGCCTCTGAGGTCCCTCCCAGCCCAACCCAGCCCGGGACTCCGTGATAAGGATTTTGTTATTCCTGCTCTCAGTGGTTGTTTGTGAGCAAGCCAGGAGCTCTTGGGGCCACCAGGGGCCGCGGTGTCCCAGGGCTGCTGGCCACGGCCACGCAGTGAGTGACACGGGTGGCAGCTGTCAGCCAGGTGGGAACTGTGAGCAGCACTTGGCACCAACACCCCGCAGGGCTGTCAGGAGTGAAGCACACACGGTTTCTGAGCCGGTGAGGTGAGTGACAGCGGTGTCCCCCCGAGGGCTGCAGCACAGGGCTGCTGTGTGGGGGCTGGCAGGGGCCAGCAGCCCCCCCAAGGCCTGCCTGTCCAGGTGGCTCTCCCCAGGACAGCCACCTGCCCTCAGGAGGGGCACCCTGGCTGCCACAGGGGCGCGTGGGGGTGGAACATCCTGCCTGGCACTGCGGGGATTTGCAGGTGTCTCACGGTTCAGGGCATCCTTTCTCCTTGCTGAATCAGCCACAACAGCACAGAACTGAGGGCGAGGAAAAGACCAACCCAGGCCTTGGCAGTCACACCACAGGGACACGCCGGGCGTTCGCAGCCAGGCGGGGGCTCGGCTTCAGGGGGAACATTCCCGCGTTCTAAAGATGCCACCAAACGATTGGGGTTGTGTTTCCTGACGGGAAACGTTTCTGCACAGGTCACCTGCTGGTCGGTGGTGGAGGAGGGAGGAACAGGGAGGAGGTGGTGCTACCCTGGAGCAGCTCCCTGCAGGTGGGAGAGGAGCCTCTCCCCGGAGCCCGCAGCACCTCCGTCCTCACCGGGGGTTCCCTATGCTCTAAAGGATGCTTCAGCATTTCCCAAAAACACGTTCCAGGTCGGCTGGAGAGGAAGAGGAAAGTCGTGTTTCATGAAGGCACAACCATGCTGAACTGGCAGGAAGGAGGGAAGAGAACAGAAGCAGTACTGCGCAGTGCAGTTATAGTACAAGGCTCATTCTTGAAACCTGAATATCATGCTAGAAGTAAATCTAGATATGTGTAGTATTTTTGAGGAAATATTTTGAAGGCAATGTTATTTGATTTTTTTTTTTTTTAACTCAAAAAGGAACGGATGTTTTTGTGTAAGTTTGGGGAGAATGCTAGTTGAGAAGGGAACTGAATGTTTGTATTGCAGCCTTAAAGAAGCACATTTTTACTGCAATATCCTTTTGTTGTTGTTGTTGTTGTAAACTACAGTCTGCGACTCAGCAGACCATGACTGAATGCTTCTGAAAACTTGTCGATTACAAACATGAAATCACAATTAATATCCTCTAAAAGTAATTTCAGAGTTCTCACGTCTTAGAAAAGGACAATGTGTACTGCTCCACAAGGTAATGCAGCTAATCAAAAAAAAAAAACAAAAAAAAAAAGAGTAGAATTAAAGTATTTACATAATGAGCAATTCTACAGAAGGCGATCATCCCCATGTAAGCACTGATTATATCCCACGCTGCTTTTAACGAACTCTACCAGATTGGATCCAGTCAGCAGCACTTCCAGAGAATCCTTAAGAGCCTTTTGTGGGTCTGTACGTTCAGTGCAGAAGGATGTTCTTCAGGTAGAATATGCTGCTGAGGGAGGACAGCGTCAACACCAGGGACCAGCAGGAGAACAGCACCTCGGCGTGCCCGGTGACCCCGTACTGGGCCGTGCTGGGAGCTGCAAGGCAAGGACAGGGCGTCACTGACAATCCCCACTCTCAGCCCCCCACAGCCTTATTGCCCACCAGTCCTTCCACGCCGCCCCTGGGGGCAGCAGAAGGATCCCCCTGGGTGATAACACAGGGTTAAAATGCTCCTCAAACCATGGGAATAGATCCCAGGGGGGGATAGGAAAAGGTTGGGCCTGGGAAAGGAAAGGAAGTCAGAACTGGAAAGGGAACCAGAGCCAGGAGGTTCTGGAATGGAAGCTGAGCTTTGTTTTGCATCTGTGTAATCATCATGTGATAAATGTCACGATTGTTTTATTGTTTAATCATAACAAGAACCATGAGAAATGATAAGAATCATGAGAAGCAGCCTTTGGGGGGCTCAGTGTAATTCATGCTTGGGTAGAATCAATGTGTACAACAGGACAATATCAGTCTGATCATTAACATGTGGTTATATAACGAAATTAGTATAAAAGCGTGTTCATTTCAAATGAAATGTTCATTTCCAACTCATGTCTGAGCTGATGTGGGTCTGTACCCCTGACTCCCAGAGCTCTCCAATAAAAGCACCTGCAGACAATCCACCTGTGCTGGGATTTTGTGTTCTCCACGCTGACATGGGAAGCAGAGGAAGCTCCCTGAGCGCAGCCCAGCCCTGCTCCACCCCAGGAACAGCCCCGCGTGCTCCAAGAGCAGAAATTGCTCTGAAGGCAAGCACTTCAACATGGGAGTGCTTCATCTCTAACCAGCTGAATAATTGAGCCAGTTTTGGGCTCCTGAGCGCTGAGATCTGCAGTGCAATCGATGAGAGGGGACTGGAGGAAGCTCTCGTGGAAAACAGCTCATTTTCCACCCAGCTCCAGGAGCCAGAGTTTGACAGTTGTGCTCAGCCAAAGACGTCATTACTTACTTTGAAGAAATTGTGTTAATTTGTTTACCACAAAGTCTTTCTCCAGTTCCTGGCTAGATGTACACAAAGTGCAAAGAGGGGAAATAGAAGAAATGAGTGTTGAGGAGCAAGGGAGGAGCTCGTCCCTGGGACTGGGCTGGGGCAGGAATGTCCAGGCTGTGCCTCAGGGATGGACCTGGCAGAAACCTTGTCCTTGACAGGGCAAGGGGAACGGCCTTAAGCTTGATTTAGATGGGATCTGGGGCAGGAATTGTTCCCTGGGAGGGTGGGCAGGCCCTGGCACAGGGTGCCCAGAGCAGCTGTGGCTGCCCCTGGATCCCTGGCAGTGCCCAAGGCCAGGCTGGACATTGGGGCTGGAGCAGCCTGGGGCAGTGGGAGGTGTCCCTGCCATGGCAGGGGTGGGATGGGTTGGGATTAAAGGTCCTTTCCAACCCAAACCACTCCAGGATTCTGTGAAAGCCACGGCTTTGCCCTGGGAAAGGCACAGGCAGGAGGGAGCCCAAGGAGCTGTTCCCTCACCCTGCACCAAGCCCCGTTTGCTTTCACAGCCCCCCCAGTCCCAAGCCTTGTTCTGCCCAAATCCTGGAACACAAACACCCCTCTGGTTTCTGCTCAGATCCCCGGAGCTCCATTTTTAGTGTGTGACATTTTATGTGGCACAGAGAACGTGACACAACCCGCAATGCTCTGCTTTCCCCCCCTGCAGAAAAGCCCAGGTAATAACCCCAAAACAAAAGATTAAACTCAGTTTTGAAGCTTGGTTTGGCAGCTGATGACTGTGACTAACTGCAGGCCAGGGCACTTCCTCTCCTCTCATTAAAAAGGGACTTTCTGTGCTAAGTCAGGATGACAAATCAACCTTTAATTTATTACAAGGAGGAGGCTGAAGCATAGCACAGGTGCTGCTTCATTTTATGGTATGAAAAGAGTTTCCCCAACTTAAAGATAATTTGAACTACGGTGGCTATAAAAGCCAGCGGAAAATTATGTAAATCTGATTCCCTGCATATGAACCAGCTCTGTCTTTCCAAGGCTTATTAAATCACACCCGGATTGTTTCTGCACAAAGGCGAGAGGGGACTTAATGGGGGGAAAATGCTCTGACTTGGGGAGATAATAGAAAAAAGTTACAGTTCCCAAAGCTGCCTGAGCAGGAGAATTGGCTGGGGAAAGAAAACCGAAGGAGAAGCAAACCTGGAGAAGCTTAATTATCAATTATGATGTCACACGAGGCCTACTGGATGACACACAGCTTAAAATATTGGGCTAGACTCTTAAAAACCCTTAAAAATTAATAATCTCCCGCAGACTTTTTCTTTTCCCCCTCAGAATTTTGATTAATTTTTGCTGTGGCTCCCTGAATTCTTTGCTGGCCAAGCAAAACGCTGTTGCTGGATATTAATAAAATTCCCTAGATTTGTGCTGATGTAGAAACCTCCAAAACAAACACGCCTTTAAAATTTAAAGACTCTTAGCACGGTCTGCTCGGTCCTTGATCTACTCTGAGTAATTATTTTGGTGAGGACTGAGCAGCCCTTGCTTTCCTGAGCCTTTGCTGTGCAAGGCTGTGCAAGGTGGTTTTGTTCTTGGACTTGGGAATTTTCAAAGCACTTTTGGATGGTTCCCTGTGTCAGACCAAGCCCTCGGCTCAGGGAGAAAGGAAAAGGTTGAAATGGTTGAGAACAGCATAAACCAGCTGCCTTTTTTGCCCCCATCCCCACTGAAATACGCCCATGTCGTTGTTTCACACACAAACACGTTCATGCAGGGAGGTGATGCTGGAGGAACGTGTGATTAGGCTTTGAATAAAAGCTGGAATTATTGGATTATTGATCACGCCTGCAGCCACCCTGGGCATTTCCATCACCCCCGTGCCCAGCAGCACACAGAGCTGGTTTTACAGGGGGTTTGGGCAGGGCTGTGCCAAGGGAGGGCAGGTTGGACAGCAGGAATTTCCCCATGGGAAGGGAATAAACCTCCCAGGGAGGTTTGGATCCCCCAGCCCTGGGGGGATTTAAAAGCCCTGTGCATGTGTGTCATGGTTTAGGGCAAAATCTGGGAAACACAAACAGGACAACAGTTTGAAAATACAAGCATTATAAAGTCACCCTAGGACATTGTGGCACTTGGGGACACGGGGCAGGGGTGGCCCTGGCAGTGCTGGGGATGGCTGGACTCCACGGTCTGGGGGTGGGGGGGCTTTTCCAGCCCAAATAATTCCATGATTTTATGATCTGGAGCTGCAAATTCACTTCAGGGCCCTGGGAGCGACACGTTGAGACGCCTTAAAAGAAAGTGAATTTCCATCCAGGAAAAAAGACTAAAAGGAGCTCCACGAGCAGCCTGATGTCTGAAACACCAAATGACCCAGGATTTCAGAAGAGGCAAGGAGTTTAAAATGTCAGCTGCAGCCACTGAGGGGTAATAATTTACTTTCATGCTACTGGGTAAGTCAAATCTTCCTGAGAGCCCGAGTGGCTCTGGCTAAGGGGGGAAGGGGACACACACAGAGCATCCCCAGAGTGCCTGGGCTGGGAACTGAGCCTGGAGGGGACCTGAGACATCCTCCCAGGGGAAGGAGGAACCACCAGCCCCGTGCCAGGCACACCCACGTGCCTTGGGAAGCCCTCCTCTCCTCCAGTTTAGGGATTATTGTGCCTAATCCTGGTGTTTTACACCAGCCAGCGCTGGTGGAAATACTGAAGACACCCTTAGCACAGATGGGATTATATTCAGACATCTCTCCTGGTGCTGAATAGAAAGGAACAAAGTCATATTATATCAGTATCTCTAATTAATACAAGAGATTAGGAGAAGTGCTATGCTGGAACACACAAACCAGCATTTCCTAGCACCGAGGGCTGCATTAACCAGAAATAATTATAAGCTTTAGATGCTGATGCTGTGTAGACAAAAGCACAGACCCCTTTAGGTTGTCTGAATAAGCAAGACTAATTCTCTTAAATGGATTATGCAGGGAGATGTTAATAAGCATTTCATTTAACTATATTCAGGTTAATCATTTACTAAAGGGAAGCCTTAATAAATTGGATTTTTTGGTGCAACATTTAAAACACACAGAGAAGGAAGGAATAAACTAACTCAAGGTCAAAGCAGTAAGGCAAAAAAAAGAAAAAAAAAGGGATGAGAAAGGCTAGGCTGTCAAAGAAGGTTCTTTTAAAAGGAAAGATGGGGAGATAATGGGCCTCAGAAGGCTGGGGCCAGGCCTGGGGATAACATCTCTACATTTTGTCACACTTGGAGCTGGTGGAGGATTTATGGCTGCGGAGGAGAAGGTCGGCAGTCTATAAAAGACTCTGTTAGGGAGCAGCAGCGGTGATGGGCAGGGAGTGCCTGGAGAGCTCTGCAACCAGCTCCTCTGGCCAGAGGGGAGGGACAGGAGGAGAATCCTCTCCTTGGGGCCAGGAAGGGTTGAGGAAAAGCTCGGCTGTGGATTCGTTCTCTCGATGGTTAGGTGATTTACTTCAGGAGACGGGGGTTGCTCATGGAACACATGCTTTATTCTCAGGGGTCGTGGGTGCCAGCGTTTGCCATCAGCTGCCAGCCCAGCTGCTGGCGTGGTGCCAAGAGAGCGAATTTCCTGTTACAGTCTATTTTATCCCATTCCATGTTGAATATTCCATTTACAGTAACCTGATTTCCTGTTACAGTCAGTTTTATCCCGTTCTGTGTTGAATATTCCATTTACAGTAACCTGATTTCCTGTTACAGTCAGTTTTATCCCATTCCCTGTTGAATATTCTATTTACAGTGACCAACCGGTGTGAGACACAAACCCTACAGAATTTACATCCAGCCTATGAGAACTGCTAGATTTAAATAAGACACTACCTCCTTATGCTAATTTCTATAATCCCTTCTTCCTGCCATCCTGCAGACCCTTTTTCTGCCTGGTCACTGGTATTGCTTAACATCCTGTCCCTGGACTGGCATCCCTTCCCATATCAAAAGTGACCGTCATTTCTACCTCACCCACTGGCCCGATGTTCTCCGAACCTACTGCTAAACAATCATATTTATAAGGTTTCCCTGTATCACCTTCCCCAACACTCGACCTCGGGAGAACAAAACCTCGGGGTGCTGTCTGCAAAGGAATCAGCCAAGACAGGGATTTGTTTAGTCTTATGCAAATGCAATCATCCTCGGGGCTGAGTGCCCCAGCGCTCAGCGAGGACTCATTTCCCAGCCAGGAAATGCTCTGGATGGGAAGAGCAGCAGTGAGGAGAAATTCATCAGCCTGAAGGAGGAGACCCTGCTGAAGGTGTGCCGGGGGGAGGCTGTGATTGCACAGCTCTGGCCACCAGAACGACACCTGGGAAAGGCTGGGAATGTCAGGGATGGGGAAATGAGTGTAAGGACACCTGGGAAAGGCTGGGAATGTCAGGGATGGGGAAAGGCTGGGAATGTCAGGGATGGGGAATGAGTGTAAGGACACCTGGGAAGGGCTGGGAATGTCAGGGATGGGAAATGAGTGTAAGGACACCTGGGAAAGGCTGGGAATGTCAGGGATGGGGAAAGGAGTGTAAGGACACCTGGGAAAGGCTGGGAAATTCAGGGATGTGGGAAAGGAGTGTAAGGACACCTGGGAAAGGCTGGGAATGTCAGGGGTGGGAAATGAGTGTAAGGACACCTGGGAAAGGCTGGGAATGTCAGGGATGTGGGAAAGGCTGGGAATGTCAGGGATGTGGGAAGGGCTGGGAATGTCAGGGATGTGGGAAATGAGTTTGGAGCGTGGCACATGGCACTCTGACATGAAGGTTCTCTCCAGCCTGGTGTTCCTCTGCCCCTGGCATGGCTTAAACAATCCCTCCTGTGCTGGCCCTGCTGGGGCACCTCCAGCCCTGGGGTCAGTCCTGGGGTCAGCCCTGGGGGCAGCCCTGGGGTCAGCCCTGGGGGCAGCCCTGGGGTCAGCCCTGGGGGCAGCCCTGGGGTCAGCCCTGGGGGCAGCCCTGGGGTCAGCCCTGGGGGCAGCCCTGGGGTCAGCCCTGGGGGCAGCCCTGGGGTCAGCCCTGGGGGCAGCCCTGGGGTCAGCCCTGGGGGCAGCCCTGGGGTCAGCCCTGGGGGCAGCCCTGGGGTCAGCCCTGGGGGCAGCCCTGGGGTCAGCCCTGGGGGCAGCCCTGGGGTCAGCCCTGGGGTCAGCCCTGGGCCCCTCAGGACAAGAAGGAGGGAGGGCTGGAGCGTGTCCAGGGCAGGGAATGGAGCTGGGAAGGGTTTGGAGCCCCAGGAGAGGCTGAGGGAGCTGGAAAGGGGCTCAGCCTGGAGAAAAGGAGGCTCAGGGGGGACCTGGTGGCTCTGCACAAGTCCCTGCCAGGAGGGGACAGCGGGGGGGGGATTTGGGCTCTGCTCCCAGGGAACAGGGACAGGAGGAGAGGGAACAGCCCCAATCCTGGGCCAGGGGAGGTTTAGGTGGGATTTTAGGGAATATTCCTTCCTGGAAAGGGCTGCCCACCCCTGGCACAGCTGCCCGGGGCAGGGCTGGAAGCTGCAGGGACAAGGATTCTGGCAGGAATGTCCCATGAGCCTGCCAGCATCACCCACAGGAGCTCTTCCAGCCCAGGGCACACAGAGCTGGCTCAGCCCATGCCCAGGGGACAGCTCTGGCTCAGCCCATGCCCAGGGCACACCCAGGGCACACAGAGCTGGCTCAGCCCATGCCCAGGGTACACAGCTCTGGCTCAGCCCATGGCCAGGGGACACCCAGGGCACAGCTCTGGCTCAGCCCATGCCCAGGGCACAGCTCTGGCTCAGCCCATGGCCAGGGGACAGCTCTGGCTCAGCCCATGGCCAGGGCACACAGCTCTGGCTCAGCCCATGCCCAGGGGACAGCTCTGGCTCAGCCCATGCCCAGGGCACACCCAGGGCACAGCTCTGGCTCAGCCCATGCCCAGGGCACACCCAGGGCACAGCTCTGGCTCAGCCCATGCCCAGGGGACACCCAGGGCACAGCTCTGGCTCAGCCCATGCCCAGGGGACACCCAGGGCACACAGCTCTGGCTCAGCCCATGGCCAGGGCACAGCTCTGGCTCAGCCCATGCCCAGGGGACACCCAGGGCACACAGCTCTGGCTCAGCCCATGGCCAGGGCACAGCTCTGGCTCAGCCCATGCCCAGGGGACACCCAGGGCACACAGAGCTGGCTCAGCCCATGCCCCTGCAGCCCCTCCCCAGGACGTGGGGCTGCAGTCTGGGGCAGGGTCTTGCTTTGGTGTCTTATCTGTCAGGAAGAGCTCAGCACTTCAGACAAAGCTCTCTGCAAATCCTTGAGGAAGGACACGGAATATTGCAGGAGCTGTCCAAGGGCTGGCTCTGCCCCGTGGATAAGCCAGAGCTGTGCAGGACAAAGCTGGGAAGTGCCAGGTGCTTAACAGAGGGGCTTTATCATCCTCTGGGCTGGGAGTGCTGGCAGGAAGATTCAGGAGATGAGCCCCAGAAGAGTGATGGGGTTGATAAGAGAGGGCTGTTATCAGGCCCTGTCCATCAGCATCCACACAGGGCTGCTGGCAGGGCAGGAACCAGAAAATGAAATGCTGATTTGTCCTTATTTCAAATTTAAACGAATAAAAAAAGCATTTTATGAGCCTTAAAATGAGAAAACAGGGACTAAAATATGATTGCTAGAACTGCAGAAGCAAAAATCAGCTGTTTGTTGTGCTAAAATCTGAAGGCTTAGTATTTTAAACACTTGAGATGTGCCACCAGCAATGTCTTAAAGTGAATTATTATCCCAGTCTGTGTTTGTGAATGCACAGAAAATGAGACAGAAGCATTTCTTGTTTCAGTCATGAGGGCCTCAGCTGGGATGTGCCCTGTGTCTAATGCAAAACCGATCCTGATGCTGATTTGGACTGAGGTGAAATATAAAATACGATATTTGCAGGTTGAAAAAAAGAGCCAAGCGACGAACACACGGTCCCCACGGCCACCAGGTGTGTAATCCTGGCCTGGGGGGGTCTGTGCCTGCGAGCTGGGGCTCCCTGGGGTGGGAACCCTGCCCCAGGAGGCAGAAGGAGACACAGGTTCCCTCCCTGCCCATGGGCTCCCTGCCCCAGGAGGCAGAAGGAGACACAGGTTCCCTCCCTGCCCTCCACGGCCACAGCCACCTTTCCCGTTCCCCGACAAATAACTCATGCTAAATACTGCAAACAGCCACAGGCTCATTTCAGACGGCTGAAAACACACCCAGAGATGGAGATTGTAAATGTTTTTTGCTTGGCAGGGTGGTGGGGCTGCCAGCCCCAGAGTGCAGAGGCCCAAAGCAGAGCTGCTCAGGGGGGGCTGCCAGCCCCAGCTCCCCGGGCACGGGGGACAGATGGGCACTGGGGCTGGGACTGAGGCTCTGCAGGGAAAAAGGGGGTTAAGGGTCTTAAATGACCCTCTGGAACAAAGCATTCCCCAAGTCAGCAACTGCTCAAGAGCACTGAGTGGTTCCTGGACCAAAAAATCCCTGCAGTTCCTGGTGCCTCTGTGGGATCTGGCTGTGGTTCCTGCTCAGTCATGGAGAGCAGAAGGCTCCAGGGAGAGCTGGGGGTGCTCACCTGGAGAGCAGAAGGCTCCAGGGAGAGCTGGGGGGGCTCACCTGGAGAGGAAAAGGCTCCAGGGAGAGCTGGGGGGGCTCACCTGGAGAGGAGAAGGCTCCAGGGAGAGCTGGGGGGGCTCACCTGGACAGGAGAAGGCTCCAGGGAGAGCTGGGGGGGCTCACCTGGAGAGCAGAAGGCTCCAGGGAGGGCTGGGGGTGCTCACCTGGACAGCAGAAGGCTCCAGGGAGAGCTGGGGGTGCTCACCACTGCCCTCCCTGTGCTGCAGGCTGTGGCACAGCTCCCATCCCTGTCCCAGACCAGGAGGTCCGGGAAGGTTCCCCGGGGAAGGAGAACCGGGAAGAGCCAGGCAGGGAGGCTCCCCGTGAGGGACATTCCCACACCAAGCCACGGGGAAGCTTTGGAGCCACCTGCCCGGGTTCCAGCTGATGAATTCCCCCTCCCTCGGGGCCCAGCAGCACGGCCATGCAGTGAGAACACCCACTCGGGGAAGCTCCGGTTCTCCTGAGAGCACAGCGCTCCCGGCTCAGATCATCCTGGCAGCCTGCAATGACTGCCTCCCCGACAGCGTGCCTCCCATCTGTCAGTGCCACGCTGGAGACAAGGAAAAGCACTTCAATGTGACAGAAAAATTTGACTTGGGAGCTAATTACTTTAATTTGAGAGAGTTTTTTGGCTCATCTGCATACCTGACAATTATTTACAACTTCCATCGGTAATTAGAGGTTGGGTCTTGTGCTGAAATGTGGCAAATGGCTTTGGAGACATTTGCTGATCCTCCTAACTTTGAGAGGAAATGAATTTATTAGTAGTTAATATGTAAAATATTTGTACTTCTGACCTTTTGTTAAACATTCCTCCTATGTTTTAAATGATTGGTTGTCAGAGCCATTTTTCTCCAAGTGACATGTGACATTGTAAATAAGCTCTTGAATTAAGCAGCACATTAAATCTCCGTGTTCAGTGGCAACCTTTGATGGTTCTCATCTATCAGGAAGACTTTGTTGGTTCTGCTGTGTTGAGGCAATGTCATACAGCAGCGTGAATGATAATTTTTCACACTGCACTTTCCAGTTCCTGCACGGTTTCCACATCATTCTTGTGCTCTTGACAAAGGATGTGGAGTTAAGCAGGTTGGAACACGATTTCAGTCCTTTTTTTGGTGTACAAGGAAGGAAGTTTTTGGCTGGAAGTGCCGGTGGCCTTTCAGCAAATCTTCCACTGAGGAGGTTGGCAGATGATTTCTAAGATGTGGGGATTATTCAGATTTGTGTTGATTTTCTGAAGCATTTCTGGTGGGTTCCTCTTGGTCCTATTTCTGCACAGTGCATGTATTCCTCTCTTGTTATAGGCGTATTAAAACCCCCCATAATCCATGGAAATTTATTCCCAAACTGTGCCAATAGCCAAGGAATTCATCATCAATAGGGTTTTGATTAGGAGGAGGTGGTGGGTGAAATAAACAACCAAGTCCAACTGTTTGCTAATTCCAGAAGTTACAGGGGCACCTTGGATCATAAAAGCCTCAGGCTGGGCCAGGGCAGGCTCAGGCTGAACACCAGCAGGAATTTCCCCATGGAAAGGGATCCAGGGAAGAGTGACCTTCATAAAGGGATCCAGGGAAGAGTGACCTTCATAACGGGATCCAGGACAAAGTCACCTCCCTAAAGGGGATCCAGGAAAAGTCACCTCCATGAAGGGATCCAGGGAAAAGTGATCTTCATAAAGGGATCCAGGGAAAAGTGATCTCCATGAAGGGATCCAGGGGAAAGTCACCTCCATAAAGGGATCCAGGGAAAAGTGATCTCCATGAAGGGATCCAGGACAAAGTCACCTCCATAAAGGGATCCAGGGAAAAGTCCCCTCTGTAAAGGGGATCCAGGGAAAAGTGACCTCCATGAAGGGATCCAGGGAAGAGTCACCTCCATAAAAAAGTCACCTCTGTAAAGGGGATCCAGGGAAAAGTGACCTTCATAAAGGGATCCAGGACAAAGTCACCTCCATGAAGGGATCCAGGGAAAAGTCCCCTCCATAAAAAAGTCACCTCCATGAAGGGGACCCAGGAAAAGTCCCCTCCATAAAGGGTTCCAGGGAAAAGTCACCTCCATAAAAAAGTCACCTCCCTAAAAGGGGATCCAGGGAAAAGTGACCTCCATGAAGGGACCAAGGAAAAGCCCCCTCCATAAAGGGATCCAGGGAAAAGTGATCTCCATGAAGGGATCCAGGGAAAGTCACCTCCATAAAGGGATCCAGGGAAAAGTCACCTCCATAAAGGGGATCCAGGGAAAGTCACCTCCATAAAGGGATCCAGGGAAAAGTCCCCTCCATAAAGGGATCCAGGGAAGAGTCACCTCCATGAAGGGGACCCGGGCTCGCTGGCACCCGAAATCCCCCCAGCACCCATTTTGGCAGCAGCAGAGCCCTTGCTGTGCCCGGCAGCAGGGAGAACACGGCAGGTTCCCCCGGCACTGCTCCCTGCCCACACCAGGCCGTGGCCACCCTTCCTCCCCTGCAGCGAGAAGCGCTGAGCCCGCTCATGAGGGATGATTGCAATTTCCCCGGGGCTGTGTGCGCAGGGAGCAAACATCACTCACCACAGCCTGAGCCATTTGCTCTTCAGCTCCCGGAGCGTTTGTCTCCAGCCCCTGACGTGACATTAACTATTCATGGGGCTCGAGAGCGTTCAAACGCCGCCCGAGCCAAATTGTTGCTACTTTTCAACTTGATGGAGACCTTCCCCGAGCCAGCCCCTGCTGCGGCCGGGCTCTGCACGCGTCAGGAACGGGGCTGTCCAGGGGCTGGGAGCCATCCATCCATCCCCTCCTTCAGCTCCCAGCTGATCCGGGGCTGCCTCCGGCTGGGGCCGGTGGGATTTAATGCCTGCACAGTTCACGGAGGTGATCTGTCACTCTGAGCGCTCCGTTTGTCACCTCCGGCTGCGGCTGCCTGGGGAAGGGATCCATCTCCTACACCTGGCCCTGCTGAGGGACCCATCTCCCATCCCTGATCCCGCTGAGGGATCCATCTCCCATCCCTGATCCCACTGAGGGATCCATCTCCCATCCCTGATATCGCTGAGGGATCCATCTCCCATCCCTGGCCCTGCTGAGGGATCCATCTCCCATCCCTGATCCTGCTGAGGGATCCATCTCCCATCCCTGATCCCACTGAGGGATCCATCTCCCATCCTTTAAGTAAATGGCCAGGCCCTGGAATAGAATTCCCAGAGCAGCTGTGGCTGCCCCTGGGTCCCTGGCAGTGCCCAAGGCCAGGTTGGACACTGGGGCTGGAGCAGCCTGGGACAGTGGGAGGTGTCCCTGCCATCCAGGGGTGGCCCTGGGGGGGATTTATTTAAGGTCCCTCCCAGCCCAGGCCATTCTGTGTTTCTGTGGTCCCATTTCCCTTCAATCACTGTTCCCTGGCACGAATTATTTGGGATTGCAGCAGGAGGTGATTTGCCATCGGGAGGACTCTCAGCTCCTGCAGCTGCCCGTGGGTGAGAGGGAATGGTCCCCCCAGCCCCAGAGCCATTTGGGGTTGGATTTCTGCTGAGGATCCCTGCCCAGAGCCCCTCACCCTTCCTGCCTGCTGCTGCCCTGCAGCTTTTCCTGCTGGGGGAGGATTTTGCAGCAGGAAGCTTTTCATGCCCCAGCCTTCCCCGTCCGCTTTTCAGCTTAATCCCCAGGATTTTGGAGACATTATGGCTCAGCTTTGCATATGTTATTACGCAGAAGAGAGGAGAAAAAACCCCAACAGCTGAGATTTTGCAAAGCTGACTGGGAGTTTCAGGCGTGCAGGTTCTGTTAAGAGTCATGCCTTTGAAAATCTCTACCAATTAGTGCAGTATTTTGGTGCTTTTGGGACAGAGATGGATGCCTTAAAACTGACAGCCTTGGAGACACGTGCAGAAAGACATATTCTGCCTCAAAAACAATCTTTTTTCCTAGTTTGTGCCGTGTATAACCCCTAAGCACTAAAATCCTTCAGGTTTCCCCAGCCCCTGGTGGGGAATTGGGCGGTGATAATCTGCCCTGGGCAGGGTGGGATTTCCACCTCTTTGTAAACCTCTTTGTAAAACAGCTCCTTCTGTTGGGGTTGGACTTGGCCCTCGTGGGCCAAGCTCAGGAAATTCTGTGATTCCGGGAAAATGGAGCACTAAACGGGGCCGTGCAAGGTGGGAGGGAAGGGCACAGCAGGCTGTGGGTTTGGGATGCTCACACACAGCAGCTCGGGCATTGCTCAGCCCCGCAGTTCCCTCCGAGCACAGCTCCTGGCTCTGAGGATTTCCTGCCGATTATTCAAACGACCCCCCGTTCTCCGGCTGGAAAACGTGTGCCCCGTTTGTTCCAGAGGGCACCCTCCCTCCCGAGCTCTCCAAAGACAGCTGTTCTCTGAATTGCCTGGCTTCGGCAGAAAACTCGCTCTGGGTGGTTTTGTGCAGCGGGATGTTGAGCAGGGAGGCTGAAGGGGGGACAGTCCCTGCAGAGCAGTCAGGGACAGAGCCAGGGTGAGCCCCATCAATTCTCACCGCAGAGACACCTCTCCTCTCCTCTCCTCTCCTCTCCTCTCCTCTCCTCTCCCTTTGTGGGAGGTGATGGAGAGAGAAAAGCAAAGCTGACTCGTGCACCTCGGAGATGAGGAGGACAAAGGACATCAGGGTCAATCGTTTCAATCGTTTCACCTCGTGTTTGGAGTGACAGGCGCTGCTTGGAAAACCAGTGCCACCCAGTGCCACCCAGTGTCACCCAGTGGCACCCAGTGTCACCCCAGGACCCGGTGCAGTGTGGAGTGGGTGGCTGGGAGGCAGCAGGCTGCCACTCACCCCCCGAGCTCATCTCCCCCAGCAGCTCTTTTCTTGGGGACACACCTGACTCAGCAGCTGAAAACGGGAAAATGTTTTTGCACAGCTTCCATCTTAATGAAAAGCCTCTTTAAAATTTTAATCAGACGGCTCCACGCTGCTCTGTGCATTCAGAGGCTCACTGAAAATCTGGGCTTCCTGAAAACCATGATCAGGAACAGGTGCCAGTGATAAAGGGATATTTATTTAATTTCATTCATTTAAGAGCTGCTGTTGAACCTGTTAGGACCCTGCTCTTGGAGGCACAAGGACCAGGCTCAGCCATCACGTTTCCACCTGTAAATTTTGGTGCTGTTTTCTTTAACCCAGAGAGCCCCATGGAAAAAGCCACACTCAGCCTTTCACGGGCTGCCTGGTGACACTTAAGAGCTCATCTGGGAAGTTGAAAGAAGGACAAATCCCAGCTTAAAATCCACCTCAGTGGACTGGGCCTTGCAACTGTTTGTAGTGAGGGAAAGGAGAAGATGCAGCTTTTGAACATCAGGCTCAGAGTAGGGAAATGGCTGATCCTGTCTCATCCCGGGATGTTGTTTTCCATCCTGGCTGGGGATATTGTTGGCAACTCCACCAAAATGTCCGTGTCGCACAGATACTCTGAATGCAGCTGGCATGGAGCTGAAATTTCCATTTGGTGCGAAATTCAGACAGGGAAAAGACAAAAAAAGAAGAAGTGTTGCCTGGAATGAGATGGGGAGTCTGGAGGGAAGCCAATGTATTTTTTTTTCCCACTCAAAACTCAACAGGCCTTTATTTGAATTTCTTTAAAACTGACATATTCATGGAGTTTTCAAACAGGCTTTTTCTGACAAGTCCCCTAATCCCCCAAGCCTTCCCTCCCTCAACAACCCAAGTTTGTCAGATCCTTCCCTGCCAGCTGTAGCTGTAGGCTCCTCCATATTCCACACAGAGCTGGGCCCTCCCTGAAGTTATGGATACACAGCTCCATATACATTTTAAATCTCTGCACATGGCCACCCATCTCATCGAGATGGATATATGCATATTTATTCCTGTACAATTCCTGTAGTCAGCCAGTTCTGGCTGATCAAACCTTCACTTAAAACATATCCTTCTGTGATAAATAAAAACACGGACTGCTCTCTTCCTGCTGGTGAATCACATTCTGGAATCTCCTGCTTGTCTTCTCTCACTCAGAGCTGGGGCTTGTCTCAGGCTCAGGGGAGGTGTAAATAGGTTGTGTGAAGAACAAGGGAACAGCTGGAGCTGTGCCAGGGCAGGTGTAGGTTGGGTTTGGGGAAAGGTTTTTCCCCCAGAGGGTGCTGGCACTGCCCAGGCTGCCCAGGGAATGGGCACAGCCCCAGAGCTCCAGGAGCCTTTGGACAGCGCTGCCAGGGATGCCCAGGGGGGGAATGCTGGGGGTCTGTGCAGGGCAGGAGCTGGGCTGGATGATCCTCGGGTCCCTTCCAGCTCAGGATATTCCATGATGCCATCAATATCTGTGCTTTAAACCCCATGAACTGCGGGAAGTCAGAGCTGCACCGGGAGGAGCCCTCCCGGCGTTCCCGAGGTTCCCACGCTGGAGCTCCCGCACACAGCACACACCTGACAAATGCTGACCCCATCCACAAAACCATCCACTGGTCTGGATCCTGACGAGCCCCAGCACCAAGGACACCGATCCTCGGGGCTGGGAACCTCTGTGCAGGGGGAGCTTCCCTCAGAGATGGGGAGGAACCTCCGCGGCTCATCCCCGGCGTCGGGGCCGCGCGGGCGGGACAAAGCAGCAGCAGGAGGCTGAGCATCTCTCCACCTTCCACATCCTCCACCTTCCACATCCTCCACCTTCCACATACTCCACCTCCCACATCCTCCACCCCTCCCACAGCCTCCAGAAGCCACTGCACACCTGGCCCTGCTCTGCTCTCCTGGCATCTCTCAGCAGCTCTCCTTGGTTAGAACGTGAAGTTCCAGCCAAGCGACCGATGTGTGATAGTGTAAAATATTCAGCATTCTCAGAGCAGCTTCTTCTCCTAAGTGGGCTTCTCATATTCGTGGGAAAACTCATTAATATTGAAATCCCCGCTGACAGAAGGCTTGTAGGCAATCCAGCATCAGGGAAGAAACATTCCTGTATTTTACATGCCGGCTTAGAGAGCGGGAATCAATGGACTAAAAACCACCTCGTTCTACTCCTATTTTTCAGCCGATAGAAAGCAGCTCTCTCGATATTAAATAATGCATCTCTTCAGCAAGCAGTGAATAATATGATTTAGTGTGTTCAAACATTGTGCTGGAACGACGGTGCAGGCTCTGAGCACGCCGAATGTCACTGAGCACACCCTGAGATGCTCGTTGGGCTTGAACAGGGATGTTTACCTAACTGCACACGTTCACTGGGAGGATTTACAAACACAGGCTTCACCTGTCTGTGGCAGCAGGTGACTGCAGCACTGGAAGGCAGCAATTTCCCACGGGATGTAATTCCCAGTGTTCCCACAGAAACACAGAATGAACAGGTGCACGGAGCTGGCTGAATGCAGAAAGCAGCTCTGCCTGGCACAGGGAGCCACGCTGGGATTTCACACCTGCCTGGGTTCTGAAATGCAGCAGCGGTGCCCAGGATGTGCTGTGACCACAAAGCTTTCAGCTGATCAACAAGGAGGTTTAATATATCGGTGTTTTTGAGATATTCACCTGCTTGATGCCCAGCTACTCACAGCAGGACCTGGTAGCCCTCTATCCGTTTTATATCTGTTAGCTGGGACAGAACCACCTCTGGTGATCTGGGCCTGGGAACTGCAGGACCAGCTACTCACAGCAGGACCTGGTAGCCCTCTATCCGTTTTATATCTGTTAGCTGGGACAGAACCACCTCTGGTGATCTGGGACTGGGAACTGCAGGGTGATTCCCCATCAGCTGGTGGGGATGGGGGACTCCGCCTTCCCTCCCAGGGGGGATATTTGGGAGGCAACAAAGCACCAAAAGCCCTCAGGACAAACACACATCTGCTCCTAGCAGGATCCAGAAGTTAAATTTGCCACCATCCGGGGTCTGTTGCCCGAAATCCGGATCACCTTTTCATCCCCCTTGAGCGTTTTGGAAGGAATTCCAGGAACAGGGAGAAGCAAGAGCAGCTGGGCGTTGGCTGATGAAGCACGGCTGGCTCTGGCTCTCGCCCCAGGGCTCCTCCCTGCTCCAGGGTCTCCTGCTCCAGGGTCTCCAGCTGCAGGAACACGGTGCTCCCCTCACCAACAGACAGAACTAATGGCAAGAAGGAGCACTGTAAATTCCGAAACTCAGGGTCCAACCCTGCAGATTCTCCTTTAGCAAAATCACTGATTGATCCAAATGGGATTTGCAACTGCACGAGAGGAGGAGAACTGGAGGGGTTGGCAGGTTTCCCACGAAACAAGCAGAGCCTGCTTGAAATGAGGTATTATTTGGTATTCTGGCATATTAAATGCGTTAGATATGCAGAAAGGCAGAGCAGGGAGAAGCAGCTGAAGTTCAAGGAGTTGTCCAACCTGCCCAAGTGCTCATTTAAAGCACGCTTTTGTTCCGGAGAAAATTAAATAACTTAAGGTCCTTCTCTCTCCGGCTCCAATTTTTATAAAAGTGCCTCATAAGATGTGAAATCATTAATTAAAGAAGGTTCCTCAATTATTCTCTCTGACCTGTCACAGTTACTTGTTTAGTCAGCGTTAAGAATTCAACAACATCTTCAAAGGCTTTTCAAGACACCACCTGTGAACTAATTATGCTGAAGGAGGAAAGATTTGTAAGGAGCTCCAGCTCCTGGCGCTGGCTGACAGCACAGATACCAACCGTGGCCCCAATTCTGGGACTTTTTGCAGCTAATTCTACACGCTTGAAGCGCTGTGGCTTCAAATTAGGAAAGCAAATCCCCGAATGCAGGGAAAAGGGCTCCAGCAGGGAAAGGCACGAACGTGTCACCGGGGCTCTCAAACACGGCGTTGCTCTGCATGAATTAAAAATGTCTTAAACGCTTTGTCCCCTGCTGGGAACGGGGAGGGACCCTGAGAGCTCTCCAGGATTGCTGCAGATTCCTCACTTTCTACAGAGAGAAACTCCCAGGCTTGGTCTTTAAGGAAGGTCCTGGGGAGCCCAAGCAGCGGTGACGGAACCTCGGACGCGGTGTCAGTGGTTTCCCCTCATTTCTGGGGGAGCCTTGGCCTCCAGCTGTGCCTCACCCCCTGCAGGAGGGACTGACTGCCTTTGGGGTGCTCTCACACCCTCTGGCCCAGCCTGGGGACCCCCCAAAGGATCTGTGTCCTTCCAGCAGCAAACCCTTCTCCAGCGAACGCATCCCCTGAAGCCGCGCTGAAGTGGTAAAGGATGGTGGCAATTAGCTAATTAGCTGCAGAGCCTTGATTGAGCAGGAAGGAGGCTGGTGCTCTCTGCCTTCTGACTGATGCCAGACACGAGGCTGAAATGAGTTCCTGCAGGTTATCCAGGGTTTGTGTTGCTGCAGGAGGGAAGGGGGGCAGGCAGACAGGCCCAGAGCGCTCTTGGCCAAAACCTCCCGGGGGGATTTTAAACCGAGTCGGAAATGTTGTCCCTGCTCGTGGCAGGGCTTGGAACGAGAGGATTTTATGGTCCCAAACCGTTCTGTGATTTATGATAAAGCTAATTTTACTGTCACAGGCAGCTAAGGACAGATAACCCAGCTTTTCTGCCACCATCTCCCAGCCCAGCCCGCTGCCTCCACTGCAGCACACGAGGGACTCGGGTCCCGACGCTCTGGGAAGTTTTTCATTTTCTCTGCAGCTGAATAACTTGGTTACAATAGTGCTGGCATTTTCCAGCTATTTACCAGGCTAAAATTAGCCAAGTAGAGGGACTATCACAGTGTTATTTAATTATGGAAGGCAAACAGAACAGCTCAGTGCAATGTCACTGCTGGTACCAGGGCTCATTTCCAGGAGGAAAGACTCAATAATAAATTTTCAACCATTTTGAGAACTGTCTTTAAACCCTCCTCCCCTTTTCTGTTGTTTTTCAGCAGAACAGATGTTGGCTTTCAACTGCAAACTGAGCTCAGAGTCCTTTCCTTGGTAATTTAAAGCTGGATTTGCTCATGTAGTTTCATAACTATTGCAACTTTAATGATTCCCAAATTTTTCCTCTATTGTGTTCAGAGGTTTTCATATTCTCAATTTCATGTTTGGAGAAAGCCCTCACTATTTAGCACCGTGCTTTCAGAACTAAGAGGGGGATCATCATTAAAGGACTCCATTCCTTTGCACTCCCCCACCTCCACCCTGCTCCCAAAAACACACATAATTTTGCTCGTTTGCTGCAAACTTCTGCAGGCGAGAACTCAAGCACACCTCAAAGCTGTGTGGCTTGAACAGCAGTTTCTGAAGGCGAGGAGCGACTGCGACTCTGTCGGAGCACTCACTCACAGAGATTAAACCCAGAAACGTTACTGCTGCCCACTCCAGCTACAATCACCAGCATTATCCCTGCTTCCCTGGACAGAGCTTGGAACAGGATCAGGCTGAGGGCACTTTTGCAGGAATCACAAGCCCCAGGGTTCACCAGCGGGCAGAGCGAGGCTCTCCTATCGCCACTTTGCACGACCGACACCACGGCGACTCCTTCCTTCTTCTCAGCTTCTCCTAACCCCCCAAATAACTCCCCAGCTTACTTTCAACTGCTGGGTAGTCCAAAGCAGCTGTGGAAAATCCCAAGGACGGGGACTTTTGTTGCAAGCACTGTCAGCTTTTTGCAGTCCAGTGCCCTTCCCACGGAGGGTCTGGATGGAGGCTGCTCCTGCAGACACGGCGCAGAGGCTTTGCTGCGGCTCTGGCTGCAGGCACAGGGCAATCTCTGCCCAGAGGAGATGGAGACAGGGCACAGTCTGTGCCCCAGAGGAGATGGAGAGCTTTGGGAAGCTCCCCAGGGCCCGGGGGAGGCAGGAGGCAGCACCTCTGCCCCCTGAGTGACACCGGAGCTTGCCCCCCTCTTAAGCTCTTTAATTAAAGCACTGGAGATTTAAACTCTTGTCTTGCTACTCCTGTAGGTCTGAGGGTACTGGAATCCCCTGTGCCTGGTTTTCCTTCTGCAGCCCTTGGTTTAATCTGCCTCGCTTGCTTTAATCACCTCAGTTTCTGTGCCTTTCTGGCGCAGTCCTTCCAATCTTTTAATCTCAGTTAGGAAATAAAAGCACACATCTGGCGAAGGTTTTGCCGGAGGAAAATTCTGCTCGCTTTTGTCTCCTGGATGGGAGATTGGGCAGGAATTGTTCCCTGGCAGGGTGGGCAGCCCTGGCACAGGGTGCCCAGAGCAGCTGTGGCTGCCCCTGGATCCCTGGCAGTGCCCAAGGCCAGGCTGGACACTGGGGCTGGAGCAGCCTGGGACAGTGGGAGGGGTCCCTGCCATGGCAGGGGTGGCACTGGGGAGGATTTAAGGTCACCCTGGGACAGTGGGAGATGTCCCTGCCATGGCAGGGGTGGCACTGGGGGGGATTTAAGGTCAGCCTGGGACAGTGGGAGGTGTCCCTGCCATGGCTGGGGTGGCCCTGGGGGGATTGAAGGTCAGCCTGGGACAGGGGGAGGTGTCCCTGCCACGGCAGGGGTGGCCCTGGGTGGGCTCTGAGGTCCCTCCCAACCCAAACCATTCCAAGATTCTGTGACCAGCTCTGCTGAGGGTGTCCTGCTGGCGAGCAGCAACAGGAAATCCCCAAGAGAACGGGGATGCAGCAGGAAGCCTCAGGACCTCGGGCACAGCAGAGGGGTTCAGCCCCACAAACACCTCCTGGCACCGGCCGTGGGGAGCACCCCACAGCAGCTCCTGCCTCCTTCCCCGAGTCAGTCAGCGAGGAGACAGCCAGGAACCTGCCAGCCCTCACACCAACATCCACAATTACAACACCACCAGCAAGGATTCCAAGGGTCAGGCGGCTCCAGAGCAGGGAATTGCCCACGGGGAGCAGTGCCCAGCACAGCCCGCCGGGACACACCCGTGGCAGGGACGGGGATGAGGGAGAGGCTGCTCAAAACGGGGACAAAGAGGACAAGACACAAAGCCTGGAGGGAAGACACAGCAATGGGAGCACAAAGACGGAGGGGACAGTCCAGCACTACCACGACACAGCTGCCAGCCCGGGCCAGCCCCGATGGCAATGAGGCCCTGCAGGCACCGACCCTCCTGCAGGGGGGATACTGACCTGGGCTTGAGACAGGACTAGAGGTAGTAGGCTCAATAATTTCTACAGAGAGGGAAGAGGAAAACAAAACAAAAAAAAAAAAAAAAAAAGAAAAAAGAGAACATTTGGGAGTTAATCACACACGGAAGACAAGTACAGAATGAGACAGCAAACAGTCATGCAAGGGCACAGTTTGATCTCGAGTGGGGCTGGCACGGAGCTCTGTGCTGCAGCTGCAGCCAGCACTGCCCTTATCTGCGTTTCGTGCACACCATCAGCACCAGCACACTCCCAGGGGGCCAAGCCTTTTGCCCCTGGAGTGAAGCCTGGCTAAGAGAAAGGCTTTGTTCACCTCACTGAAGGCAATTTCCTCCCATGAATATCAGTCAAGGTAACAATTTTGAACAAAGAATGTTTTAAAGCAATAGCTTTGTGCTTGGGTGAACCTTTAAGGAGGCACATCTTTTTAATTATTGAAGTCTTTCCAGAAGAAAACGTTTCTCAGAAACATCAAACCCATTTGGAAGTTGTTTACTTCCCCCAGGGCAACCAATACAAACAGGCAAAGTTAAGAGAAGACACAGTTCTCCTGCATCCAGCCTAATGAAACAATCACCTGTGGCTTTTCATTATAATTTGACTTCAGAATTCATTATTCTGGGCCCTTTTATTAGCTTTGAATAGTGCTATGCAAAATGAAATACCGGTCCCAATTAATCTTGCACGGAAGCAAGCTCCCACCTCAATGCAGCAATTCAATACTCCTCATAAAAAAGGTTTAACAAAATTACCAAGCTCAAAAGATCATTGACCATATCTTGGCTATAACAAGAAACTAATGAAAAAAAATGGCAGTAAGTTGACAAGCAGGGATGTGAAGGGAATGGCTGAGCACACACCAGGCTCCCGGGCAATTTTGAGAGGTTTTTCCATCTACAATTGCTTTTCAGGTTAATACTGTGCAAACACGAGTCCAAGGGATATAGCAGACAAATATTTCCCCAAATAAAAAGTTATGAAGTTTCTTCACCCGACTGCTAAACTTCTGCTAATGCAGATGAATGTTTCCAACCTTAAAACCAATTATTCAACACCTTGACAAACACACCACGGGTGCTGATGAACCCAAATCACGTTTTAAAAGCAAAATGGAATTTGAGCTGTGTTACACTTTTAATTGGCATTAAAATCCATGAAGGGAAGGGAAGGGAAACTCAACACAAAGGAAAAGGGAAACTCAACATGAGGGAGAAAAGGGAAACTCAACACGAGGGAAAAAGGAAACTCAACACAAAGGAAAAGGGAAACTCAAGACGAGGGAAAAGAAATCCAACATGAGGGAAAAGAAACCAAACACGAGGGCAAAGGGAAATTCAACACGAGGACAAAGGGAAACTCAGCATGAAGGAGAAAGGAAACTCAATACAAGGCAAAAGGGAAACTCAATAGAAGGGGAAAAGGGAAACTCAACACGAGAGCAAAGGGAAACTCACACGAGGGAAAAGGGAAACTCAACACAAGGGAAAAGGGAAACTCAACATGAGGGAAAAAGGAAACAATAGAAGGGGAAAAGGGAAATTCCACATGAGGGCAAAGGGAAACTCAACATGAGGGAAAAGGAAAACTTAACACAAAGGAAAAGGAAACTCAACACAAGGGAAAAGGAAACTCAACACAAGGGAAAAGGGAAACGCAACACGGGGGAGAAAGTAACCAAACAAGGGCAAAGGGAAACTCAACACCAGGGAAAAGGGAAACAATAGAAGGGGAAAAGGGAAACAACACGAGGGAAAAGGGAAACTCAACATGAGGGAAGAGAAACTCAACACGAGGGCAAAGGGAAATTCAACATGAGGGANGAAATTCAATAGAAGGGAAAAGGGAAACTCAACATGAGGGAAAAGGGAAACTCAGCATGAAGGAGAAAGGAAACTCAGCACAAGGCAAAAGGGAAACTCAACATGAGGGAAAAAGGAAACAATAGAAGGGGAAAAGGGAAATTCCACATGAGGGCAAAGGGAAACTCAACATGAGGGAAAAGTGAAACTCAACATGAGGGAAAAGGGAAACTCAACATGATGGAAAAAGGAAACAATAGAAGGGGAAAAGGGAAACTCAACATGAGGGAAAAGCGAAACTTAACACAAGGGAAAAGGAAACTCAACACAAGGAAAAAGGGAAACGCAACACGGGGGAGAAAGTAACCAAACAAGGGCAAAGGGAAACTCAACACCAGGGAAAAGGAAATGCAACACGAGGGGAAAAGGGAAACAACACGAGGGGAAAAGGGAAACTCAACACGAGAGAGAAAGGGCAACTCACCACGAGGGCGAAGGGAAACTCCACATGAGGAAACGGAAATTCACCACAGCAAAGGCTCCCGCCCCAAAATGTTCCCCTGGGAAAGGAGGTTGTGCCCCTGCACGGAGCAACCCTGACTTCAGCAGGAGAAACAGGAATTGAGGTCAAACAAAAGACTCGGAGAAAACAAAAACCGATCAGATTTCCTTGATTTTGTATTTTAATGGCTGTTAAAGAGCGTGACAATAATTTGATTTAGTGCTCCTTAACTTCTCCCAAACCTCCATGTGCTGAGCAATTACAGCCTGCTCCTCGTGGACAATTCTCAGCCTGGCTCAAATGTATTGTGCAATGATGAAAAAAGTTATTTTTCTGGCTACCTGAAGTTAACAGCATCTTTTTCTTGGGAATTTAGGAGTCAGTCCTCGTGACTGTGGCTTCCCAGGAAAGGAAAAGTTCAGTCCCTCTTGCTGCATATGAGCACCATTCTTTGCAACAATCAGGCAAATTAACACACTCAGTCAGTACAATATTTCATTAAAAAGCAAAATGCCCTACCCAAACCAGCAGGGGTTGTGCTGGGATCGTGTCTCCCTGGGAAACATCGGATCTAGACTTAATTATAGGTGCTTAAGGTAGCATAAAGTCACAGATTCCTGGCAGCATTGAGGCTGAAGGTGGTGATTTCATGTATTATTCCTGCAAAAAAAATCTCATTTTTAAATACATTATTAGATCAAGGCATTGGAGAGACAGATCTATTTCTAGTTTCAAGTCCTAAAACTCTTTGCAAATCTTTATTCATGAAAATGTTCAGGTCTATAGAGAGCAAACAAAACCAGCTGGTTTTGTAGGAGCACGCTAGGCTGGTTCATTCAAATTAAAATTTATTAATGACTCCTGAGGAGCCCTGGGAGGCAGGGATGCGTGGGCAAGGGTGGCACTATCTGCACTGCACGTTCCTGGGACCCCAACCCCGCAGCATCAGGGCTGCTCAGATTTCCAAGGCTGCTTGTGGAAAAGGAATCTGCAAGTCTAATGGAAACCCATGACTTTCTGTGCCATTCCTTTGGCTGCAGCGGGGAATTCTCCTTGAGCTTTGTTTCCCAAAGCAGAGGAAGAGCAGAGAGTGCCCAGCAGCTCCTGCTGTGCCCTCGCCAGAGCTGGGGCTGTGTGTGCAGCACCCTGTGTGCCCTGCAGAGCCACCTCCTCTGGGCAGCCGGGACAGCCAAACCCAGCTCATTGGTTTAAAGCAGAGCTTTGAGTCAGGCTGGGCTCAAAAATATAAAACCAGGAATGTCCTGGGCATAGGGATACTGGCACAACATCCCTGGCTGCCAAACACGCCTGGAAAACTGGGGATTTCTGCCCTGCTCTGAATACACCGATGCCCCAACCCCTGATTGACTTCCTGGCCTGACCTTGTCAGGAAGGAATTTGCACTGGCCTCCAGACTGAACCTGCCCTGGTGCACCAGGGAAATGCTCTGACAGGTGCAGGTGTGGCAGCCCAGCCCTGCCAGCGTGGGGAAATGTGGGTGCAGGAATCTCCAGCACGTTGCCACGGGAAGAATAAAGCCTGGTGTTCTCCTTAAAATCAGTTTTGGTTGGGGGTGGTGAGCCGGATCTAACGCTGGGAATAACCCGGAGCCAGCAGCTGAGTGGGTTTAAATGGAGTGGGAGAATAAACCCCACGGATTTGTAGCTGCAGCTCTAATCCTCAGAAGGGAGACCTCTGGAGAATAGAAGCACTAAAGACAGCTGGGCCAAGGAGGTGAGGCTAAATGTCAAGGACGTTCAGCATTTTACCAAAAGCACAGAGATTGTATCCAGAAATTCCTTTCTGATCCCAGGCAGAAAAGAGCTGGTGGAGAAAACCTCTTATCAAAATGGGAAACCACCCCGTGAAAGGCTCCCCAGCACGAGGAGGCAAATTGCAGGGAACAAAAGGAATTGGCTGCCAAAAGGGCCTGTCTGGGAAAGGCAGAACAGCAGCTCAGAAAGGGAACCACCAAAGCAAACCTGATGGAGGCACTCCCTGACCCCGGAGATCACGGAATCATTAAGGCTGGAAGAGACCTCCCAGATCATCGAGTCCAAGTTAAACACCACCACGACCACTGAACCTCACAGCGAAGGAATAAGGTACCTCGAGAGAAACGAGAGCCCCTCTGCTCGCAGAGAAATTCAGCAAGGACCCAAACCTATTTTTCTGTCTCAGTTTTATCACGAGCTGAAACCCTGGCGTTCTGCACGGAAACATGGAAATGGAAATTGCCAGACCAAAGTTAAAGCAAAATTCAATCAGCTCAGGAGGCTGAGGTCAGAGGCATTTAAATATGTTTGCACATAAAATGGTGAAAACAACAGTAAATTCCCAGGCAGGGGAGGACAGCGGGACTGAGAATTACAGACGTGTTGGAGCAGGGCAGGACCCACAGCTGCAGCTGCCTGACATCCAGGGCTTGGGAAAAATATGAGCTGGAAGCAGCTATTAGAGGATACAGGCAGGTAAAAACAAGCAAGTAAATAAACCCTGACTTTGAGTTTACCAGGGGCCAATTACTTGTAATTATTTGCACAGCAAATCTCCTTGAATGTGGCTGGAAGGCAGTGATTCATCAGCCCCTGTTTGCCTGAGCAAAGGGAACAAACTGAGGGCAGGTTCCTTCCGAAATCCAGCGGGGATCTGCGCCTCCCCAGCCCGGCTGTGCTCACGCTGCTCCTCCTCAGAGCTCCTGGGACAAGCCCCGGCTACTGTGAGAAGGAAACTGGATTAATTTGAGCAGGGATTACCGAGGGAGCAGCCTGGAGCGGGAGGGATTGGAGCTGACCCCGGCATGCTCCAGGCCCAGCCTCTCCATGGCAAAGCCCAGCTTTTCATCCCCGAGAACCAGGGAGGACTCAGCAACAGAACAGAGCAGTGAGTTCAGTGTGTGCCTGCAGCCAGGGGAGGAGAGACATCCATCCATCCATCCCTCCCTCCGTCCGTCCGTCCGTCCGTCCGTCCGTCCGTCCGTCCGTCCGTCCGTCCGTCCGTCCGTCCGTCCGTCCGTCCGTCCGTCCGTCCGTCCGTCCGTCCGTCCGTCCGTCCGTCCGTCCGTCCGTCCGTCCGTCCGTCCGTCCGTCCGTCCGTCCGTCCGTCCGTCCGTCCGTCCGTCCGTCCGTCCGTCCGTCCGTCCGTCCGTCCGTCCGTCCGTCCGTCCGTCCGTCCGTCCGTCCGTCCGTCCGTCCGTCCGTCCGTCCGTCCGTCCGTCCGTCCGTCCGTCCGTCCGTCCGTCCGTCCGTCCGTCCGTCCGTCCGTCCGTCCGTCCGTCCGTCCGTCCGTCCGTCCGTCCGTCCGTCCGTCCGTCCGTCCGTCCGTCCGTCCGTCCGTCCGTCCGTCCGTCCGTCCGTCCGTCCGTCCGTCCGTCCGTCCGTCCGTCCGTCCGTCCGTCCGTCCGTCCGTCCGTCCGTCCGTCCGTCCGTCCGTCCGTCCGTCCGTCCGTCCGTCCGTCCGTCCGTCCGTCCGTCCGTCCGTCCGTCCGTCCGTCCGTCCGTCCGTCCGTCCGTCCGTCCGTCCGTCCGTCCGTCCGTCCGTCCGTCCGTCCGTCCGTCCGTCCGTCCGTCCGTCCGTCCGTCCGTCCGTCCGTCCGTCCGTCCGTCCGTCCGTCCGTCCATCCATCCATCCATCCCAGGAGCCCAGTCCTGCTCCAGCTCCCAGCAGAGCCAGCAGCAGCCTGGGCACTGCCCACGGGATTTCCAGCACCTTCCATGTAACCCACCACAGTGCCCAAGCTCTTCTCCAGCTCTCTGGAGCCCCTCCCAGCACAGGCTCAGCACCAGCCCATCCCTGCCACCAGGACTAGAGTTAAAGCCATGAATCCCATTTTTTTGGGATCCATAAATCACTCATTTTATCACTCTGCAGCTGGTCCAAAACCAAACTGTTGCATTTGGCGCAATTAAAGCTGCTAGAGGGATACCAGGTCTTAAAAATGAAAAATGTGCTTTACTGTGAGCAAAGCCACGCCTCATTTCTGGTTTGGGGAATAAAAAGCAATGCTAAAATGAATTCTCCGTGTTCTTCACTGTCTCAGTGGCAGAAAATCCAACCAGTTTTCCAAGGAACAGAAACTCTGGAATGTTCCAGTGCTTCCTGCAGCCCCTCACACCTGATTTTGCTCTCTGCCACCCCTCAGGGATTTGTCAGGGCAGGTTTAGGGTGGATTTTGGGAAAGGTTCTTCCCCCAGAGGGTGCTGGGCACTGCCCAGGCTCCCCAGGGAATGGGCACATTCCCAAAGCTGCCAGAGCTCCAGGAGCCCTCAGGGATGCACGGGGTGGGATTGCTGGGATTGTCCTAAGGAGAACATCCCCCAGCTGCAGAACACAAAAAGCTTCTTTCACTTCCCTCTGCATCAGTGCAATTGTTTGACTTTGATATTTCGACTCGGAGGAATCAATAACTGGACCAAAACACAACTGGCAGTTAAATACCAAACACCAACTCATTAGTTAATTAAAAAAAAAAAAAGCTCATAACTGCTTCAATTCATGACCTTTGATAATTAACTGGGCTTATTTAAGCTAATCTCCCCCAGGCTTCATCAGCTTTGTTAAAGATTAATGATTTATTGTGAAATCGAGGTCTTTAAGCCTAGGGAAGCCAGAGCTTGTTTGAGTACCACGAAAAATGGAAAAACACTTCACAAAAAAATCTTTTGGATGGAAAGTGTGAGTGGATGGGGCAGAGACGTGACCTTAATTTATTCTGTGTCTTTCTCTCACCCTTAATATTTTGCAATTACAATTAGGAGCTTTTCTGCAGGTTTGAGTTATTACACCTTAATTGCCTCGTAATGGTTTATTTTATTTAAATGGTTTATTCTTTTATTACGGGATGATAAATATTTAATAGCTCTACGCCGGTGAGACGTTAAAAAAATAATAATTGTGAGCTTGAAGTTTGAGGCCTGAAATTGCCAGGGAGTTTTCTCACTCCAGCCTCCAGCAGCTCTACACCTCCAGCTGATTGTTTTGCTTGATAGCAGAGGCTTCTCAATAAATATTCAAATATTTTTAAGGCTGGAGAAAACTGCATTATTGGCACCTTTTCGTGCCCTGTTGTAAAAGAAGTCCAATGGAAGATGATTTTTAAAAGCCTCCAGGTTTGTGGATGCCAGCCCCGAGTCCCAGACTTGTTCTCAGCTGGCAGCACAATGGGACGGATTTCAAATTTGACTCAAATTCAGATGGAATTTGATTTCCTTGCGGAAAGGCAGAGAAAGACACTAAACACATTGTTTTAATGCCCCAGTCTACTAAAAGCTTTTTTATTTATTTATTTTTAATGAGTTCCAGAGTGAACCACCATGTTTTACGTAGGATGAACTATTTTATACTGTGAAAAAAACTAATGTAATTTTATTTAGTTTAATTCAATTTAATTTAAATGAGAGTGGCGGTGTCACGTGTGTGCGCGAACCAGCAACAGATAAATTTATATTTCCATTAAAGACGTCCAAAATAATATTTTAATTAAAGGTCACACATTTGATTCTCTTGGCAGTAGAAATGTGCAGTTTCCAGCCTCACTCTCACAACAATTTCACATCTATAAGACACTGGTATTTGCTTCAGGCTTTGCCTTTCACAGGACTGCCTGCATTTTGAATAAATGAATAAATGAAATAAATGAATAAATGAAACTTTGTCCTCAGCAAATGGACGTGGGCAAAAGCAGCCATCCATTTGCAGGCCACTTTTTGGGGATCACGAAAATACATCCACTGATGTGAGGGCAAGCCTTTGCACTGGTATTTACAGCACGAGACCACGAAAAAACGGAAAAGCGCGATACGGGGAGGAGAAAAACGTGATAAATTAATCACGGGTTCCATCAGATCTGGGGATAAACGAGAGCAGTGAGATCGTCACAGGTTTCAGAAGGACCCTCAGCACTTGCACCCTGCCAAACCCAGAGGAAAACCCAAAGCAGAGCAGGCCAGGGGCTGCTGGGGCTGGGAGAGCAGAGGGCAACGGGCTGGTTTGGCATCAGATGCTCTCGGAATCCTTTTCCGCTTCCGAGATCAGTTCGTGCCAGAGTTAGAAAGGAGCAGAGAGAGACAATGGGAGAGCAGAGGGCAACGGGCTGGTTTGGCAGCAGATGCTCGCGGGATGCCTTTTCTGCTTCCCAGATCAGTTCGTGCCAGAGTTAGAAAGGAGCAGAGAGAGACTTCCAGTTTCTTGTTCAGGTGTTTGTTATTTCTTATCTTTTTGTTACACGCTCCTCAGTGACAAGGTCTGTTCTCTTTGAGAACACGGCTGGAATGGCCCCAGGGAGGGACCCCCAAGGCCTCATGGAGCCATTTGACCCAATCCAAATCCCAAATGTATGATATTTACAGTTCTGTACCTATTATCCTTACTCATTTCTCTAATTGACACTTCTACCTCAAACCATTCCACCCAATCACCCTGTGCCACCACACAACAGGAAATGGGGTCTGTGAAGAAGAAGAAGCAGCTCAGGCACCACCCAAGATCCTCCATCCTGTCCCTTTTCCAGCCTCCATCCCAAAAACCCAAACTCCATTTTCACACCCTGTGATAAACTAAACTACATTCTATCAAACCTACAACTCTTCTCTGAGTGTGGAAAGTCCTTTCCATGGGCAGAAGTCAAAGGCAGGGTTTGTTCTCCCGGGGTTCCAGCAAGGTCCCAAACCCCCCAGGATGTCCATGGGGGTGTTCATGGGGGTTTCTGCCCTGCCCTGGGCTCCAACAAGATGCCAAATCCCAAGGAAGTTCCCCCACACTCTGGACGCAGTTACAAGTGATTTTTGATAATACTTCCCAGTTCTGTGACAAACAAAAGGCAATGAAAAGCACAGCCAATCTGCAGCCTCTGTGGAGGAGCTGTGTTCATGGAACACCCCACATGGTTTACAATCTTTTTGCTGCAATCAGGATCAGAAAAGCCCCGCTGGGGATGAGATTCCTGGCACTGCCTTCCCCTGCGCGCCCAGTTCCTCAGCGAGGGGCTGCAGCCAGCCCCCAGTGCCAAAGGGAAATCCATGATTCCCCCCCCAGCAGCCAAGGGAAAGGATGTCAGAGCTCCCTGCTGCACCCCGGCTGTCCCAGCGGTGCCTGGGCACCCATCCCAGCTCAAACGTGGTGATTTACCATCGGGGGAAGCATCTGCCAGGGTCCCACAGGTTCTGGCAGCAAAGGGCACCCCAAACTCCAGGGATGAGCCAACTGCACGTGGGGACCAGCACGGGAGTAAAAGTAAAATTTTTAGGAAAAGATTTTTCACAGTAAGAGTGATAAAGTACTGGAATGGTCTGCCCAGGGAGGTGGTGGAGTCACCATCCCTGGGTGTGTTTAAAAAAAGACTGGATGTGGCACTGGGTGCCATGATCTAGTTGAGGTGTAAGAACATGGTTGGACTCGATGATCTTGAAAGTCTCTTCCAACCTAGAAATTCTGTGATTCTGTGATTCTGTGACAAAGCCCTGTGGCTGTCCCTGGGTCCCTGGCAGTTTCCCAGGGCAGGCTGGACACTGGGGCTGGGAGCCTGGGACAGGGGAAGGTGTCCCTGCCATTGACTCCCTCCCAGCCCCACTCCAAGACAAAAACAAAACACGTTTTTAATTCAAATGAGTGGAGGAGAAGGAACGTCTTTGCTCACGGAAGAGAAAAAGGAACATTTTAGTTCAGGGCACCTGGCCCTGCTGCTCCCAGCACGACATTCCACGGGGGCAGAGATCCAGGGAATCTGGTCCTGAGCCGGCCCCAGCCCCTTGCTGTGTCACCCCTGTGCTCCCCGTGCCTGGGTGACAGAGCCAGGGGAAGCAAAGAGAGAAACCCACTGAATTTCATACATTTGGATAGGTCTGTGTCACCAAAGGGACACGAAAGACAATGCTTTGATTTAGTTATTCCAGCTACAGTGTTCTAAAGGAGAAACAAGATTTGCTCACTAGTCCTCGTTCCCCATTCCAGATTTTTCCAGGGAAAACTGTTGTTTTAATGATTTTTGCAGCTGTTGAGACCAAAACAGAATGAAGAAAAAGTGACAAAGTCGGCTGTGTCCTTTGAGCTTGGTCTTTAATTCATATGGATAAATGGAGGCTCATGAATAATGCAGCCCTGAAAATCTGTTAGCATTTTCCTGCTCGGAAACATATGATTAGCACTGCTCTGACTCCCAGTAATGGTATTCCTGTTCTCAGAGGTCACTCTTTAAATCTGCACAACCATCGCTGTGTTTCTGGAAATAAATACGCCAAAATACACCTTGGGGGTGCAGCAGGGGCCACCTGTGGAGGGGCAAGTCCTGGGCCACCAGAGACCCCTCTGTCACTAATTCACCCCGTGCCACGGGAACACGGGGCTCAGGACAAGTGCCAGCTGCAGGAGGTGACCCAGCAACTCCCACACTGGGCTGGGAGGGAGCTTAAATCCCCCCAGTGCCACCCCTGCCATGGCAGGGACACCTCCCACTGTCCCAGGCTGACCTTAAATCCCCCCCAGTGCCACCCCTGCCATGGCAGGGACACCTCCCACTGTCCCAGGCTGACCTTAAATCCCCCCCAGTGCCACCCCTGCCATGGCAGGGACACCTCCCACTGTCCCAGGGTGACCTTAAATCCCCTCAGTGCCACCCCTGCCACGGCAGGGACACCTCCCACTGTCCCAGGGTGACCTTAAATCCCCTCAGTGCCACCCCTGCCACGGCAGGGACACCTCCCACTGTCCCAGGCTGCTCCAGCCCCAGTGTCCAGCCTGGCCTTGGGCACTGCCAGGGATCCAGGGGCAGCCACAGCTGCTCTGGGCACCCTGTGCCAGGGCCTGCCCACCCTGCCAGGGAACAATTCCTGCCCCAGATCCCATCCAGCCCTGCCCTCTGGCACTGGGAGCCATCCCTGCAGAAGAAGGACCCAGAGGAATCTGCCTGAGTTACACGGGAGCAGCAGCTTGGACATGGGGAGCTGCCTGGGGAGAGCTCACAGGAACTGCAGGGACCCAGACTCCTGGGGACTGTGGCCCATTTGTGCCCAAGGGAAGGTCCCTGTGGGATGGGATGGCCCCAGGGACGGTCCCTGTGGGATGGGATGGCCCCAGGGACGGTCCCTGTGGGATGGGATGGCCCCAGGGGACAGTCCCTGTGGGATGGGATGGCCCCAGGGGACAGTCCCTGTGGGATGGGATGGCCCCAGGCAGGGTCCCTGTGGGATGGGATGGCCCCAGGCAGGGTCCCTGTGGGGTGGGGCTCAGGGTGCCTTGGGGCAGCCCAGGGAGACGCTCCCCTGACCGGGGGAACTCAGATTTCTGCCCCCAGCACCTCCTGGAGGGTTCCCTGGGTGGAAGGCTGGATGCAGGCATGGACACCTGTCCCCAGGACAGCAGCCACCCTCCCCTGCAGGCTCTCCCCCTGATCCACCGGCTCCCCATCCCCGCTCAGAGCTGCAGCCTCTTCCCCTGCTCTGCTATTTGCTTCCAGTGGCACAGCAGTTTGTGAATAACTTATTTGGTAATTACCGTGTAATTACAGCTCTGCTGATCCCTGACGAGCCCAAACCCACAGACAATGCCTATCAAACGAATCACCACCATCTCTATAAATCACACGGGAGATGTGCCCACGTCGTGATGAGATCCATGGAATGACTACAACTTCTGTGAAAGGAGATTAATGAAGATGGAGTTGGAGTTGAAGAAGGAGCAGATTATCCTCCCCCTCTGCCCAGCCCTGCAGAC
>WAAE01001609.1:0-21898 GCA_013400495.1 Nicator chloris | reverse complement strand
TTTTTCTCTCTATTTTTCTTTGTGAAAACTGATTAACTACAAAAGCCAATGTTGACATTTAGTCACTGGCCATGTTAGCAGCTCTGATCGTTTGATTGGAGACTTGTGACTGCTGCAGTTTCCCAAATGGCAGTGGATGTCATCAGTGTTGCAAAGTGTGTGTGTAAGTTTGTATTTTGGGGACTGTAATAACATCTCAGTTCTTATGATAACATCACTTTTCTTCAAACTAATAATAGGAGAATTCCTTCACCTCAAGTGATGGAGGATTTTGATGCTTTTTTTTCTGTTTTTATTTAGGAGTTGTAGCCGCATTCAAGAGTGAAGAAATACTGTAGGTCATGAAAGCAGTTTTTTTGTTGAAAACAACAAACTACTACTTGAGTCTTTAGTCTTTTTTTTCCCCCCCTTTTTTCAGAAAACAGTGTTACTTGAGAAAAATATAGACCATTAAGGCAATAAAGCAATCTCCTTCATCTTTGCAGTGATTCCTGGTTATTTTCATACAAAGTGAGAAAATAGATCCGTTTTTACTTACAAAATGTCACAATTTTGAAATATAAAATCTAGCTTAAGAAAAACTTTCCCTTTAACCTTGCATTTTTTCAATCAAAACATTTCTCATACTTTTATTAAAATGTTAATTAAGAATACAGCATGTGTGTCATTAGAGGTTGTTTTAAGCAGGTTCAAATACAGAATACAAAACCCCTGCTTTTACCCTTCCTTCAAATACCAAAAATAATCTGTCATTCAGGGCTGTCTATATTCAGAGCTTTCAATTTCAAAGTGATCCTTCTTTTGGCAGTCACCCTTACTTAATTATTTCTTACTTGAGGAGAATGATTCTTTCTCCGGCTGAGGCAGCAGCTGCATCATATTGATGTAATCCAAAAAGGGAAAAAAAATAGTTATTTTTGCTTGGACAGATGACTTGAGGAGACTCTATATAGGGAATGTCACGTAAAGTAACAATGCTGTCTCTTTCAGCCAAACCCATCTGCCACTGCAATTACTAAGTTTCTTCCTCACACTGAGCTTTCTTTTGATTTTGTACATTTTACAGTTGTGTTCCACTAATTATTCTTACTAAAAACAGAAAAACACTCACAAAAACCCCACAAAATAAACCCAAAAATCCCATGTCCTGCAGGTAAGGTATTTCATACTGTCCAGTTTTCCCAGAACTGTAGTATGATTTTTTTCCAGGGGAGATGGTATATTATGACTTAAAGGCCATGGATTTAGTGATAAAGTATGAAATTTTGACCACAAAATATATTATTGACACCAGGAAATTGTTTGCTAAATTACTCCATGTTTGGTTTGGGGTTGTTTTGTTTTCCTTCTCCCCCAGCATTTCTTTGTGACACATTAGCTGTCAAGTCTAATGTCCTGTTTCCAGTGGTGACAAAAATACAAGTGTATCTGAAAAGCACAAAGCTGTAGGAGATCCTGATCATCACAGTGATTGCCACTTAATTTCAAGGGCCCTGAAGACCTAAGCCTTGTATTCTCCTTCACATAAAATAGTTTAACAGTAAATAGTCATGCAATCTCTGTGAATATCAAGTATGATTTTGAATCCCAGCTTCACTATCCTTATCTTTGCCTTCAGAAGAGGCCAGGCTCTGGGTATCTACATTTTCAGCTACTGCTCTGAAAGCTAATGGAAACAAATAGTTTAACTTCCCAGCAGTACCTAATTTCCTTATCTGCAACTTGAAATTCTTGGTTATCGAGCCAATTCGCTGACTCTTTTCCAAACTCCTGGGTTTCATTAAGGAAAACAATCTGTTTGTTTTATATCTCTGACTATTTATAATAATTTCAGTCATCTTACTTTATAATAGCTTGCAGTAATTTAGGCTGCTGCCAATTATGTTCACTGGAGATATTTTAGCTAGAGTAACCTCATATGACTTGCTGTTAAATCATATCAGTTTACTTTTTACTTTCCAGTTTTCTCTCCTATTTTTTCATTTTGTCACAAGAATCTTACTGTGGTACTTTTGTTAGGTTTATTTTCTGTATGAAAAGATTTTTTTTTTTTATTTTACATTCTATTTTACTCGATTCTTTAAGCCGCTCTGTATTAAATACCTATGCAGTCACTTATATTCCACATTTCTTGATTAATTGTTTGCTCTGTTTCTGAGGTAGATTAAGCTATGTCGCATGATCTTAAAAAGAACAAAATGTACACACCTTTTGTTTCTGAAGGCAAATTAGCATCTTGTAAATATATTAGATTTTAAATTTACTATGTTAACTCACACTGCAACAACAATGATCTGCTCCCTTCATCTCCACTGTGTCGAAGTTTGTGACTTTTCAGAAGAAAATGGAAATGGATGATCTAGAGGGTGGTACTGCACAATTACAAAGACTGTCATATTTGGAGCAAAATAAAGATGCTATAAAGGAGGCAAATATCCATTATTCCATTAGCATACTTGCTAGTGGTTTACACAGTCTCAGCAGCATTTTTTTAATGCATCACACGTTTTTCCTCCTATTTGTTTCAGCATTTCGTCTTAATTGTGAATATATCCCAGTTTCTTGCCTTACATATGTTATTTCTAAGACTATATCTGTTTGAAGATCACCAGGAATAAACAAATGATCCTATTTGCTCATTCTTTGATACTTCTTCCTAGCCCAGTCTTCCAAAGAAAATTTTAGGATTAGAAAAAGATCTTTTCTTTCCTATCTTCACAGCAATAAACACAGTGACTTAAATATTTTATAAGTGGAGTTCCTGCAACATTTAAGGAGAATGTTCTGCAAATACAACATGTGCTTTTGCATCGCTTAATGTGTGCAAAAACCCCCCCCCTTTCTTGGATTTTTCACAACTTTCATTATGGGCTTCTTCCTGTACGATGACTGCATCGCTTAGCGGCCTCTGCACATACCGTGCTCCTGCCTACACTGAGCAGCTGAGCCTTTCTGTTTGGAATCGTGAAAGGCTTCCCACACCCTTTGGATCTTCATCATGGTACTAGATTGCACCTAATGTAGTTCTACTCAGTAGAAATAATATTTTAGCATCATCACCTAGAGCCAAATTCCACCACACTGTATGCATTAATTAGGTACTTACTCTGCCAGTGGTCCCCAAGGTGTTGCCAACTCAGTGTGAGGGTGAAAGAGCGTGGTTCAATATAAACCAGGTATGTCTTCTATTTAGAAACAGTAACTACAAATTAGTTGGATGTCTCTAATTGGTGCCCCTTGGGCACACACAGAAATACGTGCACCAGGTTCACGAAGCTCCAGCAGGGAAGGAGATGTGTCTAATCCTACCTGTGTGGTGGACCTGACCATTCATGCTCTGAAAGCTTTAACTCTGCCCCTCCTCCCATGCACCACATAACCACAGAAAGTTTGTAGCACATAACAGGGGTGCTGCTTCTTTCATGCGCTGTCCAAAACCTTGCCAGCAGTTTTCCACCAATTTCTTTACTTGATACCTCCTAAAAGAGCAAAAAATACCTTTGCTCAAGGAGCCAACGTATGATGCAAAGTCCATTCATGGCATAACACACAAGAAGATTTTAGCCAGATTATATGTAGTTAAAAATTATTTTATAAAGATTAATGTATTTTCACCTTACTTGACTGAGACTACCTATTCTCTAATTGCAGGAGCTGGCTACTTCTGACAACCTAGCTACATACTTTATGGTGGCACCTGCAGATTTGTTAGGTCACATCAACTACAAATGCTTTAAATCTTGAGTCTCAAACATTTCATGATGTACCTTCATGAATTTCCAGAGACTGTACAAGAGGCATCACGCTCCCTTGGTGTGTTAGCTGGAACAAGAATCTTGTTGCAGTCCAGTTGCAAACACTTCATTTTTGTGAGAAATACTCGCAGCCAGCACTTGTTTTCTTGAACAAAAAGGAAGATACAATTAAAACATTAGATACATGCACAAATGTTCTGCAGCCCAGCATAAGTCATCACAGTTCCTTTGTGTGTAGGATGGAGAAGAACGCAAACATGGAAATGGAGAAGGAGGGAAGCTGGGAACAGGGAGAGTGAAAAAAAAAAGAGAGAGTGCATTTTTTTTCTTCCGTCTAGCCCCGTACCAGAAGACTCATTTCCAAGTGACTATGTGGCACCATTTTGAATAACATATGTGCTTGCAAGTAGAGTAAGGCTCTGTATAAAAATGGTCCCTTCCCAGAGGAAGCCATATGAAAGCAGGAACTTTGGGATGGCTGTTCCTTGGCAGATGGATCTAGTGCCACTTGCTTTTAAAGGAAACCACCTTTCCTCCTCAATATTGCGGAGTATCCGTTTTGCATGTGACACTACCAAACTTGCTGCAGAAAACTGGTAAAGTCCTTCCTGAAAATTAAAAATAACTTTTTCTAGAATAAACTTGCTAATAAAATAAAAAACTTGATCTTTGTACCAAGTTGGCGAGTTAAAAATGCTCCAAATTTAAAGAAGAACACAAAGTCATGGAAATATTATTTTAAAAGAAATCTGTAATCCTGACAGTTAGGGGAAAGCAGTGCCCACAATATAAACTTAGAATTGATACTGAAGTCTTTACAGAGCTTCTTTTTTTTTTTTTTTCTTCTCACAGTATGTTCCCTTCTAACTTTCACAGATAAAAACTTTCAGTTCTTTTCATAGGGACTAAAATTTTTTAGTGTTATTACAGGGGAAAAAAATGAAGAACCCTCCTGACTTTATTTTCTCTTGATCTCAAATACATCCATGTTCCTCAAGCATTGGAAGGAAAATAAGGTGGGAGAGGTAGTGTGATGGATGAGGTACAACTAAGTCCAAGATACAAAGGAATGAGAAGACAAAAGCAAATATTTCCATCAAATTACAATTTGGGGTCTGTAATTTATATAATTCTGAAGGGTAGATCCTCATGAAAAATGGAACATTTTGCATGTTTTTTACCTTTTTTAAAACATCCTATCAAGGAGTTATGAGATAACTTTGAATTTCAAGTAAATGAAACAAAGCCCTTGAAATACATACAACAACACTTCTGAGTTAATAGAGCTAATTGCTGATCAACAGTGGTGTTATTTTAATTATATGCATTTTTTCAGTGGAATCCAACCACCTTAGAAATCTGCCTAACTTCTCTCACTACCCAGCTTCACCTGAGAAATGGGAATTTTAACCTGTAATCTCAGCAGCTGGATCCTGAGCAGCTATTAATATGATGGAATATTTTTGCTTCAGCAGATCCTTTTCATTGTCTTCACCAGCCATTTCTGATTTTCTGGTTAACAGGAATATACAAATTCTTATGCATTACAAACAAGAGTGCTTGCTTTTAGTACAGAATAGCACAGAAGAGCATGATAAAACATAAAACAAGGTGGAGGAGAGGAGACCTTGTTGAAACAAATAAAAGAAGTCACTGAATTGTTGATTGGTTCTGTAATGGAGTGCTCTGACAGGAAAAGTTCCTCCACCAAAGAGGCTTTGCTCAGTCAAAGGTGCAATCACTTGTTCTCCTTGGGTGGATAGTACCATATTTAATGGAAGCCTCATTAAAGGCTGAACCACCATATCTCTCCAAAAAATCCCGGGAGCATTTACAGTGGCCATGAGGGGAACTGCAACATTTTGTGAAATCCAAAGTGAGAAGATGGGAAGCTTCTAAGTTACTTCAGGACTGTCTTTACCAGTGTAAACACATTTTTACCAATCAGCATGCTAGAACACAAACCCCCTTTTTAACTGTTGGCTTCTGGAGAAGAATCCCATACCTTTATGTTTATTTGTAAAGGTTTTATGTAAACATATTTTTCCATTTGTGACCTGGTCCAATGGGGACTTAGTTCATGTTGATGTAGCACTGAGCCTGAGTTAGTACATTTGCTTTTCAACAGGGCCTAAATTCACAGGTACAGGAACATGCAATCATGCTCCTGGTCCAGAGGGAGCCCCTGCAGGAAGACAGCTGTCTACATTCCTCTACAGGGGCATTTGCTAAGTTATTCAGGTTTATGTGATGACAGTGGAGAAAAAGAGCAGTTTCATGTGTAAGCAGATGGGTGGAAATCTTAACATTTGCCATCAGATCTGAATTTGTTAGCCAGTTATTTCTGAAGTTTTAGGGACAGTGTCCTCTCTACAGATTTCTTATAAACTTAAGAAATATTTCCCCCAAGGTTTTATACCCATGAGTGTGAAACACTTAAGGTTATTTTGCAAGATATGAGACAAGTTTGTCTAATGAAGATAAAAATCTTGCTGTTGTTACTGCTTGCATAATCATTCAGTGAAAGATTTTTGAAACATCTTTCTTTTGCTGCTTTATGACTGTTAGTTAACAGAAGGACTTTTTCTATATTCTCCTACATATAACATTCAACTTCTGACCAGAACAAAAAAGTTAAAGAAGTTCAAACTACAGTCAAAATTCTCACTTTTTATTTAAATCCCCAACCTCCACTGATAAATTTCTCTTGAATCTATGTATTAAAAAAAAAAAAAAAGGGAATCAGCATCATATATGTTTGTGCGTTTTCTGCTAAAAATAATTGGAATAGTGCTATAATTGGTCATAGCCATAAAGAGGAAGTATAACATCTGTCTGTTTGAATTTGGAAATATCTGAGCAAGCAACAGCTACTACCTCTTGCTCTACTATTGAATGAGATGACGTGCAAAAGGAACAGGAAATTTGAACACTTATAATTATACTTCCTACCTCCTCTAAATCAATTGTGATTCTAGTGTTCTTGCTTATTTTCTTAGGTTGGCACCACAGACATTCTTTCACAAAGAAGGAGGAAAATTAGTGATTTTGCTTCTAAGATCCATTAATTTTCTAGTATAGCTAGATTTTTCCTGGTTCAGTGCCTGACACAAGGCTGTAGTTTAGTCCAAAATGCTATTGTCTGCCCCTAAGTTTTGTGGATATTTTAAATTTTATTCCTGAGTTTTCTTCTATTATACATCTTACTTGACATATCTGCTCTGCATAGACTAACAAAAAATTCAGGAGACTCTGCTTCAGTTCACCAGACAAAATCTTGGATAGGAGAATCTACATTGATTCACAAGAGAAAATCTTGGATAGAATCCTCTAGGGAATATTGCCAAAGTCAAAAGAAAACTCACAGAAATGAAATAATTTCTTCTCTTGCCATGGATCAGTAATTAACCATAAACGGATAAAAGCATTAGCTAGAAATGTAGAATTGTCTCATTTTGCGTTTTTTTTTCAACATTTGGCAGCTACAGATAATCCATTCTTGTGAGATTTAGTGTAGGTTTCTAACAATTAATTGAACTTGTGGGATTTTTTTTTCACCAAATGCGAAAGAGAGGGTACAGTCACATAGGAAAAAAGTTGCTCCCTATTTGTGTTGGTTTTGGCTAGAGTAAGAGTTAATTTTCCTCATAGTAGCTGATATGGGGCTATGTTTTGGATTTATGCTGAAAACCATGTTGGGAAGAAAGAAAAGTCTTAGTTCCTTCTGAGCAGACCTTTTAGTTACACAGAGCCAAGGCCTTTGTGAGCAGGCTGGGGGTGCACAAGGAGATGGGAGGGGACACAGCTGGGACAGCTGACTCCAAGTGACCAAAGGACATTCCAGAATTTATGGTGTCATGTTTAGGATATAAAGCTGAGTGAGGGAAAAGAAAGGGGAATGTTTGCAGTGAGAGTGTTTGTCTTCCCAAGGCACCATCACTTGTGATGGAGCCCTGCTTTCCTGGGAATGGCTGAACACTTGCCTGACCATGGGGAGGGGAGAATTAAATTAATTCCTCATTTTGCTTTGCTTATGTCCACAGCTTTTGCTTCAGCTATTAAACTGTCTTTATCTCAACCCACTGGTTTTCTCCATTTTACCCTTCTGATCCTCCCCCTTTGCTGTTGGAGAGGGGCAGGAAATGAGCAAACAGCTATGTGGGCTGTTTGTCAGACAGGAATAAATCCTGACATAAACCATAAAGAAGCATAAAGAAAGCCATTTCCTACAAAGTCTTACATACACCTGCAGTCCAATGACTTCCATATAATTCTTCTTGTTATAAATGGTGCAACTCACGTAGAAGGTGTGACTAAAGAGATTAATTTCTCTTAAACATATAAAGATACCTGGAATTTGTTTAATTTTTCCTGATGATATAACCAATGAGTACTCTCTACTTTCTTCTCATAGGTTCAGTGTTTAAACAGCTTTGATCCTGAAAACTTCAGCAGTGGTGTGTCGCAGGAGAGAGTGTGTAAATCTTCTGACAAAATATTTTAAAATGCAGGTTTTATGAACTACATGCAGGATTTCAGAGCACTAGTGTGAACTCACCACATTAAACCTTGTATACAGTATGAATCTGTGTATCCACAGTCCTACAACATCCAAAAGAACTGTCAGTAGTAAATTTGACAATAGTCAAACCTGTATGGGCCTGGTGTCATGGTTAAAATTAATAAAATTAACCTGGCACATAGTTTCAATTCTTTAAGCTACAAAGTTAAAAAAAAATCAATGTCATATGACAAAAAAGATTTTTACATGACATTTAGAGAGGTTTCTCTTGGAGAATATTTGTCTGCATTCAGCAACAGTAATACTAGCTGAAGAATGCAAGTAAAGAGATGAGAGAAGGAATAGGTAAAATGTTATTTTCACTGATATTTTTTTTGCTTGACATCACATTTGCCAGTCATTATGGGTTTTGTGCAGTTGGAGATGATAACTAAACAGTGCTATTAGATTTTCTGCTGAGAAATTACAAATATAATTTTTTACCTAAATATTTCCCCCTTTCCACTAGGTCTTGACTATCCTACACCACCACTAGACACTGGTAAAATTAAGGAAAATTATGAAGAATGGTATAATTTAACATAGATTAAGGTATGATAATTTAGTACAAGACACCTTATTTTTTAAGAGAGGAGTAAATCCTTGTGAATAGCAGACTTTTTTATGGCATTATCTTATTGTGTTAACTGCTTAAGTATTTTTTAACATTTCTTGAGAAAATGTTTCTATTTTCATACATATCACACTGTATGTGTGAAAACAGGTTATGGACTTCCACACTCAGGAATTTATTTTAAAAAAAAGACAAATAAATTCTTAGCCCTTTCATATTCAAAAAAAGTTTTATTCTTATATTTTATTAAAATGAGACATACCAGAATTTGAACAGAAGGAGCTGCATGCTCACCTTCATGTCCTCTTAAGGTAGTGAGTGTTTGGAAATTCAATATCAATTTTGCTCTCTGGTATCTTTCCTCACATCAGTTTCTTTGCAGTAACTGTTTTTCTATTGGTGCATCCCATCACAACCTTCCAAACTATGTTATCAGATCCCTTTCTTTCTTCATTTGTGTCCCCTTTGTGGCAATCTTCATCCAAATTAGAAAAAGCTGCCTCTGCTGTTTTCATCATTTCCTTTTGTTAAAAAAGATTTCATTTTGATAACAAGTTATTTTCCAGACCATAGTGGCTATATCAAACATATACTTTAAAACACAATTTGCTGAGTTCTAGTTCTTATATTAAAAGTGAGTTAACCAAAAAAAAAAAAAAAAAACAAAAACCAAAAAAACCCACAAAACAAAACAACTACCAACCTTCATAAGTTTTAATATCAGGGCCTCAATTTTTTCTCACAATGTTTGCAATATTGATGTTATTTTGTGGAAAGCAGGTACTTAGTTTTTTGCTTTAACAGATGGTAAAATAAGTTACAGCAGCTTGACTGATGCAAGTGAGAAACTGTACCAGGATCTATTAACTGCAGGTGTGGCAGAGTGGGGGCTTGTTAAATTATTTTTAGTGGATGAAGAGAGACAAACACAACAGTGTTTTTTCCAAATTTCTTTTTTCAAGAGCAATTAAGATGACATTTAGTTCGTGCATGCCTTATGGTTCCTTCACAACTGAAGTGATAGGAAAGCTCTCCAGAGCATTATGGAAGAGCAGGAGTTATTAACAAACGTAGCCTTTGGGAACTGACTGTCATATCTGCCGTGAAATTTGGGTATATCCTGACCACTCTGTCCACAAGACTGGGAAGGGTTCCTGACCGCCTGTGAGGTTTTCATCTGAACTGTCAGCTTCTAAAAAGCTCTGCTTATGTCCCAATGAAAGCAGAGTTTACCAGGTTTTCTTTGCTTTTCCTCTGTAATAGGAGTAATGAATAAATCAGACCTGTTAGTGTTGGGGAGATTTTAGAAAGTTAAATTAGTAAGGGGAATTTATTTTAGCTGTTAGGTGCCAAATTGCCACCTGGAAAGCATTACTACATTGTCTATAATGATTGAGGCACCTTGCAAATGTGGTCTTGTCTGCTCATGATGAACACTACAGCTTTTGGTAAAAAATGTGGGGCTGTTAGTTAAATAATGTTTTCTAATATAGCTGAGTGGGATCATGAACACATTCCTCACAAACACAATTGACTTTCTTGGACAGAGTTGCATACTCTAATGTGATCATTTCCTCATATTAATGTGTTATGGACAGAGTTGCAGAATTGACTTCACAGAATTAACTAGGTTGGAAAAGACCTTTGAGATCATCAAGGTCCAAGATTTGCCCCAAAGGACCATTTAAAACCGTTCTTGAAATCTCTTCCCAGGATCTTTCCAAATTACTAATTTCCACCGTGCCTGGGGAAAACATTTCTGTGTCTGCCACATGCAGGGTGGCCTCACAGCTCAAGCACCAGAAAAGCCTTGCAGTGCTCACACCAGTCCCTGCCTGTGTACAGCCTCACAGTGGGTGCTGGCAGCAGTCAAAACCCATTGGTGCAGCTCAGTCAGAAAGCACTGTTAACCATTCCTTTTGCACTAGCATAGAAGGACAGTCACACACCTCAGCAGCCAAGGATAACCCATTGGAAATACATCCATATATTGGACTAGGGAAATTGAAGGTATTATCCAGGATAGCATCATGAAAAGCAACCCATAAATGCAGGCTTTTAAATCAAAATATCTGGCTATGGTTCTGCCATAGTAAGCAATATTTTCATAGTGTTTTTAGCTCAGGACACGGCTGGGAAACACTACAGCAATGAGAGCATATCCATTCAATTAATGGAAAAGCAGTTCAGAAGTCGAAAAAAAGGACAGATTTCTGGCTATCAAACAGAACAAATAATATTATTAAAAATCTCCGGTGTATTTGGCAACCGATTTCTGCCTCTGAGCCAGGAGCAATACTATCAAATTTTATCATGTACCACTGCAAACACTTCACTGTGTGGAGTCTTGACTGCTGGTGTCGTTGCTGATCTGTTACTCCTCCTAATCACAATGTCACCCTCTCATTTATGGAAACAAAACAGTTTCTGTAACAACACATCAGTCCAGATTTCAAAAATCACTAAGGGTTTTGGGACAAAACAGCAGGGAAAATTACTGCTGATCAATTAAAGATCAGTCAAGAAACTTCTGCAAATATTTTCATAGATAATTGAAAACCTTAAGATTTAGAAATTACTTCCATTCATCGCAGGGACATTAGCAAGAAAAAGATCATTCCAAAAGGATAAGTGTGGTAGGTTAACCTTGATCGGCTGCCTTGACCCAGATGCTCTCTCACTACTTCTCTCCAGGACACAGAGAGAAGATGGAAAGGTCATTGGTTGAGCTAAGGACAGGAACATCACTCACCAGTTATCCTTACAGGTGAAATACCCTCAGCTCAGAGAAGATTATTTTAATTTATTGCCAATTAGAGTAAGCACAGAACAACGTGGAGTTGTGGGTGTTGTGGTCAGACCATAACACTTGTCTCTACCATTTCTTCCTTGACCAGAATAGGGCCTTTCCATGGTATAGGGTCCTTTGGGGATGAATTGCTTTAGTATGTGTCTCCCTTGTGTCACAGCTCTGTCCAGAAAACCTGGCTCTGTGTGGACTTCTCCACAGAGAGCTGCAGGTGCTGGCAGGAGCCTGCTCCAGCATGGGCTTCCAATGCGCTTCAGCTTCCCTCAGGCCATGTCTGTTTGCAGGAGTGTTGGGCCCTCCAGGGGCTGCAGGTGAATCACTTTGCACACCTGGCGTGTGATACAATGCTTATTCTTCAAAACCCTCTAGCCTGTGGAACTACACCATGCTTAGTTTGCACCATCATGTTAAACATTAACCAAGAAGAAGAACTGGAGTAACCAGGCCGGTTCACCACGCAGTCAAGTATGACTTTGGGGTCACCGACCACCAGGGACCACCAAAGAGACCCCTGAGACAGAAGAATGCATGTGCTGATGGGAAGAAACACATGCCAGTGACTTTGGGGAAATGATTATTATATGTGTATTTCCTTTGGAAAAATCCATAAATATGTATGTAAAGTACAGTATTTAAACAGCAGCTTTTTCTGTACACAAGTATGCACAATGCTTTGGAGGAGATACCCTCACGTGCATTCAGCTGAATAAAGAATATCTCCTTCCTAGTACTACTCTGGTGTTAAGGATTTGTGTTTTTACTAGTTTTCGGTAACAACACTGTCCTGGGACTGTCTGTAATGATTTATTGCTAGCATTCTCTCTGCCGTGGTTTAAGGCAGACATCAGATCACCATGGAGAACACTCACTCAGGGTTCAGGGAACAGTAATTGGGACAGGGATAATTCTGGAGGCACTCTGGATAAAGCCACTCTCTTTTGAATGAAAAGGTGTCTTTTCTTATCACATCATGCCTTACCGCTTTTCTCCTGGGCCAGAGGATGAACTCAGTGCATCTTCCCAAAGTGCAAAAGGCTCGTCTATAAACCACTAAATTTATTCTGCTTTATTTTAGACAGAGTGGTGTAGGGAGCACTCACACAATCAAACATATGTGGATCAGAGGAGATGGAAGTGTCTGGTCTGGGAGCTGTAGTAAGCAGTTAGCAATAACCTAATTGCCCAGTTGATACTTCTTATTCCAGCAGAATGACACAATACCAAAAAGGAACATCTATATGTAGACTAAATTCCAAGGTGTAGCGCTTATATTTGAGGATTTTATAGCTTTTAGAAACCAATCCATAAATGGACTATTTAAAGAGAAAATTAATTTATGTTTCCAAAGAGAAATTAAGTGTTTTTTTTAGCACATGAGTTGTAACTTTGATCCCATGATCACTATAACATTAACATTAAAGAAAGACTCAAACATTGTCTATTATTCAGAGATTGTCCTTAAAGGTGGCCTGGTAGGCAGGCCAGCTACCTAGGGTTCTTATCAAATATTTATTTGCTAAATTTCCTTAAAATGTCACTTACAACAGCTATTTATGGTTAGTATTGACAGATGGGTGTAACAGGAGGGACAACACACAACTCTACATTATTATTTTTATTCAATCTGTAACCTGTCCAAGATAGTAATTTGCAAAAATATTATTTCAGCTGACATTGCAGGGTCCCCAGAACATTTGCTTTTGAACTTTGATATGAAACTGCAATGCCTCCACTGATGTAGGTGAAACCAAACATATCTGTATCCACTGAAGAATTCTTTCTCGTGCACTTTATTTTTACAGTGTCTCCTCTCCATGAGGGGTTTGATCTCAGTAGCATTGTCAGGAACTGGGAAGAAAAATTAAGGACTGAATACTTTTTTCCTCATTTAACTTGCTTTGTCTGTGTATGTTGCCTCTTTACTGCAAAGAGATGGACAGTTAAGGGACTGAAATAATATGTGTGTGTGTGTGCAAGTATAAACATGGGGGAACAACAAGCATACAATAGGGAACATTTCTGAATGCCAGAAAAATGAATGATGAATTTAAAAGTCATGCTAATATGGTCAGTCAAAGTTAGATGTGCAAAAAATCTCATAAAGCTTTATTTTCATCAAACCTTGTCATGAGAGTAATTGAAGATATTTAGCTTCCCAGTGTAGCGAACATTCATCCTCCTAAAAATAATTTGTTGTACAGATAATTACCACTTGGCTGAACCATGGTTTATGGCTATTAGATAATTACTCAAGTGTACAGCTTTAGATACATAAATGTTCTGTACCTCCTGATGAAGAAGATCAAGTTAAATACTAAATATGCAAAATACAACATTCAATTCACTTACCATATTCTGGAGTAGTAATAATCACCAAGAGAAATGGTTGGTTTTCTGCTTTCATTACTATCTTTTTTATGAAAGGAAAAATACATTACATTAGTAGGCTTCACTTCTTAACTTTATGAGTGACACTTTCCTTTTTCCAAGGGATAACAGGTGACGCATAAAGTAATAAAAGATGTGTCCAAGTTAATCAAAAGAACTGAAGGAAGAGCTGTCAGTGAAACAAAGTACTGATTTTTCTTTGGCAGTCATGTTTGTTCCTCAGCCCTCCTTTACGGTTACTTTTGTGCTTATCAATTTTACATTTTATAAAATGCTTTACCTCCAGTTAGAAATCAGCAACCCTCAAAGGCATTTCTTTCTCTCAAAGAAACTATTTCTTGGCATCAGTGCATTGTTCTCAACTAGCCCAGCCTGCTTGATGGGATTCTCATTCTTCTGTGCTATCATTCAGGTGTGGTTTTTCTTTACCCTCAAACCTGTCATCTAGTGGTTGACTGAATTTCGAGGGAGATTAAACTTACATATCATTTGGTTTGGTTTTCATTAGTACAAAGTAGTATATATTATTTGGTCAATCAGTTCATTAGTAAGACTCAGTCAGGCACAGAAATCTTTGTAATACAGACATGCCTGAGAGTTTATATCTTCATGATTTGTGTTCCTGCACTTGAATTTCAATTTAGTATCTCCCAAAGTAAAGTATATTTTAATCATTGAGGAGCAAGGAAGAGTAATCAACACAAATCTATGAATACATAGAAAGGGTAGTTGATCTGCCTGTTTAATAACTGTTGGCTTCCTCCTTTTTATGTATCCAGACACTCACATGAGCACACACCCTTCAGTGTAGGAGTGGTGTGTTCAGTCAGTCATCAGTGTCCTGTTGTGCAGATGTCACTGAGCTGCTTTGCGAAATGCTCCCCAGGTATTATTCTTACTAAAGACATCCTGTACAAAAGCTGCAATTAAAATCACAGGGTCATAGACATCTGCCTTTGTTACAAACTTCACCATAAATGCTTTTTGTTAGATTTTTGAACAAAACTACAAACTTTGTGGAAGCTAAGCTTGGAAGTGGAAACTAGGAAAGCTCATTAAAATGGAAATGTAAACAGTAGAATAAATTAGCATAGCCTGTCTTAGAAAAGCACGTAATTAGCTGCATTTCTCAGCTTCAGGCTAGCCATACTTAATTTACATAGCATCACAGCAGTTTAGCTTTTCGAAAAGCTAAAGAGTTAAGAAAAAGTTGCATCATTTATTTTCTTGTCTTTTCCCTAATCAGTCAATGCTATGGTATGTTTCAAATCATTCAACATCTAACAAATCATATTTATCTCATCTTACCACAAGCGTTATGGTATTTTCTTGTTCTCATGCATAGCTGGCACCGAACATTTTTTACAAAAAGAAAGCCATTCTACTAATTAGGATAATTTTGTCCAAAATAGAAAATACTTTTGAAAGAAATTTCTGTGCTGTATTTGAGAATGAATTCCACAGCAATGATCAGCAATCAACAACATATATGTTTCTTCTATTTCAGATTAAATGTTTTTCTTCATCATCAAAGGTTGCATTGAACACACTGGAAATTGTCATTTGAAAAAAGAGGGAAAGGAAAATGAGGTCTGGAATGAGCAATTTGTTTAAGGTGGTAACAGTCAAATAGAAGACATTCCTGAGAATCTGTAACTTTTTTGTAATTTTTAACTTGATTGCATGTGGAGGAAGGCAGAAGTGAATTTTTTGCAAGAATGTCTTCCATCAGCAGTAAAACCAGAGCTGCTGGGACTGAAATGGACACCATGACAGACTAGGAACAAAGGTCCTCATGAGAGAACCTTTGCATCAGGAGGAACATCCTCTTCCACCTGTCATTTCTCCCTTCTCAACTCTTCCTGCCTGAAGAAAATGAGAGGAAAAGGAGTAGGAAAGCGAATAAAGGACAGAGGAAGGACGACAAAGTTCCCTAAATTCATAATTACATTGCACCAATGCTTCTTGTGTGAAGGTACAAATGACCAATCTAAAGCAAGAGTATGGAGACAATTTTTAGTGGTGGCTTGGCTTAGCAGGCCTATGACCTAGTGTGCAATATGAGTCAGTGTAGAAGTGCTGAAATGAACAAAATTATTGCCTTTGCCCAAGCTAAGGCCAAGTCCTGAATTCTTACCCACAATGATACACATCCTGGTTTTCAATGTGGTAAACTCAAGTCACTTTCTGGGGAAGGCTATTGTTTTGAGCAAGATGGCTTGTATCTGACTCTCAGGAATTCATTTAAGCTACTGGTTATAAAAATCCCAGATCTTCACCTAACACCTCAGTTTTCTTTCAGCCATAATTACCTACACATACAAAAAATGCTAATCTCTTACAACCTCCCTTTTGACAACACGGCTCTTTCTTCTACTGTTTCACAACTGCTCCCTTCTCCTCTGTTATTTCAGTAGCATAAGTTAAAATTAATGCAGTTGTGTTCAGCTTCCAAGTGTCTTGATCCATCTGTTTTCTCTTTCAGATTTGTGATGAAAAGTTCATTCATGTTTTCTACCTATCCTACATTTTAACCAAAACAAATTACTTCTTCCTGTAAGACTTAGCCCCGTGAAAAAAATGATAGAGGTCCTGTGGGTGTCATTTTAGCCTCTTAAGTTGCTGCTGGTTTTCTCGGGCAGTGGTAAGGCTTGTGTGAAGAGATAATTTTTCTCAAAACATGGCCAGTGAAACTGGTGTAGTAGTTAACACGTTTGTCTAACACACAAAAAGTCCCTAGTTCAAAACCAGGCAAAACACCAGAGCAAAAAATTGTAAAAAACCCTTTCTCACAGCTTCACTAGCTGTGGGCAAGTCCTAGACAGCTGCCTGAATGAGCATAAGGCCACACTGGCATTGAGGATTTCAGATTAAGGTCAGATTTTCTGAGCAAGAATTGAAAGTTCCTATTTCAAGTCCACTCGCTTGGAAGTAAATTGAAATCTACATCTCCCAAAGAACATGGAAGGATGAATCTAACTTGTAAAAGTAGTACCACACACTCAGGCAATCTCTTTGCATCCTAGTGGATCCATGTCATTTGGGAGTGTAAAGAGAAGAATATTACAAAAACTCTGACTTTCTCTTCTACTGCTAGCTGCGGCATAATACTAAAAATAATCATATATTCAGATATCTGTACTATGAATTGTTCCTGGGGCTAATGTTTTGGAGGCTTTTTTCCTCATGGCTAAGACTTACCCGGATTTTGGTAAGCCATCTGTCAAATGGAAGAATATTGAGCCCTTTCCAAACTACAGGGACAGTAATTCCAGTAGTTAATAACAAAAGATTAAATAATACATACTGAGCTAGGCTAGCAGAGTAATTATTGCCTCTTAATAAAGCTAAAGTAGAGAATGATAGGCAACTTATTTAAAATGAAATTATATATTTTTCCACCAATGACAGTCAATTTCTGGACAATATCACCACATATGAATCTGAGTACATTTGTCCACATTCTCTTAAACATAAATCATTGCTGACAATGACACTAACAATGTAATAGGAACATCCTCAATCTGCTTAATGGATGAAATTCAGTTTGTGCAGAGGGACTGAATGGGGCTAGGCAAGAAATATGACCATTGCAATTTTAGATAATGAAATAACAAGGGATTCAGAATATGTTCAGAGACTGTATGCTCAAATTCCTCTTGCATCTGACACACTGCTAGTCAAACACTTCCTTTTTTTTTCTTTAATAATTTTCAGAATTTATACTGTGGGCATATAGCCATCAAAACAAAGCAAATTAATTGTTGTATGTTACATGTTGTTGTAAATGCTCCCTGAACCTTAGGAGCTGAGCATACATATATCCCAAAAACACCATTGATTTTTCCTTCCCTGAAGTTTATTTGGATTTTTGGCACAGTTTTTCCATCCAGGATTTGCATATTAGACTGTGCTGAGCACCTCATATAAAATTTTTAACTCCTCTCAAAGCCAGCGTTTTGAGATGACCACAGCAGAGGGAAGTGCAGGTCTGGGGCTGATTCTGGGAAGGGCATTTCTGGGCAGTCTCATCTGCCACTGACCTCTTGGGGAGGTGAGGACATGACTGTGTAACACAGCACAGACCTTTGCAGGGAGCAGGACTGTCAGGCTGGGACAACAGTCAAAGATACGCAGAATTGGGACTCTTTTTAAAACAGTATTGATGGCATTTTAGTTGAATACTGTTATTTAGTTGCACTGAAGAAAAAATGCTTTCTTAACTTGTAGGTTCAATGCCTCTCTTATCTTCATCTATATGGCATGTTACATAACATATTTTTTTCTAAACCCTTTTGTTTTTAGAAAGGAACCGGTTTTCCTACATTTGGTTCTTAGGATACAGTAAAAATTTCATAAGCCTTGTTTTCTTTGCTTTTTTTTTCATTGAAATTGTTCTTTTTCCATTGAAATTCATACTTAGCAAATTGTAATATTTTTGTGCTTTCATTTGTATTAGGGAAGTTACATAGATGATCAATTCAAGATGCAAAAGGGAGCTTTGAAGCAAATGCAGCTGGATGGACATATTTTCAAATATTTTCCCAATGTTGATAAAACTGGGGATTTGTAAGACAATGCCAAAATTTAAATTATCTACTACAACAAAAAATCAAAAGTACCAACCTCATTATAATTTGGAGTCAGAAGCTATATGGAGCTTTGGAAATTATAAAATATCCATTCATACGCTTGTGGTGAAACAGATGTGAAACCTTAAATGTAGCCACAGAAGATCAATTCCTGCATAACTTAGTATATTGATATTTCCATGCAAAAGGTCAACCAGTTTCTTTCAAAGTTAAGCCTAGGACAAGCTTAATTCTGAATGATATAAAATCATTTGTGATGTATCTTGGTGAAGTCAGTGGAATTATGCTAGGGTAAACTTGGTATAAGAGCCCTTAAATTTAAGTTCTAGTACATATAAACTGCTTTAAGTTCTGGTACATATAAACTGTTTTGGAATGGTGTATCTAGATTGTTTATGAGGGACTTTTTAAGGACATTTTCTTCTAAAAAGTATTTCATTTTCAACACTGATGTCAAAAACTTTCTGTGACATTCAGTCTTTTGAGCTAAAACTATTTTATTCATGGGCTCCTATATATTAAAATTCTGTATTTCTGTTACAGGATTTTTTTAAAGAAAGGATCCTATCCACAGAAAAGTTTTCGGTAAGAAAATGGCTGAAATTTAATTCTGGATGGGGATACAGGAAGGAAAAGGTATGGAAACTGCTTCTTTCTGTTGCATAAGCACTGGCTTACCATCTCATTTTTTAAGCACTACAGAAGTTATGTCCAACTACAATCACTACCTTTTGTCATAATGTTGGATACTCTTACTGAAGTACACTGAAATGAGTGATCTTTTCCAGAACAGCTGTTATTGCACATTGCTGAAACGCTAGGATTTCTGTTTCCAGAACCATTCACTTTCTATTTAAAGTTTTTGTCTTTTGATACCTATACTAATGTAATTTCAGGCTTCTACTTTATTGATTCCCAGTGCAAATCAATGCCATTTGTTTTAAATTATTGAAGAGCTTATATAATTCTTTCCCATGCCAGCATGTTATACATTTAAAAGAATGGGTTTATTGCAATGTTTCCGCTTTTCTTTTTTCCTTTTTTTTCTTTTTTTTTTTTTTAATTTTTGAAAGCCACATGAATCAGCCTATTTTAGTCCTTATATGAAAAAAACTCAGTTCCCTTGATAATTTTGACAGTTGTCTCATACAGCTCTCCCAGTCTGAAGTTTCTTTTCTTCCTGAACAGAATGACTAAAATTTCACATGATATTCCTAAGGATGTACTACCACTGTGACGTGCCTATTTTCGTATCTCAAATACAGATGTCCCAACTGATGCATCCTGCAATCTTTTTTTTCAGTGTCAAATGGATGCTTTGGTCTTGTGACTGTTAATGTACTTTTTTTTCCTCTGCAAATTCCAAACTGAATTCTCAATTTGTAGCCCAAAGTTTTGGGTATGAATGTACATAATGCTTATTCCTTGAGCTGACATATTTAGTTCTATTTACATGATTCCTATACTTGAAGGTGTCTAATTTTTTCTCTTCAAGTGTATTACTACTATTTGTCTCCATGTTGTCTCCCACAGAGTTATCATCAGAGCATCACCTTTGCACACTCTGTTGTTTTTACTGCGGTTGTCATCGTGAAATTATATGGAGCACTCCACAGTTTTGCAGCATCATTTCTCAGTCCCCATGTACAGCTCAGCAAAACTGACACATGCTGTTGGCACTTTGAATGTTTACATAAGAAAGAACAAAAATGCCTCAATGAAACATACACAGCAAAATTCTTGAGAATCCCTCAAGAAAACCTGTGCTGAATATCAGGAATAATATGGAAAACCATTAGCTGTGAGGTGTTCTCTGTGCTCATTTTTCTTCTAAATTGTTTAACATATTTTGTTTTCTTTTGTTAAATGGATATCACATATAACGTAGTAAATGTAACATAGCAGCATTAATATTCCTACTGGGAATGTAAAGCTTACATTTCCTGCTCAGGATTTGATGAGATATGAGAAAAACACATATACCTAGTTCTGCTAGAAGCAACTCTTGCTGAGATAGTTTGATATGCTGCAGAAACAAAGTAATGATATTTTTTGTGACTGGAAGTGTCTCTCTCATTCATGACTGCAATGGTGAGTACAGACTGGGGCTTCTCATGGAGGAGCCAAATGCAGATTTATTAGGTTAGAAGTGGGTGTATCTTTGCTGCTGTTCAGTGGGTGTCTAGGCTGTAGGAGAGGCCCCCAAAGTATTAGAAACAGAAGCAAACTGCAAGTAAAGTTGCCTCTGACCCAGCTGAGAGGTGAGACCAGATGTACCACTGACACCACTTCACTGAGTGAGGAGGAACCTCTTTTCTCCCCACACTGTAAAATCACCCAAGAGGAGACAAGTAGAATGTGAGCAGGCACATCAGATTGGGAAGGTCATAAACTCACAGTAGGGATGAGGAAGGGAAGAATAAGTATGTTTCTGCTAAATAATTCCCAGATAGATGAAAATTCAACAATTTCAATCCCATTTGTAACTTATAATTCTTTGTGTGTCTAAGACAACAGAGAATGTTGGATCCTCACTGATCAAAACTTTGCAAATAGTACCTATTAAAAAAAAACAAAAAAAAAAAAAAAAAATCCTGGATCGGGAAATTTTGAAGAACCAAAGGCAAAGGGAAGATGAGAATCACATCAAGACTCACAAAAAAGTTTTGCTTTCCTCAAAATTTGCACACTAAAATATATATCTTAGAGAGCAGTCCAGTGTCTTCATTGTTCATTTGAAATAATTAGATCCCAAAAGCCATAGATTTATTAAATTTCTTCACCCCAGTTAAAATTTACTTTGGAACTGCATTTCATATTTTTTTTGTTCACTCCTTTGAATAGAAAATGGCTTCTTTGACTGCCAAGAATAATGAATCATTCAGGTGATGTTATGGTGTAACGACTATCACGATGTACAGATCTCACTCTCTTTCACCCCACCCTGGATGTTGACTTTGTTCACTACACTGTGCACACTTTTGATCTAGCCCTAGCAATCAGAATGAAAGTTGACCTCCCTTAGACTGAGCATCCCCTCCAAGGTACCGAGCTCAAGATAACAATGTCCCAAATATGGCCCTAAACATTAGGGCTAAAACACCCAGTGATCCAACAGTGACCAGCAAAGCTTCTCATCCTTACTGTATCTGCCACATTTGCACCCTGGTTTGTGCAGGTCAAAGTCACATGCAGTGACTGTGTGGTTTTCAGGGTTTT
>WAAE01001608.1:0-16740 GCA_013400495.1 Nicator chloris | reverse complement strand
CCTCATCATAAAAAATGTCTTCCATAAATGCGGTCTGAACCCACCTTCCCACAGTCTAAAACCATTACTCCTCGTCCTATCACAACAGGTCCTGTGAAATCGTTCATCTCTGTTCTCTCTTGTAAGCCCTTTTTAAGTAGTGAAAGGCCACAAGTACATCTCCCTGAAGCCTTTTCATCTCCAGGCTGAATCACCCCAGATTTCTCAGCCTTTCATCACAGGACAGATATTCCACCCCTCTGATAACTTTTGTGGCCCCCCTCTGGACCCACTCCAGCAGGTGTGTTTTAACACTGGCAGAAAACGTACCTGGAAATCTTATGCATAAGGGTAGGATAGGAAACAGGGAGAAGAGTTGCTGGTTATTTTAAATTACACAGGGCTCACTAATTTATTATTATTACAGTATTGCCCTCCAGAACATACACCCTCAGAGACAGCCACACGTGTTCCCAGCTTTGGCAATTGATGCAAGACCCCCTTTCAATCCACAGTTGTCTTCATATTACACTTAAACACATATATTCCACATAAACACCCAGATAAGATAGATGAGATCCAACCCAAACCACTCAACTTCCAACAACCAAATTGCTTGCCATCCTAAATAACCTTTTGGGATTTTTGTCTTCCCATCAGAGAAGAAAATCCAACAGCTGGGAAATCATTTTGCTTGAGAAGTTTTCATAACACGGAAGTCACTGCTGCTCAGAAAAGCTGCAATGACTGTTTGAAAGAACAACCATGAGGAGTGCCATTCTGCAGAGGTGTGTAGCTCCAGACTTGATATCTTTTACTTCTGTGCCTTAGGGTCACTTCCTTTCAGGTGGAATTACAGTCACTTCTATTTCAGGTGGACTTCAAGAAGATTAAACCCTATTGACAACCATCCTGCTTTCCATCTGAATTTGCACTATAATCTTCATTCTTCATAGGGAAAAAAAGATTCAGGTATCCTCTCTACACTGAGGATCAGGCACACATCATGAATAGTCCTCAAAATTAGATAATGTTCTATTCACTGCTCCTTTAAATATTACTACACACTTAAAAAGTTAAATAGAAGTAGAAACCAGATTAACAAAGGCAAGTTCACCTAGAGAGAGTCTGTATTAATGAAGAGCTAATACCATAAATCTGGTGGACATGGAAGTGTGAACAAAATGTCAAGTTCATAACAGTAAATTCTCCTTCCTACAGGTGGATTGCCCAGGTGCAAACATGAACAGCAGCTTTCTAAAATCCATGGCATTTTCAAAAACCTTTATGCAGTAAACTACTCTGCTCCTTGGGTATGTTTTACAAGACAAACTGAAGTATCAGAGCTATAAAAACACACAGAATTCTCTACAAGTTCAAAGAAAACAGCTTTTACACTGTACTTTTTCACAAACAGAAAAAGCTACATTATAAATCATTGTGTAAGCAAAAACAGCTCTCCATGCTTTAGATAATATCAAAATCTATTAATGCAGGGGTTAATATTACTCCATGCACACAAATTTGTTTTATTTAGGGACAAAAAAAAACCAGCTGAGGGCATTATGAGCAGAAAAGCACAGTCTTCTCTGAATGTCTGGTTTTTGATAATACAGATCTTTTCTAATGCTGTACAAACAGAAGTAGTTGAAATTTATTGCTGTGAAAAATCAGATACTTTTCTAGAATATTTATTAATATGCAAAGACAAGATTCAACCTGTGTCTAAACATCAAATTAGAGTCAAAATTCTACTGGAAAATTGAAATATGTCAATTAGATTGAATTCTAGCATTAAATTGGAGTTCAACACAAAAAAATTACTGCTACTCTAAGACATTTTATTAAGAAACAAAGAAGAATAAAAATCTGTATTTCACAGTAAATGCCTAGATTCAGTATTAGAATTTAATACTGAGGAAAAGTAAGTCAGAGTTTTACTGATTAAGACTTTCCTATAAAACTGACTTAAGACCTGTGACTTCCAGGAAGGACAAAGAAAATCTAGAGCTAAGCAGGAGATGATCTGTCCCAGTGAAAGGCTTATCTGGCATTCATTTGTTTTCTTACAACCTGAAGTATGGGAGGTGGGCAAAGACCAGAATGAAGCCTTCTCCTCCTTGTCTAAGCAATTATTTAATTTCCATTCCTTGAGAAAATTTCTGCAGGGATCAATTCCCAGGTCTTCTGAAAGATATCTGACTGGCAAAAAAACAACTACAACCACCTACAACTACCATCCCACTCCAAAAAAAAAAAAAAAAAGAGAAAAAAGCGCTCTCACAAGTCATAATTTCACCATTTCTTTTGGGATAATAGGTATCACATTGTACCTTCAAAGGTATCAGACTGTGTGTGTGTATATATATCTCTCTCTATATATATATCAATCAAAGTTCTAGATCAGAGACCCAAACACCAATTAAAAGTCTAAATCTGCACTGTGCTGAAGCAGCTGCTACTTAGGGTAGCTTGCACATAATGGGTAAGGACATGGCTGAGACACATTTATTTTTTAGCCAAGCCTCCAAAAGTGAGCAACTCTGATGAAGAAATTTAAACTGTGTCAAGTCAGTTAAATAAACACTCAGAGGCCAGGTCACATAATAGCATGTGGGTACAATTATGTCCTTTCTACCATGTGAAGTTCCAATGTAAGCCTGGGTAATCAGAGCCAGCAAAGTTTGTGTCAATGTACTGAAATACAAAAAGGTCACCTTTAGTGAATTAAATTAAATGCACAATGAATCAGGCAGCAAAGCTGCACAGCCACTACAACTTGTTTAACTGTCCATTGTATATAACAGTTAAGAGGGGAGGGAATCTACACACACACTAGTTCAGCAGAGTCTGCTCCCTCACCCTCCAAATGGAAACCTTTGTAACCTTCAGTTTCTTGTGACATCTGTGGTATTGTAGACTTTTGGACTAGATTAACTGAATGTATGTTTTCTAATAATTCTACCAACATACAATTCCTGGAAATACGACAAAAATTCTATTACCTGACACCATTAGACCGGTTCCCATGTTGAAATCCTCTAAATGGTTTTCAGACTTATCACCAAAAAGGCTTGAGCATCATCCAGCAGCAGGTCTAATTTTTGCACAAATATGATCTAGACAGCACTACATCCTGAACTACAGCTTGCCTAAGAAACAGCCAACATAGCACAAAACAAAACTCTTCTGCATCACCATAAATAAGACTCCTTAGTCTGTTGCTAAAAGCCTTCATGTTTTAAATCTCTTCACCAACTATTAAAAATGTGATATCTCTTCTCTAACTTTAATAACTTCTACATTGAAAAATAAATAAGTTATTCTATAGGTATCAACAAGCAGAGCTTGTTTTAGAAAAAGCACAGCTGGGAAGGCATCTTTGGAAACACAGCAGCACAGGCTGGTGGGCAGGGACATGACTCAAATTGTACCCTTCCAGTCAGCACAAACAACTGCCTGTTTCAGTCCCCAGTTATTTATGCATCATCCAGGTTAATTTTGATGTGAACTTATTTGTCTTCTGAAAACACTGAATACATTCCCACACAACTGTAGGAGTCACTCTGTCTCAGGGAAACAGTTCTTCCTGGAATTCTTGACATGCCAAGAAATCAGAGTTACTCCTATTGCTCCTTGCTGACAGCTCTTATTATCAGTTCTGCCATTAACTTGGACTGAAATCCAATTCTGGCCAGCTCCTTGACAAGACACGTAAGACAACCAAATACTTGCAAAAACATGTTCCCATACTTTTTCTATCTGGGAAGTTGAATTCTTGTTGCTGCTTTGTATTTGTTGTTTTAATTTTTCTGCTGGAGAGTTAAACAAAATATTCCTCCTTGGAATTTTAATGCAGAGACTTAAGTGGCATGGACATTTTGCATAAAGAGCCCATATCCACCAAAACAGTATTAAATCGCTTATTTTAGAGGTATGCTGAACATCAGCCTAGCTAAGAAATCTGCTGACACAATAAAAACTTTTGCTATATTTCTGTACAAATGCACTAAGTGGCTTTCACTTGCAATTTTCAAGACCTTGAAGACTCTTCAACACAGCATAGTGCACTTTCATGAATGAATCCCCTACAGCCATCTATGAGTTCTGTAACTCTCAGAATGTCCCAGTCTTACTGGGATGGTGGCTGTTCATGTGCAGGAGACCAGTTCCCCTGTTCGGTGAAGATAACGTAAGTTGGGATAAAGGAACAGATTTATAATCTATCTCTCAGATGGATGCAAAGAATGAAAGGTAAATTTTGTCTAAATAATTTACATCCACACCTACATTCCTTTTACATTGTTAAGTCAGTAGGAATAATGAAGACAATCCTCAAAATACTGGTCAAAATCAATATGATTTTACCACTGTCAGGAAGGAGAAAGAGTCAGGAACTGAACTCGTATTTGCTGAAGTTAAATTGACTGCTTTCACCCCAAGCTTTCCCTTATTCTTCAGCACTACTGCGATATTTGCAGCTCCAGGACTAATTCAAGACTAGAAATAATCTTCATTTTCAAAGAAGTGTCTGTCACATTCAATTAGAGAAAAGTATTCCCATATCCAGGTTAGACATAACCACAGAAGACATTTCCCTGCATTTGATTTAAAACCTTTCAGGAAAAATTTTATCAGAATTATAATTGGGGGTGGGGGGGGGATGAACCACCACCCCAAAACCCTTCCATTAACTGTATTGCTAATAGGCAAGACATCCTTTCTTCTAACAAACCATATACGTATATAAATGTGTGTGTGTATATATATATTTGAAATAAGAAGACTTTCTTCTCCCTAACTATTTGCAAGTAATGGAATGAAAGGAGAATCAAAACAGAAAAGTCTGAGCCGCAATGAAAGAAAACTGAGGGATTGGGGAATAAGCGGTTTTTTTAATTTGGAGACTTGTGGCACAGTGATGTGAAAATAAGCAAAAAACAACTGAAATTTGGTCCAGGGAGAAGAGCTGCATAAATCTGTCCAAAAGAGTGAGAGGCCACAGAGAGAAAACAGCACACAAGAGGATTCAGAGGTAAAGTGACACACTGAATGCTTCCACCTGGCAGAGATATTGGCTGATATCCACAATATAACTACACAGACTAGTGTGTAGAAAAAAAAAAAATAGAGCAACTAGCAACAGACAAGTAGTTTCAAAATGCTTTAAGTATGAAAGACAGAATTTGGCAAGACAAAAACTAGGCTTGATCAAGTACACAGTAACTAAAATTGCTTAGAGAGATTGTCACAATATGGCAAAGGACTGTACAATCTGAATTTGCATAATAGAGTCAGAACTCTAAACAAATGCTACTTGAAACAAACAATTAGGGACTGGCATATGTCCCAAATCAATAATTGTAGGTAACTCTAAAACAGAGCTTAACGGTCACATAAGAGAATCCAAAATGCCAATAATTGAGTCCTGAACATAGCTGGTTTAGGTGAGATACAGCTCTAGAAATTCTACACACCAAATGCCCTAGCATGCATTTTAATCTATTATCACTTCTTCAATAAACTTCACACACAAGGATGCTCTTCTATCCTTGAGGAAAAAAACCCAATCTGCTTCATCTTGGTATAGACTGAGCTGCCAGTGGTTGCTGAGGGACGGGCTGGGCATCAGCAGGCGCTCAGCAATTGTACTGACATCACTTGTTTCTCTTCAGTGTTAGTCCTCACTCTCTCCTTTTCATCACAATTATTATTACTATTATTATTGTCGCTGTTATTATCATCATCACTATTATTATATTGTTTTGTTTCCATTATTAAAACACTCTTAGCCCAGGAGTTTTATATTTTGCCTCCAGTTGATTCTCCTGCCCACTGTGGGGAAGGAAGTGAGGGAGTGAGCAAGGGGTTGTGTGGTGCTGAGTCACCAGCTGGGGTTAAACCATGACACGTATTAAGAAACAAAAATGTTATTTTCAACCCTCATTTTAAACAGCTTAACCTAAATTGTACTATAAAAAAGTCAGCATTTAAGTATGAGTTTGTTGAAGGCTAAGAACTCTCCTGTGGGGGGAAAAAAGCTTTATAATAAACTGATTCCCATTATATTAAAAGCATACTGTTCCTCAATGCAAAGCACATCATCCATCATCTCTTAAGTGGTAACTAAAATGTCTTGAAATCAGGAAAACATTTTAAAAATCCAAAGAAAAATTCTAAAATAAAAAATATTGTGAAACTTATCTCTATTTTATATTTCCTCCTCTCCCAATCTGTTAATAAATGTATTTTTGGAAGCCCCTGGAGAATACCCAACATTTGTCATGGGATCCCTCCCAAGGCAGCCTGTCCCAGTAGCTCAGTACTGTGAGGGTGCTGAGATGCTGGAACAGGCTGCTCAGAGAAGCTGTGGATGCCCTATCCCCGGAAGGTTGGATGGGGCACTGAACAACCAGGTCCAGTGAAAGGTGCCCCTGCCCATGGCAGAGGCGCTGGAATGAGATGATCTTTTATGTCCTTTGCAACCCAAATCATTCAGAGATGGTCTTTTCTATACCTCATCACATAAAGAGACACTCTTTAGGCAGTCACCATGGCCACAAAGGAGGAGGCCACGTGTCACCTTGTCCCAGGGCAAGCAAAGTCCTCCAGGGCACTGTCACACAGAGTGAGATTTCTAACAGTGAAAAGTTCTCAAGTAACACTGAATAAGTCATTAATTCATTCAACTTATTTTTCCTCCACCAGTGCTTTTAAGTTGTCCAAGGGCTACTTGGAAGTTTAATGACTATTTTTTTAATTTAAACCACTTGAGCACCAATGGTTGCTAAGGCAGCACTGATTTATCAATATGCCACCTCAATATATTCACACGCAACTTTTTTTGCCCAATTTTGTGCAATTACAGGCAAGTCCCCTTGAAGGGAGCTGGAAGCAATCAAACAAGCAGAAGCAATCAAGACCCAGAGTGATAAGTACAAAATGGAGCTAAAAAGCTTGTTCCCTCAAACTGGTCACCTTGCCCAAATGGGAAGGGCTGCAAGACTTTCCACTGTGAAGCTGAGAGAGAGGGCAGATAAGGATGGTTCAGTCATCACTGTCAGCAGCAGCACATTTCTATTGCAAATAAGGAAATAAAAAGATTTAAGCCAAAGGGAAATATTCAAACATTTATGTGAATATTTCATCTTATAAAGTACTTTCATTCCCTGCACTTCACTTTAGCTGTACTTAATAAAAAAAAAGAAACCCCCCTGTACTTTTCATTTAATTCATACTTCCATAAATTACTGTTCTAAAACACCTATTACCACATATTAAAAGACACTGAATTTGGCCTCCATATCAAGGTTACAAAGGAACAAGAACCACAACCAGGCACTGAATTCCATTTTCCATGGCCCAGTTTTTATTCCAATGTTTTTTTAATCAAATTGCCTTTAAGGAATCAATTGTATTTCACAGAATTAAGCAAAAGTGGTGGTAAGGTCAGGATGACAGAACAACTTCCAGGAACCAGCTCCGTCTACTCATCCTGTTCTTAAAGGGATTGAAAACATGAGATCACATCCCATTTGCAATAATCAAAATACTGTGTACTCTAAAGCAAGCCTAATTGATTTTTTTTTCCAAAAAAAGAGGAGCATTTCAAACCATTTCAGATTGTATCCCTTCCCAAAATTATGTTTGGCACATAAAAAGGTTTTTTTCCTTTTTCCTTATATACCTTAGAAAAGAAAGCAAGGATCCAGACAGACTTTATTTCTTTGTGTCATATTTGCTGTGTTTCTAGTGTAACTTTAATAAGCAACTTAAAGAAGGGAGACTTAAGCAGAAATTAGAAATTCCTGCGATTTATGAACATCACTGGCAACTTGTTCTTCATAATTTCTTTAAGCAGGGCTAAAGGAGCTAAATTGATTGTGTAAATATGAAGTAAAACAAAACAGCAGCTTATTTTTGATTTGACACAGGATCTTTGTAACAAATGAGAAACATTTACTATCCGTGGATCATTAAACACACAAATAATTTAAATTAACCAAATTGTACACTCTGAGGAACATTTTTAACATCTGCCAGTATAATTTCTTAAACCACAAGCTGTATAATCCATTCGATTTTTGCTTTTTTTTCTGCTCATTAAGGATCTTGCATCTGGTACCTCGGGTATGCCAGAGAGGTCAAGATCTCTGTCAAAATGAAACCCATTACATTATGTACTTCAACTGTTTTTTTCTTTCCAAATAAATTAGTTAATAATAGGTTTAAGTTGGATTTATTTTGCTTCAGTTTTGGGGGCAGAGTGGGTGGTTGGGGGTGTGGAGTTATTTTTCACAAAGCAACTCCAGAACTTCCAACACTTTCTAGTAATTGCATTCAAATGGCAAAACCGATTAATTTTAGAAAGTAGAGCACATTTAGGAAACTAAAGTTTCAGGAAAATATATTGTCTTATGAGTTCTCTAAAGCCAAAATACCTATTACAATTTTAAATTGGAATACTAGATATGTAATCTATTATAATATAAACAAATGTAACAGATAAAAGGTCTCCATATTCACAGACTTAGGTCATTTACAGTGACCTCAAATCTTTGATTTGTTTCATGGTTGTTTGGGGTTTTTTCTGATGTTGGGTTAGAATGACTTCATAAAGCTTTGTTTGAGGTATTGTTTCTGTTGGGTTTGGTTGCCATTCTTTTTTAAAGTGATCCCTGTAGCTAAATGCTAAAGAAGAAAGCCATAAGAAATAGCAAACTCAATTCAAGGTCTGTCAACAAAAAAGCTCAGTGCAGGTCAGCCTCAAGCCTCTCCAAACCCCCACGAGGAGATTCTAAACAGAAACCAGCAAACGTTTTGGTGAGCTCTGATTACATGCATCAGATTATCTCTCAAACACGTTTCAGAGGAGGACAGAGACAGTACACTAAACAACTACAAACAAACAACTGAAAAAAGGTCTTGTTTATATCCACATAAACACTTGAAACTTTAAACCCTGCCTTTGTTAAAGGCATTCATCTGTTACTGAAGATCCACTCCAGAGCTTAACAAATATGGTACAAATCCAACTGCCTGCAGGACAATACTAGGATCCAAGAGCTGCTGGGAAACAATTCATTTATGCAGGACATTTGCACCAAGTTTGGCTTTTCAAGTCAAATAGTTTTCTTGACAAAAAACCCACAAAAACAAGAAACCACCAGAACAAAAACTCCAACCAAATACTATAGCAGAGTAATAGTACAACCAAAATTTTCTACTTTTATACAACCATTTCTGTAAAACCTGATCAGGAAAAGAATTAGCACAAGTGCAGGAAATTAACTTTAGATGTTACATGCTAAATGCAAATTTCTGAGTACATTGAGATTTTATTTTAGCAACCACAAAATCTAAAATGACTGTAGGAAGGATAGATTTATTTTGAGCAAATTTATCACAATATTTGAAGCGACGCACAAAATATTCTATTTGCAGTCCGCTGCCAGTTCTGCCAGCACTCTCATACTTGTTTTGGATAGCAAGCAGGTCCCCTGGGATATGTCCATAAATGCTATCCTAGCAGCATCCCAGGAGGACCCTTTCCATCCTTATCCCTCTGCCTGTCTCCACACATTACTCTGCTCTCTGCACTGGCCTAACTGCAAGATGAACTTTGAAGTTTGTTTGAACATCCATTTGAAAATATAAAGGAGGGGAAAGAAAACATCTCCCTTATGTTGGGTGCTATATATATATGTAAGATGGAACAACGAAATAGAAATAATATCACATTTAAAGAAATAGAAAAAAAAAATTTCAGAATCAGTAATGGCATATTGTGCTTTGAAAAGACAAATTATCCCAGGGGCAAAATAGATTTCAATATGACTGTGCACTAATGAGTTCATTTACATATGTCTTAGAAAATTGCATGTATCACAACTTCAAGTAAAATTCAGTCCCAATAAAATTTAACAAAAAAAATTAATTTTCTTTTCTCAAAGTAAATAATTAATATATTTTACCACCCATAATTCATTCCTTGCACAAAGTAACAATAAAATTTAGAATAGCATTTTGAGTCTTATGTTTTTCAATCAAGTTATGACAGATAAAAGTATTTCCTGCCAATCAAAAGAAAGGCTATTAACATCAGTTATTTCATTCAGAGTTTGGAGAACTTTCATCTTCACTTTAGTCCAAGAAATTCAGCAATCACTGGAAAGACACGCTTTGCTATTTACTGCTGTTCTCCAGGGGTAACAGACAAACCAAACAAAAAAACCTCCACAATCCACCACACTCAGAACAAGTCCGAGCATCACATCCTCTGAACTGCCAGCACTCAAGTTCAAGTCACAAGTTCTGACCCTCTCCAGTATGCAAAATCTTATATCATGCTTATTATGTGAATACATTAAGTTGGCACATGCTGCAAATCTGGGTAGAAGTGACCTCAAACCCCACAGCTGATGAGCATTTTCTCCAACTAGAACAAAAATATTTTACAAAACAAGTGTCAAACTGTTATAGAATCTTACGAGCTTGGTCTTCAAAATCTCATTTTCCTTGTTTTACAACAAAAATCGAGTCTGGGACATTAAAGTATGACAGCAACCTGTGTCTTTAGTCATGCACAGCTCCCTTTACGTCCCCGAAGGCAGCAGAGCCCAGCGAGCTGTGCTGGAGGTGCTCGAAGTCACACTCTGCAGCAGCTTTGCCCCTTCGGAATGTGAAGGGAGCCAAGGACAATTAGTAAACTCTCCCAGGCTAAGCATTGTGCCTAGAAAGAGGCAGAAATATTAAGAGTCTTGATCAAAAGACACGACATGATAGATGAGAGTACCAAAACAGCCATAGAGCAAATGGAACAATGATAAGATTAAAGTAATTACTGACTTTTACCAAGACCCTGTAAGCACATAAAGCTTTTCTGCCTTTCTCCTTTGAGCCAGCAGCACAGGATAGGAGAAGCAGCAAGGAATAGGAGATCTTCATTAAACATTCTCAAACTACAGGATGTGTGGGGTTACAACCAGCTCTCCAAAAAGAACCACAGCAAAAAAAAAACCAAACTACTTTAGCACTAGCAAAAGCTAAATTTATTTTATCTCCTTCCTTCAAAAAAACTTAGACAATGTCATTGTTTAGACAGCTTATCATAAAACTCATACAATTTCCCCTGCCATAATGAAATTCTAGATCAATTTACAAAAATAGTAACTGTGAAACCATAAAAAGTTTACCATTTTGCATTTAATGGAATGCTCCAGTCTTGCAAAGATTTATGCATATTCTTGATCCAGGTGAGGTATTCTACCGTGAGGGTTGTTATGTTAAAGCAGCAACAGTGGGTATAAATCAACATTAATTTGAAGCACATAGTTGTTATTATAGTTAGAAAAGGTTTTCATTTGTGTTTAACATCACTTTTAGGCGTGAAACACAATCTTATTAGCACAAAGTAACTCCCACGTTAAGTTACGTGTGCTGCCAAAGCACAGGAATAACACCTTTTTTGTTCATTTTTACTTTCAAGTTTCTGTTGCTGATTCACAGTTCTTATACTCCAACTATAAACATAAATAGGAGTCAGATGTTTCTCATTCCTGATTTTCATTATTTAGTTCTAAACCACATTTTTTCTCTTCAGCTCTCAGAGCACCACACTGAAGTATTTAATGGAAATGTTCAAGAGAAAAGTGGAAAGCAGGCCTATGGTGAAAAAAAGGTTGAACACAGACACAGAGACACAAAAAGACAAACCAACCTTTTGCTACCACTTCATTTTTCCCTTAAGTCAGCTAATAACATGCTCTGCCTCCTATATTACAGATTTCTGTACAACATAATGCTCAAAGCAAGTCAGTGAAAAAAATCATCTAAACATTTTTGCTGTTCATAACTTACTATCTTCAACAGCCATTTGATCAGGCACACCTTCAGCACCATGGTCTGCCCTTAAGTTGAACTAGGCTGTTTTCCTTGTTATTCTTATCAAGACAAAGGAAGTCAGTTTTCCTCCAAAATTTTCACTTGCCAAGATGTCTTTTTAGTAATTTTTTTGTGCTTTTTAAATCCTTCGTAAAATCATTTTGGAGTCACTAGACACCACTACAAAAAATTGAGTATGAATAAAACAAATCATTTATTACATGCAAGACTTTTGAAGGGAAGAATTCTTATGCTCTTGACATGGCACAGGCATGGGTTAGAAATAAGATTAAGTGAGAAAAGATAAAAACTTTCAGAGTCAGCATTAATCCACAGTCTCGTTTGATGCTCACTCCCTTGGCAGCAGGTATTAAGCCAAGGCCAAATGCACAGAGGAACTACATTACTACTCTTACTAAGTCTTATTTACCAGCCAAAAGGCTTTCACAGGAGGGAAAATATGGAAAGGCTCAAATACCTGTGAAAACCCTGAGGGTTGTAACAAACATGGGGGAAAAGGAAACTGCCACACCCCTGCCGGGAACTGTTACTCCATAAATCCCAGCAAACCGTGACTGAAGGTATTTAACCAGCGAATAAAAAAACGTGCAATAAGNTATGGTCTTACCCACAGAAGCACAGTGTTACCTAAATATCTATGCCCTCAACAGTTGCACCCATTTTTTTGAGAATATCACACAAAATTTATTTCTGTTGAGGAATAAATCAACAGAAGAAATTGGACTTCCATTCGCAGAAAAGCTGGGTGCTACTCTCAGCTAGTTCTGCTCTTGGCATGGCTTTGTACTCCGAACAATTTTCTACCTGGCTGGACAATATTTCTTTTACAGTGAAGAGCATTAGCTGGATGCAATTTTGCAAGTGCAACTAGAATCATTAAGTCCCTTTGCCAAAGTATCCATACGTACAAAAAGTGACAAATTTATACCTTCAACAATGTAGTTTAAGACCAAGACTACAAATACTACAAAGTTAAATACTCTGGGGAAATGCATAACTTTTATTCTGTTTAGTACAGTACAAATATAATTAGACAAATCTTGACATATGCCTTTGGCTGACACTGTTTTTCTTTGCAGCATGTTCTTGAAGTTTAGGAATTGTTTGGCTAGGAATTTAGTTTGTATTTATGTACAGCCACCTTTCACTGAGGTTCTTTGCCTCAAGGGTGCAATCACTTTGTGTTCAAGGAGTAGTCTGACAAACACAGAAAGCTTTTACCTGCTATAAATTTAACATCCCTGTAACTGAACAATTGGATCTATTCTCCCAGACATCTGAGTGGCAGCAAGACTAAACATTCCCTGGTCAATCCACTTCTGACTGAAGTCATTTTCTGTACAACACCAAGAGAAGGGAACTTGAAGGAAACACAAAAAAGTAACCTATGAGATGCATTATTGAGAAATCTCAACTTTAACACCAGCCATATTACAGATGTGCCTACTTTGAGTCCCCAAGTAATTATATGTAATGAAGGACTAATGTGTTGGAGGAACATTAATTAAATCAAACTCCTTTTCCTGGTTGGCATGTTGCATTATTTATATTAGATTGCACTTACAGGCCACAGTGTCCTTATGGAAATTAGATGCAAGTGAAGAGACAGATTTTTACTGTCAGCACTAAGTAGACCACTACCTTCAGAACAGTCTTACAAGTTTTCTCATTGCTTGGACAAAAAAGTAAAGAAAGAAACTGAGGAAAACATCAGTTGATGAGCTAGAAATATATGCTGGCCTTCAAACAAAATCAAGGAATGTGAAAGTAGGGAAAATGAGGCAGAAGTTCCAAAAGGCTCATTGAACATCTTATTCCTAAAAAAAAAAAAAAAATCTAAGTTAATTCATTGAGTTGTGTTTTTTAAGAGTTTACTGCACTTGAAGATGTAAAAAGTTAGTTTCAATTTCGCAGTCACCTACGCATTACTGCAGTACATTAGAAGCAGCAATGCTCAAAGGAAAGATCCACAATTACATGCCTTATCTGGGTGATGCATTACAGGTAAAGCAATTCCATGGAGACATTTATGTGGCATTTTAAAAGACTTTATCCCCTAAAATACTTGTTTAAAAAAAAAAAATTGAAAGAAATAATGTTATTGTTATAACAACAATAACAATGTAACAAGAATAACAATAATTAATAACAATGTAAAAATCAGGCATTTTGGTACCTACAGTCAAGTCCTGTTGATTCGGTGATGAATTCCAGTCTTTTTCATGAAACAGAATTGCATTTAGCCAGGATTTAGTAGATTAAATCTAAAGTCAAAAACAAAGATCATTCCATTTTGAAAAGCTTCCTATGCTTTAATAATGAAATTAATACTTTCCTGGTCAAAGCAGATTTCCAATTTTCAAAGCATTTCACAAGCATTATGCTAATTTTGTAAATCCAGAAACTACATTAAAACCAGCTGAAATGACCTGTCAGAGGTTACATAAAGAACCAACAGTGCAAGTGTGAAGAAGTTGCAGGTTTCTTAAGAACCAAGCATCATCACTTTTACAACCAGATTTGCATACTTAGGTAAAGGAGCAGGGAAAATGGGGCTACAAGTCAAGAAAAATAAAGCCCTCTCTCCTAAATTACTTTCTTTTCTACCAAGCCAGCAAAATTATAGAGAGGGATTCTCCAGAAATGAAATTTTGTATTTTAAAACTAGTAAGTTTCTCCAGATGAATTTGTATGTTTCATTAATTGAAGAGAAAACACTTAACAGAAAGATATTTTTTAAATATTTTTTTAAATTAGAAGTGGTTCCACAACTTACAGAATTGGAATGAACAGGTCACATGCCTGATGGACCTCTGAAGTTATTTGAAAAATGTCTTTTTCCTTCACTTGTCAAATTATGTTATTTCTGTTAAACTAGATTAAGTGAAATTACAATGTTTCTATTAAAAATTCAGACCAATAAGGAACACTAGTTTTACTTGGTCCCTTGACATAAACTAGCACAAATTTGCATATTAAATAGAATTAATGCCAGGTCTGTGTCTCTATTCACCTGGTTTAAACTTCTCTTAGATTAAATCCAGCTCAAACTGAACTGCATTCAGTTGGAATGTACAGAGGTAGAGCTAAAACTGATTTGGTCACTTCAACTCAATTTTGTGCATAGACAAAGCTTATTGTACCTTGATAATAAGCCAAACATTATTTCCAGCCACAAATATTATTTTGGAAGCACAGCCTAATGGTTGAAGCATGAGATGGCAAATCCATTTCTAAAGAGAAAAAAATTTTCATCACAGACCACTGAGTGACTCTGGGCAAGTTAATTAACCTCCCTGCAATCTGTGAAATTGGGATAATACCTGCCTTGCAGTGAGGCTTATTTCATTAATGCTTATGAAATGCTGAGAGATCATTAGATGGATATACTGTAGAAATAGAAACAAGCTCAGTATTTCAAACAGTTCTTTGAAACACAATTGTTGTGTGAAAACACACCTCACTGTCAAGTAAAATGTCAGTTCAGAAGTAGTACTCAAGTGACTTTACGTGCACTGAAAATACATTCCACACCACAGCAAAAATCACAAGAAAAATAACAAAGAAAGGCCACATATTACGTCTCTTGTTTCAGCTACATACAGAATTATCTCTATGAATTTATAGAACTCAGATTCTCATCACCAGCAGCCACAAACATTGCAATCAACTTTGAAGAGCTCCTCAGAGTCTGTCAATGCACCAGAATCCTCAACACAGTGCCTACTTCTGACTGTAAGGCTGTAAACTTTGTATCCAGCACAGCTCCAGTGCAAATATTGAAATATTTCACTTTTTACTATTTCGCTCCCTGATTCTTATCTGCCTTCAAGAAGAGATTGAAACAGGAAGGAGTTCATTGCCAAACCTGCAAGGTCAGAGATGAAACCAGGGCGGGTGAGGTAACAGGCATCTCAAAGGGTTACCAAAGTTATTCAGAATGAATGGGGAATTTGAGAAAATGCAGGAAGAGTTCTGAGCAGCAATATTATTTCCTTCAGCTATCATGGCTGGCAAATTCTTAGCTGCTGTCTTGAAGGGAAACAGGCCTTATGTCACAAAAAGTTCTTCAAAATATAAAATTTAAAAGCAGTTCCAGGCTTCCCTGGATCCTGAACATCCATACATCATTGCTTTCAGACAGTTTGCTCTCTTTAATTAAATCATGCACTTTCACTTCTGAAGTCACCAATGCCTACACTTGTTTACAGCTTGGTTCATTTCTTTCATAGTCCAAGTAAGAACAATTATTTTTCTCTCCTTATTGTGTGACCACAAGCTGTTGCTGCATAACAGGTTCTATTTCAACAACTCTAGTGTTTCACTGAGCCACAATTTCTAACATATTTAGATCTGGGAAAAAGTCTCTAAATCATGAGGTATGCCAGTTCCCCACACACCCCTCAGACAGTTGCTAATACAGATATTGCATGTGGATTATTCAGGGCATTTTTAAGGCTTTATTTCACATCCTTACAGAAGCCAAAATAATGGAAGAGGCTTTCACATAAAGAAGCATGCATTTAGAATGATTCATTATTGAAATTTAATTTTTTTACTAAAATGAAAATACTTTTGTTCAAGTTTTTCTTTTCAAAGGAGACTCCAGGGGAGCTTCGTAGTTTGGCCTCTGTTAAAAGTTTTAATCTTCTGATTGCAATTCCATCTATCAAAGGTTTCAACAGCAAGCGACAAAAACAACACCCAGGCCAATCCTTTGTCACTTGTATATAAACACATGCATTAGTTAAATATTACAGTATCATGTAACAGCTACTGTGGTGTGCTTTAAATAATGCTCCTAAATTTATCCAATTCTGTGGAAAACGGGTAACAAAAGTAACTCAAACCAGATAC
>WAAE01001607.1:0-22582 GCA_013400495.1 Nicator chloris | reverse complement strand
AAGACATGGGCTTTTCTTCTGCCATCCTTAAATTACTTAATTACATTAGGCAGCAGACAGAAGGGAAGGAGTTAGATGACAAAGCTGTTTAATCAGTTCTGACAATTCCTATATGTTTTGTACATCTACCTCCATTGCAGATGTTGGGGAAAAAAATCTAGTGGAACAGCCTTGCTGGAATTAGTGAAGGAGAAATAAATGAGTGACATGAATGAATTAATTTGTTCTGATTTCTAAGGAAAGACACTGCACTTCTGTTTAAAGGCATAATCTGCCTAATCTTAAGTAGAAAAATAAGGTGGGATAACAAACACCTGATTTTGCAGTGGAATTGGGTTGTACACAGGAGTTATCAACAGAGTTAGAGAACGAAGTGCTCAGCAAAGGCTGTACGATATTGTTTAGGACCCATGGAATAAGATTTGAAGAGGTACTGATGCTCTGTTACCAAAGTTCCTCTAAAGTACTGGCAGAATACTCCCCCCAGCCTGACATGGTACTTTATTGGGTTAAGGAATTTTTCAAATATTGAAATTGGAATAAAAGTAAAATGGTTAATGTACAGTTCTTGCTGACTGTCCACAACATCTGTTTTTTTTACTGGAAACTGAAGAAGGCAATGACCTTACACATTACAAAGTGATTATGTAAGAAAGAACATCTTATTCCACCTTACAGAGTTTGCACCTTCACAAAATGATTAATGGGTGTGCTGTGCAATCCCAAAAGCAGCAGGAGGAAACAAGAAGTGTATTTTGGAGAGAAAGATGACTGGATTTCTTATCCCCATGATAAAAATAATTGCTGTAATTAGAAACATCTCAACTGTCTGCAGACTTTTTGTAATGCTCTAATTACAGTCTGTCATTGTAGGTAGGGTAAACAGTTTTAACTCTGAAATTTCTTCCCCAACTCTTTCCACCACTCTTTCTAAAAATTTCTGATTTTGATACGACTTTCACGGGTGCAAGAAGAACATATGCCTGCTTTTCAATTTGATACCCTGTTAATCCAGTCAGGGTTTTTTTGATAATGGCAAAATAGGTGTGCAGTTAATACAAATCAGCACTGTAGAACTGAACTGTACATTTACAAAACAGATAACACCATATCCTTTGTTGAACACTGTATCTGTCAGAATGCTCTTATGATACTGAATAAGCATGTAATCGTCACACTATGATTTTATTTTCCAGGGTAGATTAGTGCCCATTCTAGGTCGCAAGTATCAGGGATTGAATGTGCCTCTCGTGTAAGGAAACAAATCAAGTCTGTTTTGCAGCTGCTCTTTCCACGTGTTTCTGTAAAGCAGTACGAAATACTTCCACAGCAAAGTCAACATCCCTCTTAGTAATGCACATAGGCGGCTTAATTCTGAATGTCTGAGGAGAGAGAACAAAAAGGAAAAGAAATGCTCAAATTGTATGGAAAGAATATGGTTTCAAGCAGCCTATCTGGGTCAGCACTCCTGCCCCAAAAAAGTGAGGAACAAAGGAGAACAGCAGTGCAGGCACTGAGGCTTATGATAAATGCATTCTGAAGTGGAGCAATTTTGAACTTGACTGCACTGAATTGCATCTGACTCATGACCCCCTCTTGATAACCTAACTGCCTCCACAAAAGACCTAAGTAGAGTAGGTCATGTCTGCAGCTCTGTTACTGCAGACAGAGACGGAGTAAAATCTCAGCTGGATTTGTACGAAGAAAGAACAGAGACAGACATATTTTCCGTTCTTGCAGCTCTACCACAGAGAAAAGTAGTGTCTGCTGAGAGTGGCAGGCTCTTGCATTGTGTCAGCCCATTTGCTCTTTTATTATAGGCTGTTTTTAAAGGCTTTTAAGAGAATGCATTATGAATGAATGAATCACTAAATACTATCTTGTAGTTAGGGTGGTATAGCTGGAAATCTTGATCAGGAAGCGTTATGTACAGCTACACTTGCCAAGACCACAGGCTCTTAAATCTGAATGTTTGATCTGTTTTCAAGAGTATTTATCTTCCATAAGAATCTTAAATTTCAGATTTTTCTGGCATCACATCACAGGACTTAATACAGGAAGAGCAGAATAATGAGCTTTCCCACCCACAGCCCCTGCTGAAGCAAACACTCACAGATAAACAGCCCTCTTATCAGACAGAATGAGATTTTACTGCATTGAGCTTCAGCTTGTTACCTGCCTCCTGGTCTGTGACACAGGGAAGAACTAATGAGGTGACACAGTGTCTGGTTTATTTTAGCTACCCTCTGTCCATCTTACATGGAAGCTGACTCCTCTGTGTCAGAGAGCTTCACTGACTGGGCCAGCCCTGAGGCAATTCTCTGCAGTGTCCTGGCTACAGCATGGAGTACATCCTCCTTGGCCTTCACATCCAATTCCCTCTTTTGTGCTGTTGCTGAACTTGCTGTTAACGCCTTTTTTTTAATTTCCTTTAATTACCATAGAATTAGAACATTACCAGCTGCACAGACTCAAAAAACTACTAGTTTTCTACTGGTGTGTCAGGTAATAACCTAAACAAAGGCTTGGTCCTGAGTATTGCTGAGTTCGTCTAAATTGCATAGACTGTAGTGCCTTGGTTTTCTAGGGGAAGTTGTCCCTGTAAAGGAAAACTCCAAGCTTTGAGCTTGTTCAGAGTATTTGAAAAGAATCAAATAGTTCCTGCCCAGTTTTAAAATAAGCAACCTTAAAAAGAGATAGCTCTGAAGAGCATACCTTTTCTAGTTTATTTACTAAACTAAATTAATTTAACTTGAGGGAATAGGGGATGCAGTTCACAAGGATAGAAAATGACCTTTATTTATAACCAGAAGTTCAGTACCTGACTGTAGAGCCCTCCTCTGCCGATCAGAACCCCCATGTCTTTACAGTCCTCCCAGATCTGACTCATTTCTTCAACTGGAAGAGGGCGTCGACTGTCCTAAGGAAAGGAAATACTAAACTTCACTTAGATATTCTAAAGTAGTTCTGTGACAAAGATGTATATTCCAGTCTCCCCAATAAATCTCACCTCTAGCTGAAAATGATAGCTGCATAACTTCTGTTATCTGCTCTCATGAGTCTGTGCAGTCAAGGTACATGTCAATGTTTACTCAAAGCTTAAAGTGAAATAGCTGAATGATGGAATGTTCTGGCTCATTTTTAGCCAGAGCCATGTTTTCCCGCTTCACTGTCTGTTTTTTAACAGGAAATATTTCTATCATTTTGACTGAAATAAAATGTGATAAAACTTTCTGTGACACTGTAAATTGAAAGGAATGAAGAAGTCACTAACCTTATCTGTCACCATTTCTACTCCAATCATAAGTCCCTTGCCACGGACATCTCCAACAATCTCAAATCTATCCCGTAGCTTAGCCAACTCCAGCAGCATGTATGTTCCCACATCCTCACTGTTTTTTTGTAGACCGTCTTCTTCAATAGCCTGGTTAAAATGAAGAACCATGACAGTGTTGCAGGAAAAGCTTTCAACACATTCTGTTAATCTCCATTGAACTTGACACTGTATTTATCTCACTTCCTTGCTATGTTCCTTCACTACCTCAGTGCTCACATTCTCCTTCTCTTAAAATCCTCTTTTAACAGCATCAGAATACAATTGCACATAATACTTTGATGTTTCTGTGGCACTACTCACATTTTTCTTATTACTTACATCTAATCCAGTAATTCCTGCTCACATGTACTTGTAACTGGAAAATACCTAACCAGAAGGATTATTTTCAAAATCTTACCAGAATATTTAAATTTTTTTCAGTATCATGAGAAGAATATAATTTGACAAGGCTTATCTGTGTGTAGTAGGCAGGGAACAGCTTGAATACTATATTATATTTAGCAACAACATGCTTTTTAATAACAATTGTTTCATCATTCTTTACACTGTCCTCCTTAATCAGAGTTCTTATTTGCAGACACATATTGGCATGTACACACAAACCATCAGATGAACTTAACATCTGCATTTACAGAAATTACAGTTAAAAAATAGTTACAGAAGATAAAGTGGTTGTTTCTACTTTTTCTTTTCTTTCCACTCCATTTCATTCTTCCTGACTCTAACAATCTCCTTGGAATTATTTCAGAGCCAGGCTCCAAGTTATTTCAGAGTTGAAAAACCCCAAAACATGGGTTCTTTATACAATCATCCATCTTATTAATAACTTAAACCCCAAAACCACTCAGGAAAGTAACACAAATAGAAACAGTGTCTGCTGTAATCAAGTGAGCTTCAGGAATTAATGTTCTGTGCATAATCAAGACAAATCATGATCAACTACCCTCTGACTGATTTTCTACTGGATAAGAAGTGAAATATGTTGCACATTTTGCTATTTTCTTTTTCACGGGGTAATTTTTTTTTCCAAAAGGATTTCTGAACTTAGGTATTTGTAACTGTCTGGTCATTAAGGTAAAAGCCATTAAGAAAATTTTGCTAAGCATGGGCACCAGAAAATAGATTTGCTTTAGCTGTGAATTTGTGTAGTGCTATGAAAGAATTAGCTAAGGCTTTTGAGAAAGTACTCTCCTACAATTTTATTAATGAAGTAAAGAACGCAAGGGAGATAAAGATGATTCTGAAGTCATAGGGCTCCTACTCTTTCTAGACATCTGAAAATTTTTGCAATTAAGCTAATCAGGATTTTTTCCAGTGCATGGGGCACACTGGCCATGCATGTATACATGTATATGTTTATGCACTTTACTGAGTTATTTTAAAAATTGCCCACATAGAAATTTATATGTGCAATTTTCATCTTTTGATACAAAGAACTTATGGTATAGATAAATTTATGTAATTTACATAAATGTTCTCCCTACATCAAGAACTGCAGCTCCAGCTACACAGGCCAAAGGGTTTCCTCCAAATGTATTAAAATGAAGGTTTTGAGCCAAGGAACTTGCAATCTCTAAAAGAAAAAGAACACTGGTTACTCCTTCAGTTCATAGAATCACAGAATCATAGAATCACAGAATGGTTTGGGTTGGAAGGGACTTTAAAGATTATGCAGTTCCAGCCTCTCTGCCATGGGCAGGGACACCTCCCACCAGACCAGGTTGCTCAGAGCCCCATCCAACCTGGCCTTGAGCACTGCCAGGCATGGGGCATCCACAGATTCTATGGCCAACCTGTGCCAGTGCCTGATCACTCTCAAAGATTTTTTTCCTCCCATCTAATCTAAACATAATATCTTTAAGTTTAAAGCCATTCCTCCTTGTCCTGTTACTCCACGCTCTTGTAAAAAGTCCCTCTCAATTTTTCTTACACTGGAAGGCCACAATAGGTCACCCCAAAGCCTTCTCCAGGCTGAACAATCAGCTGAACACCTCTCTGCCTCTTGTCTTAGGAGAGGTGCTCTGCCCCTCTCTGTTCATCATTTTGGTGGCCTCCTCTGCCTTGTTTGGTAACTGTACTTAAATGCTCTATAAATTTGTTACTGTAACAACAATTACATTTGCTGTAGTTCAACTCTGATTCTATGGGAGACAACACAGTAAGATTTCCTGAAAGCAGTCTGTGCACAATATGAGTATTTCCAGAAATTATAGTGCCTAGCAGATGCCAAAACAAAATTTCTTTTAAAAGTCACGTTTCTAACATATGCTGTCACCTGCCATCTACATATTATCCTCATTAGATTGAGCCAGTCATTGGTAGGAATCAAGCAGCTGGGTAACATCCTGCCCCATTTACTCACAATATATTTATCAGTAAAACAGTGAATTCACTGAGGATTTCCAGGCTCTTTTACCAGCCGTACAAACCACTCACAAGTTCATTCCTGATTCAGTTATACCACTAAACCCATTTAAATATAGCTCTGTAATATACAGCACAATACGTGCTGAAACAAGTGAAGCAATGAGGATCCAATTAATCTGTCGAAAGATAGATTGAGATAAAGTTTGTACGTAACATTCAGCTTTTTAAACACACATCTCTCTGCAAGTAATTATTTTGTATTATATTTTGCAGTTACTCTGTTTTACATCATAGTGGAATAGAAGACACACCTTTTGTTGTAACAACGGCTGCCATTGGGAAGCCATTACCAATTCCTTTTGCCAATGTAACGATGTCAGGGACTACACTATGTGTTTGAAATCCCCAGAAATGGCTGCCTGTCCGTCCAAATCCTGTCTGTACCTTTCAAGGGAAAAATTCAGAGAAACACTCATCACTTTCTCACACTTCACAATACAGTTTCTTTTTTGTCTTTCTATTGTAACTGATTTGCATAAAACAGCAACTACATCTGCAGTCAACTTGTATTAGGACCATTATTCAGATGGCTGTACACAAAATGCTATTCATTGTATTTGGGCTTTCTTTCATGTGATAACATACCATATCTTAGGCCTGGTGAGATGCACTAATAAGATGCAGCTTCCATTTCAAAGTGGAGAGGAAACGTAAAAGCATTTGAAGCATTTGATACTATTTTAATATTGTTTTAGCTAAGAAAATTCTACTTCTAAAACATATTTGCAGAGGTACAGCAATCAACTCTTTTCTGTATTCTATGTCTGTCAACAATACTCATAAAAGCAAGGGTTATTTTGACATATCTTCCATCACAAGTAGCATTTGTTGCATATTTGTGCAAATTTACTGCTTCCAGAAGGTAACGACTGAAGTCTCCTACAAATATTACCTTTGCCTAAAATGAGAATAAAGGCAGTAAAAACTGGGAGGCTCCTATGCTTGGAAAGATGCAGTTTAACACCATGTTAAACTTAAGCTGTGAAGTTATTCCACTTACCGAATTTCACTTTGATTATTTCCAGGCTTCACTTGGACTCTTTCATGATAACTTTCAGAGGTACACTACTCTAGAATTCTTATGTAAAAAAATTGGACTCACTTCATCTGAAATGCAAAGGCCCCCTCTTTCCCGTATAAGCTGATAAGCTTCCTTTAAGAAATTTCTTGGGTACTGAACAGCTCCATTAACACCCTGCCAAGAGAGAAACAATGTTTTCAGGAACAAACAAGGAAACAGGAGTTCTACTTGAGAAAAAAACCCAGCTGTTAGCCCTCAGGTAACAGCAGGACTGCTGTTTCAAACTTCTGCCTCCAGCAATGAAACCACTTCAGAAAGCTCCTGCTCAGGTCATGCATTCCCATTCCACAGTGCTGCATGCTGTTCCATTAGTTGTGCTGGCGTGAATGTTTGTGAGGCTATGATCACTGTAAGACCAAGTCAATTAACAATAAATTGCTGAAACAAGTCAATTAACAATAAATTGCTGAAACAAGGACCGTGAATATCTACAGGCAGCAAAACCCAGAAACTGACGAAGTTCACCAGAGAATTCATATTCCTTCTTTGGTTAATTTGTTTAGAACATTGCCTCCTCAACGTCTTTTCACCTTGACAGTTTGCATTTGCATTGGAAACTCAATTCTACTCTACAGCTGGACCAGAACGGCTTTTTAGACTAAATATGTAAGTGCTTAGAAAACAGCAAAACCAGAGAACTGCTCCAGTTTTCCCTTGTAGTCACAGTTCTCACATTGTTTCTCTTGCCCGGGATAAGTTCTCCATTTTTCCTACTGAAGAACCACATACAAAGCAATTGTGAATATAGGGTGAAACATTAGGAGAATGAATCCTGTGGCCATCAGTTGCTAGACAGCTGTTAAAATTATAGTGGACAACATGACTAAAAAGAGGGAGAAGGAGGGTGGAGTTAAAAGTATACAGAAATAGTAATGAAAATTGAAAGGAGATAATGGAAACCAAACCATAGCATGCATCACACTCACTACTTAAATGCAGAAAAATGTGTATGTTTAATCATAATTCTGTGTTTAATTTCACAAGAAAAATTCTAGTTCTATTGAAGTCAGTGACAAAAGCTGAAATTTGAAGGCAGTGCATCCAATCTTTCAAACATTTAAGCTATTTAAAGCATTAAAAAATCATAATAAAAATCAGCAAACATCTATGTTCAGCTTGTAGCTAAAGAATATTAGATTTGAGTATTTCACATTACTGCTATCATAACTGAGAAATGGCAAACTACCTACTTGAATTGGTTCAGCAATAAATCCAGCTACTGTCTTGGGCACTGAGGTATTGAGAGTATCTTTGAACTGTTCAATGTACTGGTCTTTTGCAAGACATGCACCTGTTTACAGGGGAAACAGTTTGAAGGGAATTTACTTAACATGACACAAAACTAGCTTCAAAACATGAAACTATGCATCTAAGCAACAAGTGTTATATGATTGCGTGGTAAATATCACCTCTGAAATGAACAGTAGAAAGCTAAACATTGAAGGAGAGAGCCTCTTCTAAACCATATGTACTTCATGGTTTGTGCAGGTAGGAGGATTCTGAAGAATACAGTCTGTGCTTAGATAAAGAACAGAGCAATTAGTATGGCTAATGCTGCTGTTCACTAGGGATGACAAAGCTAAAAACAAAACATTCTCTTACATGTGCATTTGAATTAAAATAATAAAAACTGCTTGTTGAAACAGTAGAAAAACTGATTAGAACTGTTGTTAGCTGCAGAGCAGTAGAGGAGATTTCACACTATGTATGGAACATTTTGCCCCATGTAAGACCTTTGTCTATTGCTGGCTGCAGGCTGTCCTTACTATTTGCCCTATACCAATATAAAAGCTGGAAAGCTGTAAGAACTTCAGAAACAGCAAAAAACACCATCAATGCTTCTGTTCTTCCAGATGTGCTGAAGTGAGTTCCACAGCTTTCAGAGTTGATCATGACAAATACTGGAAACAAACACTGCGATTTCAAGAAGAAATCTGAGAACGTGGTGTCATCTGTCCCAAATTTTTCCCATTGGGATGCAGGGTCCTGAGATTCTCTGCAATTTTTTTTTTTGGTCAGTCTTCCAAAATTTAACCAGACATCTACCTTGGCTGAGGAGGTAACTATAACCTATTTTCACAGCCCCCTAGTATTTTGTAATCCAAAACCCAAATTTTTGTCACGGACCAACCTTCGGTGCAGCTGCATTTTCGAACAGTTTGCACTGGAGAGTCTCTACAATGGCTGCCTCCCCATGGACCACGAAAAACATCTGGTAACATTGTCTGTCAAGCATAAGAGAAAAAGCTACAGATTTGATGACAACTTTCTAAGAGATCTTTTGATCTAACAACTAATGGCAAAACAGAAAAACAACTTAGAGTCAAGGGGCAAATACAGTTCAAGGAATTTGTCTGAAGAACACTTGGGAGTAACACCAAATAACCAAGACAGTTTTGGAACCAGCAAGTGTAGACTGTTCCAGCAACTGTAACTCAGCTAATTTTTTTATTCCTTTTTTTGTTCTTAGTCAGGATATTAGTTATCTAAAGGTTATGCCAGCATTTTAAGAGTTGCTGGTAGTAGCATTTTGGTAATCTGAAGTATGAACAAAATCTGCAAAATAGAGTGAGGCAGGCAGATCTAATAGAGACCACTCCAGCTTTCTCATCCTTGCTGCTGATGAAATAACACTGATGAATGCTGATGACTGAGTTCAGGCCACTTACTGAGACAGGCTGGGAAGCTGCTGTAAATGAGTCTTCCTATGGTTAATAATGTGGCTGAGCTTTCACCTGTAACTATTTGAGTCACCAAAAGAGGCTTCTAAACAGAAAGTTACTCCCATCTGTTCAAGGGCAAGGACATAACATATTGCCATTTAACCTCAGTGGATCTTCTTAACAAATATGTCTCCTGTCTTGCTGAAATAGGATTCCTATTCGTTACAGTGAAGGATCTGCTCCAGACCATCTGAAAGCAGCTTTGCACTGATCTGCCAAAACAAGCTTGAAAAAAGGGGTTCAGAACATTATTTTGCTCCTTACACAGACTGCCATGCAAACATCAAGCGTGACTAAAGAACTGCAAATCATCATGAGTCACTTGTGTTATGGCTGTCCTAACTCAAAATTAGCCTAAGGAACTATACATTGAAGAAAAGGGGACTCTGGCTCTTGTTGAATTTACACAGCAGAAACTGTTACACTGTAGTTTTGACTAGTGACCATAAAGCACTTGAGGGCAGAAAACACAGCAACTGCTGAAATATTCAAATAAACTGTTAGTTACCCAGATTATTTAAAAAAAATTAAAAAAATCTCACAGTTACACAGCCAAAACCATTGGCAACACCATGCTTATAAGGAGTCAGAGATGTCAAACCCAGCGTGTAAGGGCTGCCTCCGTGGTATCCTCCTCTGTTCAAACAAACAAAGCAGATCAACATCAGTCATTTCCAAGAAGTGTCTGGAGCAATATCAGTTCTGAGAAGGCATGCTTCTGAGCTACAAATTTTTGGGAAAAATGTGCATTTTTGCACTGAAACTAAGAAGATTCCTACTGCCATTTTTTGCTCCGCCTTTTGACTCTGACTGCAATTTCAAATATAAAAGCTGTGAAGAAATGTTTGCAAGGAGATGAGTACAATCATTGGAACCAACAGTAATTCAGGCAGTGCCTCATCAAGTTCTGTTGTAGCACCTGATCCCTACAGAGCAAACATCTCTGTCTTCTGAATCTTGGAAACAGCTGCTGTCTCCAACAGATGCTGCCAATCATTAAACTAAATGGTGGTTTGCTGTAAGTTTTATACACAGATCAAAATTGCTTAGTGAGAATACACAAGCAAGGTAGGTACCCAATGTTCTGTTGAACACAGTAATAGAAAAATACAGCTCTTCATTAACACAGCCTTTTATTCTAATATTTGGGGCCCCCTGGGCTACAGAGTAAAGTAAACTGTTTACACTGATGTTTACAGTGTACTGATGTTCAGCCCAGGTCCATCCCTGTCATTAAGCCAGAAGAGCTGTTTGTGTACCTGTGCAGTGAACTGTGGTTCAGGACTCTGATAGAAAAACAAGGCAGCAAAGCAAACAAAACAAAAATCAGCTCCCAGGCGAAGCAGTTCCCTGCTGAGGTTCACTGCACCACTGTTCCAGAGGTACCTTTGCACCCCTCACAAAGGGGCACTGCAGAAGGGAAATGGAGGAAGAATGACCAATCTTGGTCTGGCGATGAACAAAAGTCTACCAAAGCACACCCTGAACACAGACATCAGATCATTTCCTAGCTAACACAAGCAAAAATTGCAGGTTGCATTTTTATTGCAAAATAGTAACTAATATGCAGTATGAGAATTTCAGCTCCTGGTTTACTCCTCTTTGCCAAATAAGTAATTTTATAGCATTCTCCTCTGCAGACCTGGGGTGAGAGACTTCTCAGTTATTTCTTGTTTTAGGCATGTGGAGAGTGATCCCATACACAGAGGAGTTTTGTGAAGCTCTGTCAGCATTACCTGAGACAGATGATGTCGAAGTTACGAGTGTGTAGTCTTGCCATGAACATAGCTAAATCATTGGCTTCTGACCCGCTGTTGGTGAGATAAACCACCTGCGGGAGAACACTTGGGATCAGTACAGCACAAAAACACTTCCTTCTTCTTCGGCATCAGACCATGTCCCTTAATAACACGATGAACTTTAGCGTAGCACTGACACAGGGTGACCCACCACGACAAAATTAGTGTTGAACAAAGATCCAACTGATGTGCTCTGGGAGGGTACAGAAAGATCTCAAAGGGTTTCAGTTTACAGGTTTTCCTAAGATGGATTTCTGATTGAAAGAAATTAAACTGTTGGGTCAAACTAAGCAGGACATTTTATTTTTTTTTTACTGTCCTTCCATCTTTAAGATTGCCATAGCTTCATACTCTTCTGCTAGCACAATTTCATTTTAGCACCAATTTATTCTACCTGAAAAAAAATTATTTTTCCTACTGTTTCACTGCATATGAAACATGACATTTTTGTGGTTTATCTATTTAAATGTTGATAAATATTTACATATACTACACAAAATACTGTCAACCAATTTTCACTGTGGATTTTTATGAGATCAAGAAAACTAAGGCCGGCTATATGTAAGAATAGTAAACATCTTCTTCGTTCCTTTTAAGTAATTTTTAAGCTAGCAACGTCTCTTCACAGTGACAAGTGAAGGGAGAAAACAAACAGAACAGAAATTTGGGATTTTATGCTTGTCTACAGCTTGGTCTAAAGAAAAAGCCCTGAGGGCCCTCCTGCTCTTAAACTGACAGTCTGTATTCCCCATACAGATTTTCTGTCTAGAGATATCATGGCTCTCCATTATTTAATAAATACTTCTTATAAACAGACACCCACTTCACCAGCCTCTGCTCCTGTCAGAATCAATTTACCTTCAGTGGATCTGGAAAAAGAGAAGTTAGCTTTTCAGCATACTCGTGGATTGCTGGGTACATGTAGATATTGGTGGTATGCCACAGGCGAGCCAGCTGCTTCTGGGTAGCCATAGTTACCTTCCTGCATGTAGCAAGGGAGAGACAAAGGGATTGAATTCCACACAGATTCCACACTCATACATGCACATACCTCTGTGCTATTGATTCTGCAAATGCAGATGTTGCACCGTGTGCCAGATAGAGGAAGACGAAGACCAAATTAATGAATGCTTCAAAATGTAGCAGAAATTGAACTAACTGTGACACATGACAATTCAGTAAGTTATACTCTGGTTTTAGGCTCACAGTGCTGCAGATTAATGAAGTACAAAACAAATACAGGTGTCTCTTCCTGTATTTTATACCATCAATCAAAAAGCAACATACTTACGGGTGGCAGTGTCCAACACTGACAGTGACAATTCCAGCAAAGAGATCAAGGTACCTTCTTCCTTCATGATCAAACAACCACTGCATATGTCCCTGGTGCAGCAGCAATGGCTTCTTGTAGTATGTTCGCAGTGAAGGTGCAACATTTTGTTCCCGGATCTTCTGCATACGTTCATACGGATAGGACTGAATGGAATAAAACAGTCAGTATCTATCCATGCCTTCTCAAGATCCAGACTCATGGAGTTGTTGTGGAGCACATAGGTTACACAGCTATCTACAGGAATAAGATCGTCACAGATTCTGTCACATAGAAGGCTGTTTTACAAACCTTTGAAACTCAGCTTTTTGAAATAAGGCTGCTGTTTGCACATATCTCTTTCTTAAATGTTTACAAATTACAGATTTGTCACAGGTTGTCATCTACAGGTTATATCCTGGTTGAAGCAGTTGGGCTGTACCCAAAGAAGCAAATTTTATAATCATATTTAGCAGATGAACCTATCATCCAAACCCAGTAATGAAAATTTATTTAAATTCAGTGTCGAATGCATGACTTACTTCATATTTTTCAGGTACAAAATCACAAGGAGGCATTTTTGCTTGTGTGGAGACAGAACTTTTCCATTTCTGCTGCCTAAAGGCAACTATAAAATAATAAGAGAATTGTGAAACATTTGGCAAACTACACACCTAAAAGATTGCTCAATAAGCTTGTTCAGGGAACACATGAACTACAGTCACAGAACATTTTGGTGTGTTTTTTTTGGTCTGACAAGTTTTCTTTGGGGAAAAACAAGTAACAGGCAGAATGTATGTGATTTTAAAAGAAAGGCATTTATGTTTCATCCATTAAAACTCAAGTTTTCAGTTTCACATGGACTTCTATTTTGACAGAAGAATAATTTTTATTTTAAAAATAAAACTTGTTTCTAATACGAGTTCTTAACTGGAAGCAGTGGGTGAATGCTCCACAGTCAGGTGCCCAGGGTGACTGCAGCATGGGCAGTGCTCCCAGGGAGCAGGGCAGAGGCTCAACAGACCTGAACGAGGTGGGCAAAGCAGGGTTCACCGAGAATGCCCCGCATAAACAGAGCTGACTCAGGTCCAGGGTCCACCCAGGAGCCCAGGCAGGAGGAGCAGCAGACAGGGCCAGAGACAGGGCTGGACACAAGGCTACAGCAGAAGTCCAAGGTCCCTCCAGGAGACAAAGCCAGGGCTGGGCTGGTGGCAAGGCTCATGGCTCAGCTGTGGCAGGGACTAAAGGCCCAGGGCAGAGATGAAACAGGGCTCCTGGGAAAGGGGTACAGCCCTGTGAGTCTGTTCAGGGGACACAAACTGTGCTTAGGGCCCTGATAACTCGAGCTGCCATCTTCCATCCTTGCTCCAAAATCCTGGGAGCATCACACCATCCTGCCTTTCATTTAACTGCAGATGCAATTCAGCAGGATTGTTGAAAGAGATACCTGATTGCCCAGAGGGATTGTGGAGTCTCGCTCACTGGAGATATTAAAGAACTGTCTGGACACAATCCTGTGCCCTGGGATGGCCCTGCTTGAGCAGGGAGGTTGGACCAGGTGACCCACTCTGGGCCGTTCCAGCCTGACCCATTCTGGGATTCTGCGAGGAGTTATTTCAAAAGATTCTATTTCTGCACCTAGAACACCGTCTCCTGAGAGTTACACATTTGTTTTTAAAAGCCTAAGGTTTAAACCAATTTCTAAAACACCTGTGAAACGTAAATGACTGAAGAATAAAGTTTCCTGAAATTACTTGCACGCAATATCACTTCCCATACAACCACTTACAGCACTAATGAATTTGAAATCTGCAAGAGTCCAGCCTCAAAAAAGCAGTTGAAAACTCATGAGTTAGGGAAGTTCTACCCTTGGAACTTTTTCCAAGGGATTTGCAGCCACACCGAAAGTGCTGCCATCCCTCCCGAATCTACACGGAGCGGGTGCAGGGACGCCGGCGGGCCCCGGCCGGCCCAGCTCCGGCCGGCCCCGCAGCCGCCCCGCCATGACCGCCCGCGCCCGGCCGCTGCACCGCCCCCACACGTGTGCTGCGAGCCGGCCGGACACACAGTGCTGTGACCCGGTGGCATCGCGTGCTGGGCCCCCAGTGTCATCCCGTGCTGCTCTTCTGCTGTTATCGCATGCTGTTCCCTTAATGTCACCCTGTGCTGCCCCATCCCGAGTCTTCTTCTGACGCAGTTTGACTGTGAGGCCTTCAGAGGGCCCTCAACAGGCTGCAAAGATGGACAGGAAAGAACAGTTTGAAATTTTACAAGGGCAAATGCAGGGTCCTGCACCTGGGGAAGAACAACCCTGGGTACCAGCACAGGCTGGGGCCCAACCTGCTGGGAAGCAGCTCTTTCCAGAGAAGGACCTGGGCGTCCTGGTGGACAACAAAGTGTCCATGAGCCAGCAGTGCCCTTGTGAGCAGGAAGGCCAATGGAATCCTGGGGTACCTTTGGAAGAGCACTGCCAGGAGGTCAAGGGAGGTGATCCTGCCCTGCTGCTCAGTTCTAGTGAGGTCTCACCTGGAGTCTGTGCTCAGTTCTGGTCTCTGGAGCACAACAGAGGCATGGAGGTCCTGGAGTGGGTCCAGCAGAGAACTGCAAGGGTGATGAAGGTACTGGACCATCATCTTATGAGGAAAGGCTGAGAGAATTGATCCTGTTCAGCCTCAAGAAAGGACAACTAAGAGGGGACCCCATCAATGTCTGTCACTGCTGCAGGGAGGAGTCAGAGGAGACACCAGGCTCTACTCGGGGGTGCCAGGCAATAGGACATGAGACAACAGGCAGAAACTGATGCACAGGGAATTCCACCTGAACATGAGAAAAAACTTCTTTACTGAGTGTGTGATTGTGAAGCGGAAGAGATTTCCCTCTGTTTCCCTCACTGAAGGTATTCAAGAACTCTCTGGATGCAGTCCTCTGCTGTGTGCTCTGGGATGATGCTACTTGAGCAGGGATTTTGGATCAGATGACCAACCGTGGTGCCTTCCAACCTGACCCAGTGTGTGATTCTGTGAATTGTGTTATGTTACATAACATCTGTGTGGATGAGGAGAAAGTGGCAGATATGCTGAGAGGGATAAGTGATGACCCATTTATTCCCTTGTTTTGGTTTTGTTTTGTCATCAAAGAGGTGTGCCATAACCTCCTATAAGGATGGGAGAAGTGGGAAGCTGTAATTCCTTCCCCATTACCAGCCAGCAGCCAAGCCCCAGGCAGCCACGTGCTTAGTCCCACACCAGCAGGACTGGGGAAAGGAAGGGGAGGGTAAAAGCTGGAAAACCCTTGGGCCAAGATGAAGAGAGTTTGATAGGAAAAGCAAAAGCCACAAATGCAAGCAAAGCAAAAGGAATTAATTCACCGTGTCCCATGGTCAGGTAGGAGTTCAGCCATCTCCAGGGGAGCAGGGCCTATCCCGTGTAATTGTGACTTGGGAAGACAAAGGCCATCGCTCCGAATGTCCTGCTTTACTCAGTGCTTCACACTGAGCATGATGTCACATGGTCTGGAATATCCCTTTGGTCAGTGGCGGTCACCTCTCCCAGCTGTGTCTACTCTGAGCCTCCCATGCACCCAGAAAAGGCCTTGGCTCTGTGTAAACTCTGCTCAGCAACAACAAAAACATCTCTGTTATCATCACTGTGTTCAGCACAAAGCCAGAACACAGCCCCATACCAGCTACTGTGGAGAAAATTAACTCTCCCCCAACCAAAACCAGCACATCCTTGTAATACTTAAGAATCAAGGGTCAAAGTGACATATCCTGCAATAGAAATTGGCATAGAGTTTGACTAGACACAGTTGCCAGTGAGAGGTATTTCACAGTGCTTTTGATGACCTGCCTGCTCCTAAGGCAGAAGGCTGACCACAGGTAGCCAGGCGGTAGCCCCAGTTTTTCAGGAAAACTGTCCAATGTTGGTGCAAAGGGTCAGAGATTTGTACTCTCTAGTAAGCAGGGCAGTGCTTACACACCTTAGGACTCCCCCAGCCCTCAACCTTTCTTGATCAAACTTTACCTTTACTAAACAAATCCCTGAATTGCAATGATAAATATAATTTCAATCAACATAAAGAGCCATAAAGAAACATAAAAGTTGTGAGCCTTTTGTGTTACCTGGTTCAGTTGCTCAGTGCACCAAAATTGGTTAAATATTTATCATGTAGCTTTCCCCATGGAGCACAGCAGGATCCTGCAGTACAGAGTGTCTTGGATGCCTGGATTTTCCTTTTTCTTTCTATACATTATATAGTAGAATTGTTGCACATCATGAAGAAATAGAGAATTTGGGAATTTTATTCACGAACTTTTATTAAACTGAAATGCGAACACCATTGCAAAGAGATTTTACAGTGACAAAAGATCAAAAAATTCATCAGAAAGCTACAAACTTCATAACAATATTGATCTTACAAGTGAAAACACTAACAGAATGTAGTAAAGCCAGCATTTTCAATATTAAGAACTTAAAAAATGTCTTTGAAAGCATTTTCCTTTAGATACACTTAGAAACAACGAAGAATTCCTGAGCAACTACTTTTATACCAGTATTCTCCAAACAATGTACATACTACATATTAAATCTAATTCTTACATTTTCTTGTATTTTAGAAATTTACAAAAAAATTTGGATCTGGTTCACAGAATAATTGTGCTTAAAGTCATTCTGTTGCTAAAGAAATGACACTGCGATAAGCTCTCAAGTTCCACATTGCATACAAATTCTGAAACTGTAGTGGAAAAATGCCTAGCTTGTATCGCACATCTACCAATGAAATGGTTTATGCAAATGGAAATAAGTTTGCTTAAGTTTGCTCTAAATATTGGTTCATCTCTTTCTCTGCTGAAAATATATGGTTTATCCTAGATGCTATTTAGAAGGTGCAAGTTTTGTTTCTCTGAGAGACTGCTGACACAATTAAAGGCAAGGGAGTTCCAGAGACTTTTACCCTCACTTAATAGCACATCAGAATTTTGAACAAATACAATTATTTAATGACTGCTAATATAGTTATAGAATAGTTTTTTTCTGAGCTGTACTTTTTCATAACAGTGCCCTCAGTATTGCTATATCTTACACAATGTCTAAAACATACACAAAACACAACAAAAAGATTTCAGAAGCCAAGATAGTGCTGAGTATCTCTGAGCAATATAGCACATATGTAAGAACTGATGGTTGTATTATATCATATGAACTGTTTTTGTAGTCAGAATAATAAAAAAAATTACTTTCCAAAATGAAAAATAAACAACACTAAAGCAGCCCAGGAGCTCTTTCTGAGTATATCTGAGCAGTAGTTTCCTCTCTGTTTTGGAATTAAAGACAAAGGGATGAGAATTAAGAGTGGTCTACAGCATTATGAACATTAAAAAATATGATATGACATCATTATAGTTCTGTCTGTAGAAAAATCCGCCTTTTTCTAGACATGTATAGTTTTCCATCCTACTGAAGGGGTATTTTCTGCAAGTAACTTGTACAATGATTTCCAGCATCCTGTAAAAATTCTACTCAGTGCTACAAGTCTCTAAAACTAACCATTGCTGCAACTGAAACAAAATCTTTCAATGTTTATTAATGTCAAAATGAGGTGAAGTACTCAGAAGCTCACAAAATTAGATCCAAAAGCAGCATTGTTAAAAAAAGTAGTTAAATAATGGCAAGATCCAAGACAAGCAGCAACACTGACTAGAAAAGGACAATAAACCTTCCAAAAAGAGGAATATATATAAAAAAGACCTTTTTATATCTATTTGCTCTATGCACCAACATCTTGCGCATAAGATCAGCTTTTAGCATATCAACACTCAAAGAGGTCACACAACTAATTCAGGTATTTTTCTTAACTACTTCCAACAGATATAGTAGTGCCTCTTAAAAATGTAACATATTGAAGAGAAGTATTTCAAACCTAACTTGGTAATTTTCAGAATTTATTACCAAGATAGCGACTTTCCAACTAAGGAAAGTATTAACAGATACATTGTCACAGCTACAAACTGAAGTGATGCCCAGAAATGCCAAGAGACTGCTTAGTAATATCCCCAAAGTATTTTTTCTCTTGGAGCTTCTAGGTCATTGCATTATATATACTAAATAAAAACAAAACAATGCTTAAGAATGATATACATACATATGGGATGATGTAAATGGGTAAATAAATCTCACCTGTATATCTGTGTGAAAAATGGAAGGTTGTTTATAAAAGCAGTGTGGTACACCTTATTTCTCTCGATTTTTTCCCTTAGGAATGCAGGAAATGCAATCAGAGGAAATGCAGTCAGATCAGATGCTGAGCCTGACTCTTCAAGTTTTGTTTTTGCCTGGGACCAATGTCAGATATGGGGAAGAAAAATCCCGTAACCAGTAGAAAATGAAAGACCACTTCTCATGTATAGGACTTTTTCTGCTGGTATGCAACAGCTGATCCATAGTAGCTGCTTTCACCATTTTGCCAACTCTTTAGCATTTCATAAGGCTTTACTGCTTTTGTGGACTATATCAGGTAGCTGTGCACATCCCCACTTTTGATATAAAAGTATTTTATTCTCTTCCTTTTTTTTCCCCCTCACTAACTCATTTATCAGTCCTCTCAGTTCTGCTAATGCTCATTTTTTACTGTCTGTTCCCACATTTGATTCTTTCCCTTCCATTATCTCTTCTTCTGCCCCTCTTCTCAGCTATAGTCAAATTCAATTTCCCCCTCATTATCTACCATGTACCATCCCATAGTGACTGTACTCCTTTTCCATTCTGTCACATGCAGAAACCTTGTCCCTCTTCCTGTCACTTAGTGGTGGACTTGGCAGGACTGGGTTAACATTTGGACTCTATGATCTTATAGGTCTTTTCCAACCTGTTCTATGTTTCTATGATATTTAAGGTCTTTATATCCCCATGTATTATGTGTTTAGGCATCCATTTATCTTCATTTTTCTGCTTGACATACACCAGAAAAATGAAGAAAATCCCTGATTTATTTCAAAATGGTTTTCAAGGCTAGGCCACAAGGTTATTCAAATTATTTTAATTCAGTCCATCTTTCCATACTCACAGGAACTGGAGCCTGAATGTAGTGTGATGGTTTGTGATAGTTGAGAGCAGGGCTTTCCACTTTTAGTCATTTAGAGACAGAATTGAAAGGTTGCTTCCTAGGAACTCAGTTGAAAACAGGTAATTCTAAATAGCAAGTATTGAACACTAAGTTCCGTAGCTGAGATCCAGAATGACAGTACCTCTGGAAAATTGCCTCAGTCAATCCTAGTGACCTGGACCAATATAAATAGTGGCAAAAAACTTTTCAGGTTAGGAATGGGACTGATGGTTGACTGCCAACCTAGGCATCAAGGATATTCTTACAAAATGGAATTTCCTTTNAAAAGGGGAAAGAAAAAAAAACATTTAATTTTGCTGCACATCTCAAATATTTCATCCCTGTACTACCACTGCAACACAAGTGATGATTTAATGACAAGCTGTTTGTTAACAAAAATTATTTGGATTTATAAATAAGATTTTTAAATTCTTGATAGAATGAGTCACAAATTTACAAACAAAGCAAATTTTTTTCCTGCTTGCCTTTTAAAGGGAGCAAAAAAAATCTGAGGTAGCAATTATTTGACAATGTGATGCCTGATCTCATGACACTTTTTTCACTTCATTTCTTTTTATGGCTTTGTAGAAGATGTCTGATGTCTATCAACTGGCTTGCATGACTTCAGTTTCCTTGCACAACACCTTCAGGTCATTTACAGTTACCATGCAATTACAAAATACACATACAGGCTTCATGATGTAAACCCCACATATACAATGCTTCAGAGAGCACAAAAAAATTCTGCTTATTCATTTTGAACACCTGCTGCTACTGCACTTTGGATACTTGAATGACATTTAAAGCAGCTGTCTTTTTTTCAGACATTTAAACATAGACACACAGACAGATATACTACAGAATTCACTGGTTTGACATAAATCATCATTATATATTTGTTTTACAGTTTGTTCCATAAACACATATATCTTCTTACTAATATTATATCAGCATAATTCACTGCATTTTTAATTAAATAATCTTTGTAGTTACATACTATCATCAAGACCAAACTTAAACTCCTCATCATACGTGATACTGAGCTTTGTGAGCATGTGCCAATTAATTAGTTTGTATCTCTTCTAAAGTCTGAAATATTACACAGAAATACTGAAATTGTACATCAAATGCCTCTGCTAAAAAAAAACCTAGTAAAAATTATGATAATGAATCATATTTGCCAATACTGAAGAAAAAATGTTTATAAAATTAGTCTGAGTTGGAAGGAAAGGTAATGAAATAAAGTATATATATTCAATTTTAGGAATTTTGTAAAACTCCTAATTATGTAGAAGAGTCTATATGCTACTTTTTAGGGCTTTTATGCTATTACAAAGTAGTTCACACTAGAAAATGACATGTGGATAACTTTGACATTGAAAACATCGTTCAAATTCTTGAAAAAGCAAGTGAGAAGTTTGACTAATGGTGCAAGAGCTAGAGGGCTGATCCCTGTTCCTGGGGCCAATTCTGTTCATCCCTCTGGATATCAAAGGAGGTGTCAAGAGCCTGTTTTTCCCCACTGGTGTGTCATAATTTTACACTGATTGACTCTGTAGAACTGCTGCAAAAACTCATGTACTTCCTAATGAAAAGCTTAAAGACCTGCAAGCAAAAATGTTGTTGCAAACAGAAAAAAATAAGTATTTGAACATTCAAAGGACCAAACACTTAGCTGAAGGTTATTTTGATTTTACAGAACAGCAGGTTTGTTTTTTTAATGTACTTTCAGATGTTTAAGGTCACTTTCAGAAGCTCTGCCACTGAGAGCAACAAGGGTGTTTTGGAAAATATAAGCAAATCCAAGGGAAAATTGATCTATCTGCACATTTATTCAGCTTCAAGAATGAAATATATTTATGCAACGTGTTCAAATAACATTTAGCTAGCAAATCCCCCAAAACTTCAAAGCAGCAAGCAAATGCTCCTTTTCCACTGTGGGGGACCTTCCCTTTTCACAGATAGCCATGATGATTTGGCATATTGAGACATTCATCAGCAAAGCTGGGAGATCTCAACACCACACAAAGTAATTTAGGCTACAGCTATTTTGCAGTTTCAGTATTTATTTATGACAAAGCAGAGAAACTCCTTGACTCTTTCTGTGTGGATTATTGGAGGCACACATGCCTACAGTTAGGCAGGATGAATCACACTTAAAATCTGCTAACTGTTGTGTCTGTTTGCTTCAAGTGAAAAGTAACTTCAGGTAAAAAGATACGGCAGGAACAGCCTGTTGCTGTCATACATCTGGGTAGTCACCTGTGGTCTAACCTAAGAAATCTACTCTATAAGGAACATCCTTAGACTCTAGGCTTGACGAGATGCTACAGCTTCTGTGCATCACGAGATACATCCCAGAAGGGCTGTAGCAGCATATCTTTATGCACATCATTAGGTGTAAGACACAACACAGATAGAGGTATCTGTGTAAAGAAAGAAGAATGTGTCTGATTCTATCGGCTTTGTCAGATTCATTCAGAAAACTGAAGGGTAAATGAAACACTGTCAGACACAGTGTGTTATCAGCTTACACACTTCCACACACATGAGTTTCCTCATAACTCAAGGGTTTCTTTGCAATACTTCCAGCATCTCTAGAAATTCGTAAAGGTATACTACAAACAGAGTATCTATGGTAAAATTGTTGTGTTAACCGTAACTGAACAGTTTTATGTTTGGCTGATACCTGGAGTAGCCCCTTCATGTCTTCACATGTTGAGTAAGTGGCTGAATTAGGAGTCCAGGATGCCTTCCCACACCTGCAGAGCATCCAGACTGCTCTGATCAGCCCCTGAAAGTGGG
>WAAE01001606.1:0-11860 GCA_013400495.1 Nicator chloris | reverse complement strand
TTCCTTGTTCCATCATTGATTGCTCACTGCAAATTATTATGCTTGATTGTTGTGATTTTCATTGTTTATATTTCCTCTATCAATGTGATATTGTGTCTCTTTCAGATCAGGATTTACAATAGCTAAAATTGAGCCAATGGGGATCTTCCAGTTTGATCTTAACTCAAGATCAGTTTCAGTTGAAGAAGATGTCCAGGTAGTCAGACTGCATGTCCAAAGATTGTTTGGTTTTCAAAGTAATCTCACTAAAGTGACATATCAAACCATTCCAGGAAGTGCCAAACCACTGGAAGACTTTATACCCATCTACAATGGAGAGCTTATGTTTTTACATTTTCAGACAAATGTGGTGATAGAAATATCAATAATTGATGACACTGTGTCTGAAATACAAGAATTTTTTTTTGTAAATTTGACTTCTGTGGAAATTCTGGATGTTCAACCTGCAAACATTGCCTGGAGTCCCCGTTTGAATCCTGCTTTCAGTGTTGCAACTGTTAACATCCTGGCTAATGATATTCATCATGGAATACTAAGTTTGGGGCCAGAGTTTATTTATATTGAAGAAGATGCAAGCAACAATACTTCCAACACAGCAGTGCTTCAAATCAGAAGGACCAAGGGATTTACTGGTGATGTTAAAATAACTGTGAAAACCTTTGGGGGACTGAGTGCACAGAGTGGAGTAGATGTGTATCCTTTTGGAAATGTTTATGGAAAATCAAACTTCACCTGGGCAATGGAAGGAGAAGATTTTGAAGAACAGACAATCTCTCTGACTTTGCTGGATGGAGAAAGTGAAAGCCAGGTGTCCATAAAAATTTTTGATGATGATGAGCCCGAAGGACAGGAATCATTTTATGTTTTCCTCTCAAATCCTGAATATGGCGCTCAGATTGTGGAAGGAAAGGATGAACATGGATTTGCTGCCTTTGCAACAGTAATTATTGCAGGTAATATTACTCCCGCCAGGAAATGAGTAAATATATTTGAATTAAATAACACTAAATAACTGTATGTTCTCTAGCAATTTTCATGTAAAATTGGAATTCTGTAAGATAATAAGCAAGGTATTCTATTCCCAAATCTAACATTTTCCAGATCAGAGGAAGCGTCTAATGCACAAAGCCCACTTAGCATCCCTTAGCAATGTAATGCAAAATACATGCTGCTTATCTCTGTTCTTGTCCTTTTTGAAGGGAGAACACTGAGCATAAGTGTTGGTGTTGGAGACGGAGTAGCATTGCAGGCTCATTTGTTTTTTGCCATTTTCCTTGTTCCAACTCTTCCTCCTGGGATGTGAGATTTCCATCTCAGAAGATCCATGACTTCCAACTTCAAAGCATAAGTAGGATACTTCATGATACAGACCTGTGACTATGAGAAGAGTTACAAATTAACTTATGGCATGAAAATGAAAGTGTCCAAGAGGAACCTGTTACAAAACTGCTGGGCTTCCATTGTTTGTTCTCAATATTACACAAATGATCCTTTCTCACAGTACTGTAGTGCTGCATTCAGACCAAAATATTTTGTATAACTGTAAATACTGACCATTTCTTGACAGATTATGGCATAAAAAGATAATTGTCTTTTTGCTTGATTTGTTTCTAAAGACCAGATAATTTGTATTTTGCTACTTCGGGTGCTTTACTTTCTCAAGTTCCAGAATGCTTTAAGCTGCTTTTTCTTTTACCTTTTTTTTTTTTTTTTTTTTTCCTTTTCTTAACTTAGTCTATGAAACATGATTTTGTAAAAGAAAATGTCATGGGGCATTTGAATACAGGAAGACATAGGTTCTACTGAGACCATAAGATTACTTATAAGAGGAGAGACGTAAAAATTTACTGACTCATTATTTAAGTAATGCATTACGGGAGCAGTGCTTGATGGGAGACAGTGAGTATAAGTTGAAATGAGATTTAGCCTCAGCATTTTTTTCTATTGAGTACAGAGAGCCCTTGGCACAGGTTGCCTAGGGAGGTTACATGGTCTTTCTCCATCCCTGGAATTTTTTCAAGCCCCTGAGCCATCTGGTCTGGTTTCAGAAATAATTCAGCTTTGAGAAGGGTATTGGACAGAGGCCAAAAGGGCCCTTTCAACGTGAATTATGTTGGCATTCTGTCAGATGTATTTCATATACTTTGTATTTTTAAGTTAAGTCTTCCACTTTTACAATGGATGGAGTTTGTACAAAGTATAAAAAACAGTTTCTGTTTTCATTCTTTGCTACTATGCAGTTCATACCTGCAGTGTAGTCATGCTTTGCTTTTGAGGATGGAGGAATTAACACAATCACCAAGGAAGAGTTTTTCTTTCAGTCACTGTGCTACTATGAGAAAGTGATGTCAGAACACCAATGTCCTCTATCTTTTAGATATCTGTCAGGCTTACCAACTGAATATAAACCAGTCTAACCTGCAATATAGATTATGTTTTAGAAAGAAGTTGGGCATTGGAATGAATTTTAGGCTAACTCAGCTTAGGCTAATCAAGAAAGTAAGGTCCAACATTACTGGGAGTTTTGTGTATTTAGATAGTCTTAAGAAATCAGTGTAGGTATTGAGAACTAGGATTAAACTGTGCTGCTAGATGAGTGTGGGAAACAACCAAGATCATATACAAAACCAGATCATATGAAACACGTTCTCTTCATGTGCATTATCTCTAGAATTTACCATGGATGTAACCAATTTCCTGGGTATGCACATTAACTGCAGAAGTATGTGTATAGGCACAGGTTGGAATTTGGGCTTGTATTGAATACCACAGAAGTGTGTTAATGTGCTCTAGAGTTACACCCACAGTACAAAGTGTCCATGAAGTTGGAACATGAGACAACACATTAAGGAGTAGGGTCAAAGCATGTACCTGCATTTAAGTGTATAGATAAATACCACAAGTTAAATATTTGTGCGTGCCCATAAGCAAACACACCGTTTCTGTTCATCTTATATATATTGACTTTTCAGTAAGCACTGGGGTGGAAGTAGAATGCCTTTCATTTGCAGAGTAAAGCCATCACTACCTGCAAGGAGAAATCCTTTAGAAGCAAGATTTAAGAGAGCACTGTAAATACATTAGTTGCCCCTCATTAACACTGGGAATTTGTATCTTCCACTGCTGTTTTTCTGAAGTTACTTGCATTCCCCTGACAAAAATGTGGTGTTTTGGAGCTCACTAGTTCCACACATAGAATTAAAGATGCAAGAGAAAAGCTGATGTAATACTCTGTGGAAAGGGATGGGTTCAAAAACATCGTGGGTAGGATGAATAAGAAAGCTTAAGTTACGTCTCTTGAAGCCCATCTTTATCACATTACCTACTTTATATGTTGAGGCCCATTTCTGTTCAGACAGAATGTTTTAAGATTTATGATAAACATAGCTGGTGTGATTATCTCATAAGGGCATTACAAGCATGGCTTTTGAGATTGTTTTGGAGATTACTGTAACACCTAGTCTATTGAAGTCAAGGGACACAGAATTCAGTCCGTTTGTTGAATACTGCTGAAAACAAGCTTACATGCAAAAATCGTGCCAGGACTCCCATAAGGAATTTACTTTCAAAAATTTATTGTTATTATTCTACTGATGAAAATAAAATTTAGAAATGCTAAATTCTAAATTTGAAATTCTAGCGTGTAAATTAAGAATAGAAATATTAAGAGAATTGGGGTGTTCCTAAACAGTACTTTGCAGCATGCTTTTGATACCTGACTGGGTTTTTAGCAGTTGTGCGTATTAAAAGTATAATTTACCCTCAGCTTAACTTTCTTGCTTACTACTTTCATGGACTATTTCCCACATAGGAAGCGATCTCCAGAATGGCATTTTGGGATTCATTCCAGAAGTACAAAGTGGCCTGATACTCGATGAAGACTCAGAAAACAGAGAGGTGCTTCTGACTGTTGCACGGCAACCAAACAGGTGCAGGCAACAGCTGGTTCCACTGCTCTTCCCACACTCTGTAATATGTTTTCTTAAATCACGGGAGCTACTATTAGTGGAAGAGGTTTTCATCACAGAGTTTTAGAATAAGCGTTTCCCTTTCACTCCTTTAATAACTTCACAGATTCTGGCAACGAAGCATTTAAGTTGTGAATATAATTAGGTCTATCATTTTATTGATATAAAGCAGAAACACGAAAAAACTCAAATATTTACCATTTTATACTGTAAGTCAGCAAGTGTGAAGGTTTTGCTTAAAGTACTTGCACTGCTAAAGGTGTAACTCCATTTCTCACCTGTGTAATGTAAGTAGCTATGAATATTACAAGGAGCAGTTAAGAAGCTGTGTGTCAGTATGCTTATGTCTTCACTTTTTTCCTAATTAGCACATATTTATATTGTACATTGATGTGTATTTTAAACAAACATGCTCAAGTATGGTAAGTTCGTTATATTTACAGGAAAGACAAATTCTACTTGGCTTTCCAGGGCAATGGTTGCTGTAGTATTAATTAAAGTACTTGGACACATCCCTGCTTTCCAAGCAGCAGTATCTCTTATTCAGATGATTGCATGTTATCTAAAATAAAAATTAAGAAGAATTCATCTTCCCATAATAGCTTTATTTTCTTATTTTTTATAACATAAATCAATATTAGATGAAGAAGTTTAAATAAAAAGAACTATTTTTTTCATTGTAAAGCAGTTGATTCCCTAGTGATAAATTTTGAATAATAACATGAAGTGTATGTAGCATCTGTGCTTTATGTTTCCTAAATCTGTTGTGCTGTCCTTCAATACATGCATACTCTTCTCTTTTGCTTATAGGGCTTTTGAAGATGTGAAGATCTTCTGGCGTGTGACCTTTAATAAAACAGCTGTTGTCCTTCTGAAGGATGGCGTGAACTTAGGGAATGAACTTGTATCTGTGCTGGGATATACAACCTGTGTGGCAGGTCAAACAATGTGCAACATCTCCATTGAAATAAAACCTGATCATGTAAGTAATTATTGCTCACTTATGTACAGTATTGAATTGCAGTTTGTCAAGATGAAGAAACTCCCCGATCCAGAAGAACTGATGCTTAGTTTGAATATAGTAACTTGATATCTGCTTGGCTTCTCTGGAACATGTTTATTTATAGTCTTGTACTGCCTCCATTGAGACTGATAAACATTTGGGAAGGAGATAAGTATTTAGTTTGAAGAGTAAATTACAGATCTTATATTTTTATATAACAGTAAGAAAAAAGACTGNTATGGGACTCCTCCATGGGCTGCAGGTGGATCTCTTTATCCCCATGGACCTCCATGGGCTGTAGGGGCATATATGCTTCATCATGGACTGCACCATGGACTGCAGAAGAATCCCAGCTCCAGTGCCTGGATCACTTCTGCCCCTCCTTCTCCACAAACCTTGGGGTCTGTAGAGTTGTTCCCCTTTTGTGTTGTCACCCTGCTATACTCTGGCCACAAATACATCTACATAATCAAATGTTTTCTGCTTCTTAAATGTTGTCATTGGGGTGTTACCACCATTTCTGATTGGCTCAGCCGTGGGCTGTGGCAAGTCCATCTTGGAGCTGTCTGGCATTGGCTCTGCCAGATGGGGAAAATTTCTGGCAGCTTCTCACAGAAGCCACAGCTATAGTTCCACCACTACCAAAACCTGGCCATAAAAATTCAATTAAAAAAAAACAGTAAAAAAAAATGGCTTCAATGATTGCCATTTTTTTGATAATGCTATTTTCTTGTAAAGAAAGACTTTTTTTTTCTTTTTCAAGTCTGCTACTTAACAAGTGCATGCAATAGGTGCAAGCAACATATTTCCAATGATTTTTGGAATCTTAGTAATCAGATGTATATTTTTAAATGTTACATTTGTGTTGTAGATAAATAAAAGATGAGGCAGAATGTCATATTGTAAACTTAACACTGCTACCTTGTTTTCAATAAGGAAACAAAGTTCCACAGCCTGTATTTTCAGAGTGACATATTTCTCTATATGTAAAACACCACCAAAGTCTATCAAATAGTATTGTCTAAGCTCTGAGATTTTCAATAAATTCAGTGTGCAAATCTGCTGTGGTTTTAATTTCTTGTAAAAACATGCATAAACATACTAGTGTTTAAATGCTTAGGTTCTATGTAAAATGTTTTTCAGAGCTTTAACTGAGTTCAGTATTTGATTACAGGAGAGTTATTCTGCAAATTAATAGCATTTTCACAATTGCATACTTAATTCTGTGCAGTTTTTCCATAAGTGAGTAGGTAGATACGTGCCTTTTCCTGAAGTAAAAAGGAAATGAAAGAACAAATTCTTCATAAATTGTACATTTATGCAAATCTATAATCTGGAATATGTCACTCTTGGAGAGTTTACTGTAATTTATGTGAAATTTACAGCCACAATGCCTGCACTATTTAAATAGCTACTTTAATGCAGTAAGTTCCACGTGAAAAGCTGGGATTTAATTATTATGCCTGACAGAGTGATGCCCATTGCAGTATTGTTTTTAGGATATATTTTATTGTACTTACTGCACATTTCAGGAAGCATGCTTGTGGAAAGTTATTAAAGTGATCCACTGTGCATACAAAGTAATATATAAACATTTATGTAAAGCTGAAAGTTATTAGTAGATCTTAAAGTGATATGAAAATCATCCTTCACTTACAGGTACCAGAATTTGAAACCTATATTTTTGTTGAGTTGTATGCTGTAAGCACAGGAGCTGCTTTGAACAACAGTGCCAGATTTGCTTTTATAACTGTCCTGGAAAGTGATGCTCCTCATGGTTTAGTATATTTTGCTGTGGGATCTCGATTTGCTGTGGCTTATAAGAAGACAGCTTTAATCAGTCTGCAGGTTCTTAGAGATTCTAGTACATCAGTAACCACAATGGTTAGCTACAGTATGCAGGTAAGACTTACCATTATATAATTTATTTTTATATCTTTTTCTGACCTCTAGGAAAGTAGACATCCAGCTCTTCAGGGAAATACCCAGGGGGTTCCTCTGGGAGGCTGCCCTCAGGGACAAGGGTGTGGAACAGAGCGGACAGATCTTTAAGATTAAAGTCTTCCATAGAACACAGGAGCTAGCAATCCCCAGGAGCAAGAAATCAGGCAAATGGAGGCAGGAGACTGGTATTGCTGAGTCAGAACCTGCTGGTCAAACTAAAGAGAAAGAAGCAAATGCACAAGCAATTGAAGGACAGGTGAGCTAGGAAGAGAATAGAGATGGAGTGTGAATGTGTAAGGAGGGCCAAGGTGAAGCTGGAAGTGAACCTCGCAAGGGACACAAAAAAACCCAGAAAGGGCTTCTAGAGGTATGTTAACCAGAAAGGGAAGGTCAAAGAAGGTGTTTCCCCCTGACAAACAATGCTGGAAAACTGGTAGCAACAAATTAACAAAAGGCTGATGGACTCAACAACTTTTTTGCCAGTCTTCACTGGCAACCTTTTCCTATACGTCTGAAGTGAATGGACAGCAGGATGGGGCAAAGGAGAGCAAGACCCTCCGACTGTATGGGAAAATCAGGTTCGTGACAACCTGAGGAAGCTGAATGTACACAGCTCTATAGGACCCAAAGAGATACATTCCAGAGTCCTGAGGGAATTGGCTGATGTTGTTGGCAAGACAATCTCCCTTGTTATTTGAAAAATTATGACAATCAAGTGAAATCCCTGGTGACTGGACAAGGGGTATTACTATACTCATCTTTTAAAAGGGAAGGACAGAAAGGAAGATCCTGGGAACTATCAATATGTCAGCCTCCCCTTTGTGCCTGGGAAGATCATGCAACAGATCCTCCCAGGAGCTCTGCTAAGGCACATGGAGGACAGGAGGAGATTGGAGAGAGCCCAGGGAGGAGATTGGAGAGAGCCAGCACAGCTTCACCTTCCTGCCTGACCAAACTAGTGGGCTTCTATGATGGAGTGACTACGTCAGTGTACAAGGGAGGAGCTACAGATGTCATTTATCTGGACCTCTGTAAAGCCTTTGACACATCACCCACAACATCCCTCTCTAAATTGGAGAGAGATGGATTTAAAGTTGGATTTGAATGGACTGTTGTTTGATGGATAACCAAGTGGTTGGATGGTCACATCCAGAGGGCCGTAGTCAATGGCTCAGAGTCCTGATGGACATCAGTGAGTGACAAGTGGTGTCCCTCAGGGATCTGTGTTGGGACCGGTGTTATTTACTGTCTTCATTAACGGTGTAGATGAAGGGATTGGGTGCACCCTTATCAAATGTGCAGAAGACACCCAGCTGAGGGGTGCAGTTGGCACTCCTGAAGGATAGGAGACCATCCAGAGATGCCAGAACAGACTCAAGAAGTGGCCCCTGGGAATCTCATGAGGTTTAACATGACCAAGTGCAAAGTGCTGCACCTGGCCCAGAGCATCCCCAGTACTACAGGCTGGGGGATGAACAGATCAAGAGCTGCCCTGCCCCAAAGGACGTGGGGGTGCTGGGGAGGGGCTGGACATGAGCCAACCATGGGCACTTGCAGCCCAGAGAGCCAAACATGTCCTGGGCTGCATCCAGAGCCCTGTGGGCAGCTTTGGTGGGAGGGGATTCAGACCCTCTGCTCCTGCTCTGGTGAGACTCCACTTGCAGAGCTGCCTCCAGCCCTGGGGTCCTTAGCACAGGAAGGACATGGAGCTGCTGGAGCAAGACCAGAGGAGGCCACTCAGTTGATCAGAGGGGTGGAGAACCTCTGCTATGAGGAAATGCTGAGAGGATTGGGATTGTTCAGCCAGGAGAAGAGGTGGTTTTGGGCTGACCCAATTGCAGCCTTCCAGTACCAAAAGGAAGCTTGTTTGAAAGTTGGAGAGGGACTTTTGGCAAGGGCATGTAGTGACAAGGCAAGAGGGAATGGCTTCAAACTGAAAGACAGTAAGTTTAGATTAGATGTCAGGAAGAAATCCTTTACCGTGAGGGTGGTGAGGGACTGGCAAGAGAAGCTGTGGGTGCCGCATCCCTGGAGGTGTTCAAGGCCAGGTTCAATGGAGCTCTGAGCCACTGGTGTAGTGACAGTTCTTCCTGTCCACCGCAGAGGCTTTGGAGCTAGATGGCCTTTAAGATCCTTTGCAACCCAAACCATTTGTAGAATCATAGATTTTATGATTCATTTTATAATCAAATAATTGGTCATTCTTTAAAGTAATATGACTGTGATTAGCATTTTTTGGAGGAAACAGTCAAATATTTGCTGGGTCTAGCTTTGGTTTTCCATTATTAAAAGATCGTTTCATCATTACATTGTCAAGAATTTTTTTTTTTTTTTTTTGGAAAAATCTTTCAGTGGCCTCAAAGATTATGGTCACACAGGCATCTAATATATTTCTTTCTTTGTTCTAAGGCTCTTGTGAGCCTTCAATTTTTGAGGCTTTCTAATCTGAAATTAAGTTTTTATCCCAATGGATATGAATGCAACATCCAGACAGCAGGACGTTTGTCTGTTAGGGCATAAATTTATGAGTACCAGAACATAGGAAAAGAGAGAGAAATGTCATAAAATTTTATTCAATGTCCTTGGAGTACTAAAAAAAAATACTGTTCTTCTTACTGAAAATAGGACATGCTAAAGTAAATTTTATCATCCCCATTCATTTTTGAGATGTTTCAGTCTGTAGCACAAAACTCTTATAGCTGTTTTCTCTTAAATGCACACCCCACTCATTATTGCAGCTAATAAAGTTTCCCCTTTAGCAGATCTGCAAACACGATTCCTGCCAGTTCCTTAGTATCTGTGAATCCAGCATCAGGGCACAGGCTACAAGAGATATTCTTTCAAGCTTATGATCACATTGGAATAGTACTTGGCCTGATCTACTTTGAATATTTGTGAATTTATGCTAAAAATCATTATTTTGGGGTGAGTTATTATATACTTACCCTTTATAATAAAGGGTTCTGCATTCTCTTTTTATATTGAATGCATATCTCTTTTAACCAAATAGGTTTACATGGTGTTTCTGTGCATTTATAATATAGTAGTTGGCCAGTGTTTCAATTAGATTATGTAGCAACAAATTTTCACATTTTTTCAACCTAAGAATTCACTATAATTTTGCTGTTTGATGGAAAAGAAATTCCTACAGCCCAGTGTAATATTTAAGCTAGAATATAATTGGCAATCTCTTACCCATTTGTGATTTTTATTACCAATCTTCTTTGGACATTTTTAGGTTTTGAGGGTGCGTGGCCAAGTATTAAGCTATTGATATTATTAGCAGCTTTAAGATAATAGGCTACAGCAGACAGGAAGGCAGTAACTGGAAACTGATGTTTATCTCATCCCTACAAAGGTTTCTTAGATATTGTTCTAGTCACTAGTGCTTTTATTACTGCTTATTTCCATTTTCTAGTTCTCAGTGGGAAGGGATAAACAAAAGGAAACTTCCCTCTGGAATTTTCACAGGTGATGTGGTCATGTCTAGTGCACTTTTGAACAGTTACAGGCTTCATTGACTTACCAGGTTCTCCAGTGAACTCAGAAAACATCTGATTTGTTTCATAAATAAGCTATACTAATAAAAGCTAAATATTTTCAGAGGGGGTCTACTATTTCACAAATAAAAATCCTCATTTTATTCACTAGGAGATGCTTACGTAGGAGTCAGTATACAAGCTGCACTTACTAAGTTAATACATACTTTTGAAAAATAATACAGTTGAATAATAGCTCAGAAAGTTAGTTTCCTCTTAAGGAAAATCTATTAAATTATCAGATATAATGTCAAGGTTATGGCAAGTGACAAAAAGTGCAGGACTTTGAAGGATGAAACAATAACAGCAAACCTCATAGAAGGTAAAAATAATGTAGCTTCACAAGGAAATAAGGCCATGTAGCATTACTATATAAATTCATCTATCTGCCTTGCATATGTATTCTATAGTGTTTGCTTTGCCTTTGTATTAAATGGATTATTCATCTTTTAAGTATGTATTCTGGGACTGAAAATACCATGAATTGATATTAATTTGGACACAGAATTCCAAAACATTTGCCTTGCTTTTATTTAGTTTTCTATGTGTTTGTAATGCTTTTCTCTACCCTAAATTGAGGGACTTTGTGCTGTAGTTGTAGTCTTACAAGCCCTCTGGAATTCACACATGTGTTAACGTTTCTGTAGTATTTATTCACACAGAAAGGTTTTGTGGTTTTTGTTCTGGAAGAGTGGGACCCTGTTTACTATTGACAATATAATTCTAGGTTTGATGGATTACTAATTTGGGGAGATAATTATTTTAAATACATTGTTTCACCACTCATAACTGATTTTTGAAAGAGGACTTCTTTTTTACAATTTTTTTTTTACCCATTTAAAGTGTGTTCTACAGCAGGTGATTTTGAACAATTACATCTATCATAATATTACCTAAAACTTTTTTGGTTTGTTTTAAGGAGCTACAAAAACCTGAACCTATTGGACGGACCTTCATATCTCCAGCTGTTGCTGGACAAGATTTTGCCAGATCTGAAGGTTTATTGACTTTTGAACATGGACAGAGAAATGCATTTCTGGATGTGACCCTGACTCCAAAGACAGGATCTTTAAACCCATTTCCTAAGCGTTTCCAGGTTGTGCTTTCTAATCCCACAGGCGGTGCCAGGGTAGATGATATGTACGGTATTTCTAACATCACCATTGTCTCAGATTTGGACTCCTTGCCAGTTTGGGGACTGATTGATCAACTGCATCAGCCTCTTGATGACACCATTTTACTCAGAATCCTTCAGAATCTGAATGTCAAAGTGGCTACAGAAACTACAGAAGAACAACTTACTGCTGTGGTGCATATAATAGATAAGGTAAACATTTCCTGTTTTTTCTTAGATGACTAATAACAATTAATGTATAATAACAAGGCACACACAAATATATATATAT
>WAAE01001605.1:0-16111 GCA_013400495.1 Nicator chloris | reverse complement strand
TAGTCATTATGAAACCACACACAACTCAGATAAACCATTCTTCTGCCCAGGAGGTATAGAATACCTGCTGATAAGACAGTTTATTTTTGGTGCCTATAAATACTACTAACCAATAACCCAATTACTGCTACTTTGTAGGCTAGTGATCTAGGGAAAAAATCAGGTTTTAACAAGAATTAAACAGAAAATATTTTAGAAAAAATTGCTTGCTTTCATTTTCTTGCCTGATGAAACATGGTTTAAAGCTTTAGTTGCTGTAAGGCAACATAAGCAGAATTAGAAGTAAATGAAAACACAATGCAGAATGTCAAACAGGCAGAAATAAGTACATCCAATTATATGAACTTTTTCATGCTTCTGAATGAGATAAAGAATCCTTGTTTCATTTTGTTTTGTTTCCTTTATGGAAACAAATGTATTGAGGAAAACCTGAACTCTTTGTGATCCAGATAATTTCCAAGACAATCTTGTATAAACAAACAAAAAAAAATTTCTCAGGTTGCTAGAGAAAAATGTTCCCAAAAACAAGGTACAAAGGTAGGTTATGGGATATCAGTTGATGACAGAATGCTAATATTTCTTTTTAGATGGGCATGATTTTCTTCTGAGAGGATTTCAAGAGTACTGAAAGATTTCCATTCATTGAAACATTGAAATGGTGACTAGGTTCTGAGTTACGTATATTTTATTGCTTCAATACCAGTAGCTTCTGTTAATGTGATCTTATCCTTTTCTGAATGGGAAAATCCTTCTTTCTTCATATAATCAATTTGCCTTTCTTAGTCCATGTCATTTGTCATCGATCATCTCCAATTGATTTACACTTATTTGAGCATCACATTTTCATTTAAAACAGTTTAACTGATGACTGCATGAAATTTAAAAAAACAAGCACAGAAAATACCAGGAAGAATCTTCCAAAACACTTCAAGGCCTATTAAAGTGTTTATCAGGTTAAAAAGCTCTTGAACATCCAACCTGGCCCTGAACATTTCCAGGATGGGACATCCACAGCTTCTCTGGGGAGCTTCTGTCACTCTTTCCCCACTTGCACAGCAAAGAATTTCTAAATCTACCATCTTTCTATTTAAAGCTATTCACCCTCATCCAATCACAATACATCCTACAGAAAAGTCCCTCCCTAGGTCTCTTTTTGGCCCTTTTAGGAAGTGGAAGGGGTCTGCCGGGAGTCTTCTCATTCCAGTCTGTCTTCATTTTCATTGTCTCAGCCTGTCTTCATAGGAGGGGTGCTCCAACCCTGTTATAATTTTCATGTCTGCCTCTGAACTTGCTCCAACAGATCCATGTCCTTCTTATGCTGGAGGCCCCAGAGCTGGATGCAGTACTCCAGGTGTGGGTCTCACAAAAGCAGGGTAGAAGATAAGGACGACCTCCCTTGACCTCCTGGTCATGCTGCTTTTGATGCAGCCCAGGACATGATCGCCTTCCTGGGCTACAAGTGCACATTCCTGGGTCATGTCCACCTTCTCATTCAACACTCCCAAGTTCTTTTTTGCAAGGCATCTCTCTTAATCCATTCTCTGTTCAGCCTCTAATTCTGGTTAGGATTGTCCCTACCCAGGTTCAGGACCTTACATGTGGCCTTGTTGAACTTCTAAAGCCACACACAAGCCCACCTGTCAAGCTTCTCAAGATTGCCTGGATACCATTCCTTATCCCCAGGGTGTCAACTGCACCACAAACTTTCACGTCACGGCAAACTTGTTACTTGATCCCACTGTCCATGTCACTGACAAAGATGTTAAACAGCCCCAGTTCTAATAATGATCCCTGTTGAACGTTACACATTGCTGGTGCCCACTTGTACATCGAGCCATTGGCTGCCACTGAGTGCAGCTATCCAACCAATTTCTCACCCACTGAGTGGCCTACCCATGAAATCTCTGTCTCTCCAATTTAAAGACAAGGATGTTGTGCAGGGCACTGTCAAATACTTTGCACAAATCCAGCTAGATGACACTCAAGATAACACTCAAATAAGAGGACATTTAAATAAGCTCCTAACTCAATCAGCAGTTGCTGTAGCACTGTTGTAGGAGGCCAGAATACCTCTGAAAATACTACTGTGCAAGGTGCACAACATGCAGTATTACCACTAGTGAATTTTTAAGACTGGCATGAAGACAGACCTCAGAGAGTTCAGCAGATACATGATGTAAAACCACTCTGTCTTGTGAAGACCAGACAAGTAGAAAAAAAAAAGGAAAAAGCCAGTTTTGGTACCATGAATTTCCTCTTAATTTCTGGCCACAGTTGAAGGTGCTAGTATTGGTCTTGGAATTCTGTGTAATTCAAGTCCTTGGTAGCTTAGAAATCACTTTTGGTCATGAAGCCAAACAAAGGAGTCGAAATCAACAAGGTCATGCCTGGCATCATATTTGTGTGTCTAAGAAATTGTGTTAGAGCTTACAGAACAGCTACTTATCCAGGACTAAGGGCTGCTGGTACTGGAATTTTGTTCTCCATTTCTACAACAACCACTGATATTAACTTGAAGCATAGAGTAAGGTATGTACCTTGCCTTAAGTTTTTCTGGTATAGACAAGCAAAATCCCATGTGTTCATGTTTCTAGGGAATCTGAGTTTTGTTTTGATACAGCTTCTCATTTGTAACCTTTAAAATTAGTAATTCTAATTTGAGGGCAAGCAGATACAGAAATTTAAAGTACATGTGTTTTAGGATGAATAAAATTAGTTGTCTACCAAAGAAATACATGTGCTGCAGAATAAGAACTTCAGAAATATATATATTCTATTTGAGAGAAGTGACAAACTGGACTTTTAAGAAGAGATCTTTTATAAAGAAAATAATTTAAGAAATTATCTCTTTTAGGCTGCATAATAAATTGGAAAACACTTACATTGTATATTTCATTAAGATTCCACTTCTGTAACTACCAGAATACCAGAAGAGATGCACAGCTGGTTTTTTTTCATATTAATCAAATTTTTTTCATATTAATCAAATTTTCCATATTTTTCACATTATTGCTATTTCTTAGGTTCTTCAAAAAAAAGAGCACATTGATGTTATGACAAAACAGAACATTAAATTAAGGATCTAGAAATCACTGGTTTAGTTACCTAAATTAAGAATGAATTGCTTATGGCACCAGTCTTTGAGCAGCAGGTGTCAGAAAGCCATATAAATTTGCAAATGAAAATTGAGCCACTCAGAGCTTCAGGAGTAGGTTTCAGAAGGTTATAAAGATAGGGCTAGGCTTTAAATCCTAGATATCGTCTTATAAGTGTTTCAATTAAATCATATTTTTCAGAATTACCTACTCCGAATGCCTAGCAATAGGTGATTTCACACAGTATAACAGAGCACTAATACACAAAATAGATGCACAAAAGAGCATTTGGCTTGAAAATCTACTGAGATGAGGCATTTAGGATTGTCCTAGGAACATGCTGCATGAATCTAGCTGCAGCCAACAAGCTGAACTGCACATGTGATGAATTAATTACTATAATTTCACTTGTAGATAGGATTCAGGGCAGAGCAGGGAGATTATAGGCAGACAATCATAGGGCTCAGGAAAAGGTTCTGAGAAAACAAAATCTTCCTGGTCATAAATAGACCATCAGTAAAGAGGTGCTAGAAAGTGTTCCCTTTAAGCTGGTTGTATGAAAATCAGCTGAAAATCAGGCTGGACCAAGAACAGAGTTGTTTTTTGTTTACAGTACATGTGTCATAGCTCTCCCATTGGGATATACCCATATCTTCAGTCTCTTTGAGTGTCTTTCCTGTTTATTTCTGTGCTCACGTCATTGGTGACGCTTCACTGCTCATCTGAGTGCCTCCATCTGCCTATGAACAAGAAATCTTTCTTCAAACTTTTAAAGTATATTTCTTATTCTTTCTAGGAGAAATATCAAGCTTTGTGTAGGCATATATATTTGTTAGAGCTTAAAAATGAGAAGAACTAATGGCAATCTGAGATCCACAACATCTTCTTTTTCTTTCGTTATTTTTTAAATTTGTATGATAACAGGACTGATTTGATTTCACACGCAGTTTTAACCAGCTCAGTAATTCAGTTTTTCTCTAATTTGTTTTGAACTACAAACATAAAGGAGTAGTAACATCTTAAATTAATCCTAAAACACCAGAAACATTTCAGGTCTTGCTGGATAAAAATAAGAGACATATGGGATAAATTAGTTGTATCTCTCATTCTGGGATGTTGACAGCTTCAGAGTTTTCTGAGATTAGTGTCCTGCCAATGCCAAATATATTAAGAAAAGCGTCACTGTACAGGCCTTTGTTTATTTATTTTTTCATCTGTAGGAGAAAAAATAAGAGCAGATGAGGATAAATCTGATCATCCTTAAGTCAGCTGACAATGTGCCTGAAGGATATCAAGGAAAACCTGAAGCATTAATAAACTAATGTGTACTGTATGCCCCACTTCATTTATTCAACTTATACATTTTTCAAGAAATATGTATTTGTGCATTTGTTCACTTTCTATTCAAATATGATTAAGAAAAAAGTCTAAAATCTAGATATTCTTTCTTGTTTCAGATGTTTATTTCTAGAGAAATGTAGCAGTGGCTAATTAACTATTTGCATAATTTGCAGTCCCTTTGCTAAAAAAAACCCTGCATGTAGTATGATCCTTTTTAATTTCAATTTTCTGACCAAAAACATGGGTGATCGAGATCATCCAATCTGCCTTTACATGTCATAGACTTAGGTTATTCTTTTGTTGGCTGAGGCAGAATGTAGGACAGGGGAGTAACCAGTCTTCTAATCTGTTCTTTGATTGTATACTGAATTATTACCGAAAAAAAAGATTATAGATTTGAATGCTTTTTTTCTGGTTTTTTTTTTTTTTTCTGTATTTCTGTTCTCTAAACATATGCACACACATGCACACATATAATTATTCCCTTTCTTTTGTTACAATGCTTTTCTCCTGGTTAAGAATTAGCAGAGGCTTCTCTTTTTTTTTTAGCTGACTCCACACCCATTTTGACACACACACAGACACACAGTCTGCAGATTTCATTATTTCATATATCTTTTAAGAAAATGAGGCCTAAAATTTGCAAGCTGACAATAAATAATTTAATTTTCATTAATTTTATGACATATGTGGTTTCTGCATTTGTAGCAGCTATAAAACATGCTAACTTCCTAATAAATCTTGAGTAATGATCATCTTTCACGCCTTTTTTTCTGTTTGGTTTTTTTTGTTTTTTTTTTTTTTTTTCAGTTGGAAACAGTGCACAAGTTATTACCTAGGGAACAGTTGTTTCTGTCTCCTGTACAGATCCATATCATTCTCAAATTTGCATTCTGATGAAGAAGAAACAAATGTTACTTAAATCCCATGAAGTGCGTTAATTACACTGAGCTCCGTGAAATTATGGGTGAGAAAGCCAAAAAGAAATCTACAATTGCATCGTGGGTCTCTTGAGCATATCTTGTCAGATTAATGTCTTTGTCACTCACATGATAACCTTAAAATTGTTATTTTCCCTAAGTAATATTCCCTGAACCTCAGTGATATGGAAAATCTCACACAAAGCTAACTAACAGATGCAGTTTGTATTGTTTATATAAATAATGCTGGTGCTTTTATGAAAATAAATAAAAATTTCATTAGCAAGTGCAGCTTGCTACTTTCGCTTGATTTTTTTAGAGTCCTTCTTCTTTGCTTCTCTGTACAACCATGGTGCAGGTGCCTGAGACAATACCTCTTCCTAGTAGGTGCCAAGAACACGGGCTAAAATCACATAACCAGTTAGGATGCAATTTTTTATTTTTCTTTTCCTTTTTTTCTTCCTACTTCTTTACAAGCCTGAAATAACCGTAGCTGACTCCTAACCTGAGTCTGAAAGCCACTGTGCTATTTAGCAGGAGCAGACACTGTCCCAGAAGATTTGACCACAGGGATACATGCCCACAGCTCAGCTCAAGGTTTCATAAAAACAAGTGATAGGGAATATTTGCTGTGCCAGGGCTTGAGGTGCATGCTTCAGGTTCCCAGCAGGGGACATACTCCACCCTCAGAAAGCTGCAAGTCTTCTCACAGTGTCGCAGCTATGACTGGCGAAACTCAACCCATTGGAAATCTATATTAGATGTCAGACCCATCTAAGAGACAAATCTAATCCTTTTGGCTAAAAAATAGCTCACAGCAGTCTGCTGCTCCTAGTTTACTGATATTTGGAAGAATGGTTTGGTTTGGCAATCAATGTCCTAGAGACACCAAAGACCTTGATATTATCTTTTTTCTTTAAGCCCCTAAAGAGGATTACTGGGACAAAAAAAAAAGGCAAGGAAAAAAAAGAAATATTATGATGTTATATGAATGCCATTAGAATTTAGGCTTTTCTTCCATAAAAATAAGGCCACTAGTAAAATTTTAACTATTCATAATGCATTGTAAAGGGTTGTAAGCTTTACATTGCTAAATGAGAGAGATGGTGCACAATCAGGTGTGTCCTGTGCTATAAGAAATACATTTTTAATCAAGAAATTTCTTTTTGCCAACAATGCTTCAGAAATGGCAGGTGATGAGCTCAAAAGATAAGAAAAAATGTACTAAAGAAGCATGTCAATTTGCACTGGTTAAGAAAGCAGCCAGAAATGTTTGAAAATAGTAAGAATCCAATTTTCCTCAATTTCATACTATAAAATACTTTTTACCAGTCACTTAAAACCAGACTGGCTTTACAAGTCAATTGTAAAACATGATCATTTAGGCTTTCTAATTCTGGGAAGGAAAGAGTTATGCTTATGGAAGTCCATCCATCCAGTCTCTGCAAGACTACCAGATCTATAAATAATGGAGAAAGGCCCTCAAGCTAGGAATGCCAAATTTAGTATCGCCTAATGAAAAGATAGGAGTGAAGTCCTGAAATCTTTTTTCAATTAACTTCAACAGAAATGGGGACCTAGATTGAAATCTAGAAGCCATTGGTAGAGGTTTCTTTAACAATCTTTATAATCTTTGTACAAATAACTTCTTCAAGATCACAATTAAAATGTCTGTTCTTGCTGTGAATTTAAAACCTGATCTATTTGTTCAAATCAAGGCTTTTTGAGCTTTGCTTAAAGTCACTGTAAGAAGAGGAGGGGAAAGACAAATCCACATCATTACTTTTTAAAATTACTTAAAAGCAAGTGACAGCTGAATAAAAGAACGTCTGTAAGGACCTTTGTGGAAGTCTGTCTACAAAGTAGATTGAAAAAGTGTTTTGTTCTAAATCCTAATCTCTTCTGTGGTCTCAAGAAGGCTAACACAAGATTGCCACGGAAATGAGTGATATTTGTCACTAGACATCTGCTAAGACACAACTACAGTGTGCTTTCCTTGATGGGTGGCATGCAATGGAGGTTACCCAATCTAATGTTTACCATGAAAATTCAAATCCAGTGTTAAGAGATTTTCTTACTGTAGTTCTTAATGAAAAGCACCTTCTGGATCAGTTATATCAGCAGGCTGACAGGAAATGAGTGGGATATCAAGACTTGAAAGTAATAGTTTTTAATCTCTGTGATTCCCAGTTTTACTGTACAGTAAATAAATTACAGTGATGCTGGCAGACAGTGATAGGAAGAGCAGGGCACTGAGAATATTTGTGCATGAACCAAAGACTTGTTATCCTGAAATCACATAAACGCGAATCCTTTCTCTGAGTTCAGTCCCCCACACTCTGCGCTGCATCACTATGAAAGTAAATGCAGAAGTGATATACTACCTGGTTTAGTGTCTTTTGGAGAGATCAAGCACTGAAAAGCAGAAAAGAACTTGAGACTGAAGTCAAGGACTACTAAGAAGTTAGTCAGGGTTTAGGGAAAGGGTGAATGACCTCAACGCAAGCACCTAACCTTTTTGAGTTTTGCCCAACACTAATCAGTGGAAATAAGTGAAATTATATAACAAAAGCTTTATATATCTAACCAATTCATTATTCCTTTCTTCTCTTTTTCCACTACAGAAAATATGCCATCCATTGCTCTACCCTCTTATGTGGCTAGGGTTACTTAGATTGGGACTAGTGAGGAAGACAGGCAAACCATTTCCCATAAATATTTCTTATTCAAGAAACCCTGTATTGAAACTCTGAAATTCCATTCTATTTTTGTTTCTGCATCTTATTGTCCAGTTTGATCCTAAAAAACTCTGATTCCCCAGCCACCCCTGATGTGCGCCCTCATAAAATTTGCAGGTGATACCAACAACTGTGCTGTTGTTGACACACCTGAAGGACAGGATGCCATCTAGAGAGACCTGGATAAACTCAACAAGTGGGCCCATGGGAATGTCATGAGATTCAACAAGGCCAAGTGCAAGGTGCTGCACCTGAGTCAGGGCACGTGCCGGTATCCACACAGGCTGGGGAATGCACAGATGGAGAGCAGCCCTGGGGAGGACTTGGGGGTGCTGCTGGATGAGGGGCTGGACATGACCCAGCCATGTGCACTCAGCCCAGAAAGCCAAACGTGTCCTGGGCTGCAGCAAAAGCAGCGTGGGCAGCAGGGCCAGGCAGGGGGTGCTGTCTCTCTACTCTGTTCTGTTGAGACCCCACCTGGAGTGCTGCATCCAGCTCTGGGGGCCCTTAGCACAAAAAAAACAACCTGTTAGGGTCTAGAAGAGGGCCACCAAGATAATTAGATCGATGGAGCAACTCTCCTGTGAGTAAAGGATCAGAGAACTGAGATTATTCAGCCTGGGGAAGAGAAGGCTTCTGTGTGACCTTATTGCACCCTTCTAGTACCTCAAGGGAGNTCTATCATTCTATGATTCTGTGTTAAGATCACTTCTTCCTGTATCCAGAATGACATCTCTCAGACAAGCTTAAAGGCAGTTTAAATCACACTAGTCACGAGTCCCTGGTCCTGATCTTTCACTGCATCAGACACAAAAAAACCAAACACACTTTTGTGCTGTTAGTGTGAGAGGTAGAAAGAGACAGTCCCATCATTGTGATTATCAGGACTGGCGTCTTTAATTTGCTTCTGTACTTTTCTATCTCCTTTGAAAAGCAATATACTACAAATAAAAATCAAAAACTATGTAAAACAAGCTGTTATATGTTTTTCTACTTACTACCCCTAAAGGTCCAGGTGGTCAATAACTGTTCAGTTATGAAGAACATCTGAGTAACACAGTGCTGCACTAGTGTATTCCAACAAATTACCCTACACAGGGTTCACCAAATGAATTATAAAGCACAAACCGACAAATGTCCCAAAAACTGATTTTGCAAGCAAGAGGAAGGAAATGTGTGAAAGAAAGCCACAGTACTACAAAATTGCAGTCCTTTCTATTTATTCCTTTTTCCTATTACTGTCATGCAAAGAATTCAATTGACCTCTCTTAGCGCTATAAGGGCTTGTCACTGATAAAATATAGAAACGATCACATTCTTCCATATATATAGATGTAATATTTCAAAAGGATTTGCAGATAAGAAAACATGCAGATGTGGTGTTTAGGGATGTGTTTTAGCAGTGGACCTGGCAGTGCTAGACTCGATCTGAAAGGTCTTTCTAACTTTAACAACCCTTTTTTTTATATGCATGTCTTCTTTTTACAAACAATAAATATACACTTAATTGTTAATATTCTCTATTTCACCTTTGTCTCTTTAAGAATTCTCACTTAAATAAATTTTAAAAGAGCATGGGGTAGAAAGATTTGGAAAGTGTTCACACTGTAGATACCTTCTGCTGTAAAATTGCTGCTGTTCCAAAGGAGCTAATGAAGTACTGTAACTCCACTAGCTCAGCCTGACAGCCATTACTCCCAGCTCTGCAAACACTGCATTAAATCTCTGTGTATCCTTGGTGACTGTTATTAGTAGTCCTGGGTGCATTTCATAAGACATTTGGAATTCAGCTAAGAAAATTTTCAATCAAAAACAAGCTATAATAAAGCTAAAGATATTACAATCACTCTCTTTCTCAGAAGAAGAGGGAGTGGAGAAGAAAACCATTCTTTCTGCCTAGATTTGTTTGATTTTGATAACACAAAATTTCTAATAGAGCAATTCCCATACCAGCATTTTATACCTTGACCTCACCAGCAGTGTGCAGTTTTCTTGCATGTTTGGGCATGGGAAATGTATTTCACATAGAGTTTTAAATAATGCCCAGTACTTAGACCCTTTAGGGCATCCATCTCCTTCTTCCTTAAATCTAACATAAGAAACTGCTTAGACCTTTAGGCCAACACACAGTTCTTACCAATCTGATCAACACAAACATCTATATGAAGTCAGGAAGACTCCAATATATTAGTATTACTTATATTCCTATGAAGAAATATCTTACATGATTGTCTGACACCCTCTGTTTTAGAAGAAGTCCAGACACTGAATTCTGGTCTCAGCTGAATATCTGAAATTGAATGGAATCAATTAGTTTTAACATGCCTTGACGTTTTGGATCACTCTGCATTAGTTTCTAACTCAAACTTATTAATGTCTTTCAAATAGTACAACCCTGGAAAAAAGAAGGTAAATAGAACATACTTGTTCTATTTTCCAAGACATATTACCATAAATTTGCTAGCGTTTAATATAAAACACCACACTTCTGTACCGGTACTCTTACTTCTGATTATGAAATAACCCTAATCTCTTTTTTTTTTTTTTTTTTTTAATAATGAAACGGATGTTTTGTATTTTATTAGTTACTTTGAAATCTCCTGTTAACTGAACTTGTAGTAATAGTTAGTGTATTTTGGATTTACCTTTATGGTGCTGCTGACTTACTGTAGCCAGTTACATATGTGAGGTTGTTCACAAACTTATATTGATTGATAAATCTATGCTGGCTGACAGCATTGTTCACATTGGATGTCCAAAGTGAGATTCTCAAGAATACACATGGGGTTTTGTTCAACTGCTAGTAAATTCTAGCAAAAAAAAAATTGCATCTCTAGCAGCAGTGTGATTCCCTGAGCTCTGCAGCAGGCAGGATTTTCATTGCAAGTGTATGTTTAGACTCGGGGTGAGATGCAGTTGGCCCATTTCTCTGCACAACATACAATGCTGAGCCACAGCTGTTGTGTTACTCTCTTGAAACTGATGTGACAGCCCCTTAAATTTTTTCATGAGAACTAGTCTCAAGTACCAGTCTTGATTCTTAGCAAAACAAAAGGGTGAACAAGATATATTTAATTCTTCACACCTATATTTTATATCTAAATTCTTCAACTTAAGATGAGTGTAGCCTGTTTTCCCTTATCTTCCCATACAATTGAATATAGTGTTAACAAAACAATCAATCTGCTGTGTAGTTTTCCTCTAAACAAACTTTCCCAGTGGCAAGAGAACAGCCCTTCTACCCCTGTCTTGGTCTGGTGATAACTCCAGATAAAACCATTTTGAAAAGCAGTGCTTCTTCTAGGAAACTTCAAGAGAATTTGAAATGAGGCCATTTTTTCAGTTGCTTGAGCTTTCAGTTGAAATTAAAGATGAATAACAGTGTAGTCTTGTCTGTCTTTGTTTGCACTTCTAAATATGTCCATGAACTTAATTCTGGCTCAAATGAGCAGTTTCTGCTTTCCTAGTTGCTTGATACTGGGAGAAGACTTTTGAATAATTTCACCAGAAAAGATCCTGGGTTTTTTACCTTCCATGAGCCCTTTTTATTTCCCTTTATTTAAAACAAAATATTTGGCTAGTCAGAGTGACAATGTAACCCTACGCATCCCACTTATTTTATTCTTTTTCCCTTATGGTTTATTCAGGAGCTGTTTCTGCCTCCAGTGAAACATCATCAAACCTCAATTTGACTTCTGGGAAATGGGAATACATTTTTAAGTGGCTATTAATTCCAATGCTGCACATGCAATATAATTTCCAGGACAACAGGAGCACCTTGTAAAAACTACTTCCTCTTATTCATAAAATAAAATAAAGTAAGAAAAAAAAATCCTTGCTCAGTAACACTGATGTGATTATGAAACATTTACTGTGACAATAATGATGCATGAATGCATTTGGAATTTGTACTTTAATCTTTTTTTTCTTAGTAGAGTGTACACACACACAGAATGAGTATGTGAATCCTTTTGAGTGGAGAGTACCAGGCATTCCACAGTTGACTTTTGCATGTGAACAGATGTTTTACTTTTGTCCCCAGTAGTTTTATTTATCTAGCTGATTTGGGGCTGCTCCTTTTATTTTTTTCTCATCTTTTTTTTTTTACCCTGTTAGTGATGGATAGAATTAGATAACTAGAATCCTGCAACTGACACATCTTAAGATGAAATCCTCTAGAGAAAAATCAAAGGCAGATATGAAGAAATGTTACATTTAACTCTGACCAGAACTCTATGTAAAGAACTGTGGCTAATCAATACTGGCCCTATTAATTCTTATCCTGGACAGATGATCATTGCTTCTGTTCTTTCCCCAGAGCTAAATTACTTTGAAACAGAACAAAAACTACTCATATGAGTTAGTCCAAAGACACAGGAAAATATTTTGTTCTGCACTGTCAAGTATAACTCATAGTTTCATAAACTGCATAGAATTTGGTTTTATATTTCACTCCTCACCTGCTCCAAGTACCCTCAAAGCAGTTTGAAATTTTGAAGTATTGGAAGCAGTGATTGTGCGGCAAACGTGTGAGCCGTAGCTCAGCAACGGTAACACAGAAACCCACATAGCAGAACCTGTTTGCTGGATGATGGAAAAGCTGGGCAACCTTCCTTGTGGGATTCTGCACTTCCACCTGCCTTGCTAGCTAGCAGTGTGCTGCAGGTGGTTCATTTAAACATTTCATTGAATGGCATGACACATCCTTTGTGCAGCAGTGCCCACATTAGGCATCAGTAGGCATGCCAGAGAACATGACAAAGGAACCATATTGAAGGAAATCTTTAGGTAAATATAAAGAACTTGAGCTTCAGCTGGTGAACATTGGCATCGCTTCACTGCACCCAACTGTTGATTGCCACCAGCTGAGGATCTGGTTGTAAGTGTTTTGACATGAGACAGGCCTCTTTCACAATTAAGTCATGAAGCTTTATATTTAAATGTGTGACCCTATTAATTGTATTTACATAGCTAGTTTATCAATTCCTTAGGAGTTCTGCTCTGTGAAGAGGAAAACATGCTTAGGTAGGATTTTCCTCTTATCTCAGCTCTCATCTAAGCATAGAAGAAAAGTAAAGAAGGAAAACAACATTCAGTTGTAATTTCTTTTTTACTTTTTTTACTTTTTTGAGTTCAAAATGTAGGGGAGAAAGCAACACTGAACACACATTCAGAGGGAAAGTATAATATCAGATTCTAGAGCCTACCTTACTATTATTTTTATCTATCCTTTCTTCTAAATATTCATCAATGCTGTCACTGCACATTTAGAGGATTGTTTACAACCACAGAATCCAATCATGCCTGTAAGGCATCATCATGGTACTGCAGTAAGTGGAATTAATGCTCCTCTGAAAAAAAAAAAAAAAAGAGAGGCACATTTCTACCCTAAATATTGTGGTGATTTTGGTCTATATCTTTCTACCTTGCTCTTAAACAGAGCTTGTGACCAGCCTGCCTCCCTCCCTGTACACTTCCCAACAGCTAGAAGTCTACAACAGGAAAGACAACTCTGTCCTAACAGCGAAGAGATTTCAAGAGGTACTCAACAGATAAAACTGATATATCCATACATCTCTCTGAACTTCATCTTTGAAACAAAAGAATTTCATTACTCTTGTGGGGAGAATAAAGAAAGATACCACCTCTCCTGTCACTTTTTGATGGTTTGATTAGTTTACCTCTTAAACAGGATGAGGACAAAATAAGGTGAAAGTGTTTGTGGGTTCAGATAGGAAGATCACTCACCAATTATTACCACAGGTAAAACAGATCAAACGTGTGTAATAAAATTTATTGCCAGTTAAAATTTGAGGGAGGAGCTAATACAAAAGCTAAAACAACCTCCTCCCTACTGCCTCCTTCCCAGGCTCAACCTCACAGCTTCTTTCTCAACTGCTCTATCTTTTTTTCCCTAATCTGAGCAGTTCAGGGGAATGGGGAGCAGGGGTTGGTGATGATGCTTCATCTCTGCCTCTCTTTCCTGCACACACTTGTCCTTGGTTTCAGCGTGGGGCCTCTCCCATGGTATATAGTCTTTCAATAATTTCTCTAACAGGAGTCCTTCCCACAGTTCATCTCTTCAAGAACTGCTCAAGTATGAGTTCTCTACCATGGGGTATGGTCCACCAGGAACAGACTGATCCAGTGTGGGCCACCCTAGGGCTGCACTTCCTACCAGAAAAATCTTCTCCAGTCAGGGGGTCTTCTCCAAAGGACATCCACATGTTCTGGCATGGGGTTCTCCATAGGCAGCAGTGTGGATGTTCCCCTGCAGTCCTCCATGGGCTCCAGGGGACAACCTGATCCACCATGATTACAGAGGAATTTCTGCTCTGGTGCCTGGAGCACCTCTTCCTTCTTCTTTCACCTTGGTGTCTGCAAAAATGCTTCTCATGTGCTTTTCTTAATTCTTCACGCTGCTGTGCAGCATTTTGTTTTTTCTTAATACATTTTGTCTGAGGTGCCACCATCTTGGCTGAGGGGACCAGCTGTGCCCTTCAGAGGGTTTATTTGAGCTATCTGAAAGTAGTTGTTTTCTGACACAGGGAAGGTTCTGACCTCTATTCGCATAGACCAACCCTGCCACAACCACATCTGCAGTACTAAAAGTGAGGCACATAAACCTAATTGAGAAAGCAAATTTGCATTTCAGGTACTAATACATTAATCTTTCTAAGGAAAGGAGCAACAGCTGTCCTTTCTTATGTAAGACAAAATTTATAAAGAAACTGTATCTGCTTGATAATGGAAAATCTTCTTCCAAACCAAATTCCTTGACCACTGTTTAGAGCTGCTCAAATTATTCAAGTAAATACTTTCCATACTGGCAGATTTATTCCAGAAAAAAAACCCAAATTGACTGAAAGTGAATGAAATTACCTCACCAAACTTCAGACATCTGCAAACTGGTGACCTACAGCTGAGTTGATCCTTCCAGAGACTCTTTACAATTCAAGAAAGGAGAGAGTGGTTCTTTTGAGTGAAATTCTGGCCAAATATGGATGGCCACCTAAACGTAGGAAGACATCTTCTAAAAGTGTTTGTTTATCTCTGACAAAGGTAGTTCAGTTGAGTATTTTCGGTCACAAAAATTTCAACTGAAGTATTCTACATTCAGATTTATAGATACTTAGATTCTTAATAAAGACCACAAGCTTGATGTAGGCTTGATTTGTTAAGACATGCTGAGCAAGTGGAACCACCTCTTCAGTATGAAATGCTGAATTTAGTCATAAGCTGGTGATAATTAGTAAGCTTGAGTGAGAGAGAATGAAATTCCAACCCATGCTCCATAAATATTGCAAAAATTTTATATAGGCAGAACATTTTTTAAACACATGAACTTAAGAAGACCTGGTTTGAATACCAAACGGCCTATTGGTTAACAGGTGATATGGGTGATATGGGTTCAGCTCGCTGCAGCAGCGTGCAAACTCAGACAAGGTCTTCTAGGGGCATAGGTGAATGCTCTAACCAATACATTGCTGTGCAAAAACTGGAGATGACATCTTCCACCAACAGTTTTCAGGAGGTTCAACTGGACAGACATGGTCTGAGAAGCCAGATGAATCAGTCTCAAATGGGCAATTCAGAGAGGAAGTGATCTTGGTTTTTGCCCTGGTTCCAGCAAGGAAAAGGCACGGCCAGAACAAGAGGTTATTCTATAGCACCTCATATCATTACTGGGAGTAAGGAGAAGGGAACATCTTCCAAGGAGGAGGAGTTCCATTCCTGTTAAGTAAGGATGGCAAGGAGAGCTGTTCAGTATCTCTGTCGTCTGGGGGGTGTCTGTGTGAATTGTTCTCCTCTCTCTTATATCCTCTGTCGTTAGTACTGCTGGTGTTAACATTCTTTTTCTTATGCCATTGATGTTTCCTGTAAATTGTTCTTATCTCAACCCATGCTCTTTGCCTTTTGAACCTCCAGCCAACTGCAGGGAAGAGGGAAGGGGGGAACAAGTAGTGCATGGTTTTAGTGAGAGTAGTAAATGAGAGAATACCATTCCTAAACCATG
>WAAE01001603.1:34618-49988 GCA_013400495.1 Nicator chloris | reverse complement strand
CCCCCCCCCCCCGGGTTGGGGGTCGTGTTATCGTGACGTTTGAGGGGGGCTAAAAATAGTCCCAAACCCGGGGGGACACCTAGGGACCATCGCCAGGTGCCACCAGCCCCGGGCACTTCTGGCCGCACCCCGTTTCCCCCATCTGGGGCTGAATTTGACCACGCTCCCTCCAGGGAGGAGGGGCGAAGGGAAAGGGATAAATAATTCCGGAGGACGCCACGGGGGCAGGGTCCCAGGCAGAGGCAGCACTGGGTGGGAAGGGCCTGGACCCACCCTGCGCCCTTTTGAGTGTCCTGGGTATTGCGGAGGGGGGTCTGGGCTCACTCGGGGTCCCCCATGGAATGGGGGGGGGGGACATAGGGCCAGCTCAGGGCGCTTGGACATGGGGGTTTCCCCCACGGGAGCCGGGGGGCATCAGTGGAGTCCAGGGGCAGGCTGGGACCCCCATGATCTTGGCCCTGACCCCTGGGTCCCCTACCCCACAGTCACGTCCATCCAGAAGATCACAGCCCAAGAGATCCTAGATTCCCGTGGGAATCCCACAGTGGAGGTGGATTTGTTTACAGCCGAGGGTATGGAGGAGCAGGGGGGGGGATGCTGGGGTGGGGGGGTCATGGGAGCGTGTAGGGGCTTGGAGAATAGTCAGGGTTGTGATGAAACACATCAGGAGTGTTGGGGACATGGAGGGTCCCAGGCGGTGACAGTCCCCAGGACGGGGTTGGGTTTTGGGGTCACGACAGGAATTTGTGGCAATTGGAGAAAAGTCATGGGGCAGTGGAGGCGGGGGGGTAGGAAAGGGCAGGAGGTGGAGTGGGGGCACCCGGACACCAGGGTCCATCTGTCCTTGGAAGGGGTGGTCTTGGGGCCTGGATGCCCAGTCCCCTTGGCCAAGGGTCAGCGTTGTGTCCGTGCACAGGTCTCTGGAGGGATTGGGGGCCTGGACGCCCCAGATCTGTCTCGGCTGGGGTGGGGATTCAGGGGGGATTCAGGTCCAACTCCCTGGGTGTGCTTCCAGCACTGGAGCTTCTGAAAGCAGCCACTGGGAAGGCCAGGTACCTGCACAAGGTGGTCACCGGGGTGGATGCGGCAGCCACCAAGTTCTGCCACAAGGGCAAACATCAAACATGACCTGGACTCCAAATCCCTGCCTGGATCCCAAGCACCTCATCACTGGGGGGCAGCTCTACCAGAGCTTCATCAAGGACTACCCTGGTGAGCACTGGGATGAAACTGGGAGGGACTTTGATGGAACTGGGAGGGCACTGAGGAGCGGGACAGTGACACTGAGGATTGGGAGGCACTGCAGGGCATGGGGATGAACTGGACCAGGCTGGAGGGTAACTGGGAGGCACAGGGGAGGCAGCTGGGGACTCTGATAGCTCATACAAGGCTGTGCCAGGGCCGCAGGGTGGTCACTGTCCCTCTCCCACCCCCCGCAGGTGACTGGGCCATACTGGTGAACTCCAGTACATACTGGTGGCTGTTTCCCCACAGTGGTGTCAACTGAGGACCCCTCTGACCAGGATGACTGGCGGGGCTGGAAGTAGTTCATGCAAATGCCTCCTGCTCAAGGTGACCCAGGTGGGATCTGTCACCGAGTCCATCCAGGTGTGAGTCCTCCGAATCCTTGTGCAGCTCCCCGTGCAAATCCCCAGCACTGAGCCCATGCAGGTGTGATCCTCGTGTGACCCCACACCCGTGCAAATCCTCGTGTAACCCCCTCGTTATGGAGTCCATCTGGGTGTGACTGCGCGTGCAAATTCTCCGCTGCTGAGGCTGCCGGGTGTGCCTTCACACACACACACACTCACACAGACTCCTGTGAAAACCCCAACCCCTGAGTCCACCCGGGCTGAGTCTGCAAACCCTCCTGCACATCCCTGCGGAAGCCCCCAGGTCACTGTGCCCACCCGGGTGTGAGTGCACGGGCAAATCCTCATGCAAACCCTTGGGAAAATGCTCCTTGGGAAGAGGCCTCGTGCGAACCGTCACATGAGGAGAGGCCCCTGCACAAAAACATCTCGTGAAACCTCCCTCATCACCGCAGCCATCCAGTGCAAAGCCCTTGTGTGAAAGCCTCGTGCAAGCTCACGGCCCCGTGTTACCCCCCAGGAGCCCTCCTGTGTACCCCCACAGGTGCGAGCTGGCCCAGAGCCACAGCTGGGGGGTCACTGTGAGTCACCACCTGGGCAAGACTGAGGAGACACCTTCATCACTGACCTCATCGTGAGGCTCTGGGCCGGCCAGGGCAGTCCCCACATCCCCCGCTGCCCTCCCTGTTTCCCCCATGACAGCCTCCACTGTCCCCCGTCCCCCCAGATGAAGACGGGTGCTCCCTGTTGTGCTCCAAGCACTTAGCAAAGCAGAACCAGCTGATGAGGTGAGGGGTCTCCACATCTGTGTGTCCCCTCCCCTGTCCCCCAATCTCTGTGTGTGTCCCCTTGTCCTCACGTGTCCCAGGGGTCCCGGCTACCTCCATGCCCCCACATCCCCCACAGGGAGCTGGGTGGGGTGCCCAAGCCACCCCCATGTCCCTCTCAGGAGTGTCCTTGTCCCTGTGTGTCCTGCGTGTGGCCCCCCTCTTCCCCAAACCCCCCCAGGTGATCCCTGGATCACCCCCACATCACCCCACGGAGCTCTTGTCCCTCCCAGGATCAAGGAGGCAAAGTTGGCAGGCCACAAATTCCCAAACTCCAGGGCCGGGTAGGAGGGAGAAGGGGTTCTCCCCATCCCCAATAAACTTTGTAAAGTACCACGAGCTCCCAATTCATGCTGTGTTTGGAGAGTGGCACACACACACACACACACACACCACCTGGGATGTGGGGGTGCCCCCCTCACCCCAACCACCCCCCCAAAAGAGGCACGGGGACCAAGCGAGGAGATGAGGTGCTTTATCACCCCCTCCGTGTGTCCCCGTCACCCTCCCCCCGCTGTTAAATACCCCTGGGGGTACCCCCCACCCCCAGTCTCCCGTCACACACAGGGCCCCCCGGAGCCCCCCCCGGCCCCGCCCTCGTCCTCCGCCTGCCGCAGCCGCTTCTTGGCCCGGATCTCGTTCATGGCCTCCTCGATGGAGCGCGTGTCCCGCTTGTTGGCCACCGGCACTGGGGGTGCACACAGGAGAGATCAGGGTGGCTGTGACCCCCTTAGGAGCCTCACAGACAGCCCAGGTATGTGGGTGCCCAAAACCTCCCTGGGAAGGGACCTAGGTATCCAGGACACCCCCAAGCCTCCTGGACCCCCAGGACCCTAAGGGGCTCCACGGGACCCTCTGCTCACCGCAGCCGTAGGCCTTGTTGGCCTCCATGGTGCGGGCGGCGGCTTTGGCGGCGTCCGAGCCGATCAGGTGCCGGTATTTGTCCTTGTAGTCAGTGGGGGGGCCCGGGGGGGCGGGGCCACGCTCTAGCTCCGCCTCCTCCTGCTGTGCCGCCAGCTCCTGCAGGTGAGGAGTCAGCAGCGAGCCCCTCCACACCACCCCATCCCCATATCAGCCCTGCCCCCACCACGCGGGCATGCCACACCCATCTGGCCACGCCCCGTTGAGCCCCACCCATATGTAAATTAAATCCCGCCCCATGCCCATTAAGCCCCACCTACCCGGAGGCGACGCCGCTCCTCAGCTCGNCACCCCCATGTCCCTCTCAGGAGTGTCCTTGTCCCTGTGTGTCCTGCGTGTGGCCCCCCTCTTCCCCAAACCCCCCCAGGTGATCCCTGGATCACCCCCACATCACCCCACGGAGCTCTTGTCCCTCCCAGGATCAAGGAGGCAAAGTTGGCAGGCCACAAATTCCCAAACTCCAGGGCCGGGTAGGAGGGAGAAGGGGTTCTCCCCATCCCCAATAAACTTTGTAAAGTACCACGAGCTCCCAATTCATGCTGTGTTTGGAGAGTGGCACACACACACACACACACACACCACCTGGGATGTGGGGGTGCCCCCCTCACCCCAACCACCCCCCCAAAAGAGGCACGGGGACCAAGCGAGGAGATGAGGTGCTTTATCACCCCCTCCGTGTGTCCCCGTCACCCTCCCCCCGCTGTTAAATACCCCTGGGGGTACCCCCCACCCCCAGTCTCCCGTCACACACAGGGCCCCCCGGAGCCCCCCCCGGCCCCGCCCTCGTCCTCCGCCTGCCGCAGCCGCTTCTTGGCCCGGATCTCGTTCATGGCCTCCTCGATGGAGCGCGTGTCCCGCTTGTTGGCCACCGGCACTGGGGGTGCACACAGGAGAGATCAGGGTGGCTGTGACCCCCTTAGGAGCCTCACAGACAGCCCAGGTATGTGGGTGCCCAAAACCTCCCTGGGAAGGGACCTAGGTATCCAGGACACCCCCAAGCCTCCTGGACCCCCAGGACCCTAAGGGGCTCCACGGGACCCTCTGCTCACCGCAGCCGTAGGCCTTGTTGGCCTCCATGGTGCGGGCGGCGGCTTTGGCGGCGTCCGAGCCGATCAGGTGCCGGTATTTGTCCTTGTAGTCAGTGGGGGGGCCCGGGGGGGCGGGGCCACGCTCTAGCTCCGCCTCCTCCTGCTGTGCCGCCAGCTCCTGCAGGTGAGGAGTCAGCAGCGAGCCCCTCCACACCACCCCATCCCCATATCAGCCCTGCCCCCACCACGCGGGCATGCCACACCCATCTGGCCACGCCCCGTTGAGCCCCACCCATATGTAAATTAAATCCCGCCCCATGCCCATTAAGCCCCACCTACCCGGAGGCGACGCCGCTCCTCAGCTCGGGCCGGGTCCCACTCCTCCCCCCGCCGATACGCCTCCAGCTCCTCGTCTGACGGCGCAAACTCCTGGGGACACTGGTGTCACCCTGTGTTCCCTCACGCCCCCCAGTCCCCCCCACGGTGTCTCCTGCCGTCCCCCACCTTTTTGAACACCATCACGTAGCGACTGTCCTCGTCATCTCCAAAGGAGAAAGATGTCAGGCCAGCCACCTCTGCCACGTCGTGCCTGGGGGAAGATGGAACTGCTGGCACTGGGGCTCCCCAGTGGGTCCCCCTCTCCCCATGAGGGTCTCCAGCTGCGCCAGGGGTGCTGCCATCCTGGGGTGTTCCTGTCCTACCCCCGTGTCTCCAGTGTCCAACCCCAGCACGTGCAGTATTGCGCCACAGTGCCACTATCACACCTCCAGTATCCTCCCCAGTGCCCTCCCATTCCCATGTCCCTCAGTGTCTCCACTGATCTCCCAAGCACTCTCAGTACCATCAGTGTCCCCACTGCCCCACCACTGCCCTCCCAGGGCCCCTGAGGACCCCGCAGAGCACCCAGTACTCCCAGTGTGCCCAGGGCCCGGCTCACAGGATGCTCCTCTCAATCTTGTTCATGGGCTGGAACCGGCGCCGGGGCTCCCCAGTGGCCTGGATGAACTGGGATACCTCTTGCTCCATCTGGGAACACACGGGTAGGAATTTGTGGGGACCCGTGGGGAGCATCCCAAATGCCCAGCGATGCCAGTCCCTGCACTCACTCTCTTTCTGAACTCGACCTTCTGGCGCTTCTCTTGCTCCTGCAGCTTCTTCAGGCGAGCAGCTTGTTCTGGAGTGGACAGCGAGGGTCAGGGGGGCGGCGACCCCCAAAACCTCCGGGGAGCGGGGGGGGCGGGGCCAACACCATCCCGGGGGCGTCTCCCAATGGGGTGGGGCGGGGCCTGGGATGGGCGTGGCGTGGCGCGTGACCAGCAACGCGACACGGGGTAAAGGGCAGGGGTACTGCCACCGCGGGGGCGTGGCCAGACACCCCCCACTGTCAATCAGCAGAGCGAGGGCGTGCCCAGCGCTCTGGGGGCGGAGCCGGCAGCCCGTGGTGGGCGCGGCTCCGCGTGAGGGCGGGCGCCGGGTGTGTGGGGGGGGCTTCTGAGGGCGAAGGGCCGGGACGCGCCGCTCCCCGCCGCGCCCCGTCGGTGCCCCTCCCCCGGTGCCTCCGCGCCCTCCCTGGCCCTGCTGACCCCGCGCCCGGCGCCGCGTCTCGCCATCGGCCGCGGCGGGCGGCCGCTCCATGGAGTTCAGGATGGAGCCCAGCAGGTCCAGCTCCGCCATCTTGCGACGGGGCGATGCGTGACGCCGCGCGCGGGTCACGTCCCCGGCGTCCTGCGTCATCGCGTCGGGGCGTAGGAGGGCCCGGCCCCTCGGGGTGGGGGGAGCGGGGAATGGGCGTGGTCCGGCGGTCAGGGGGCGTGGCCTCCCCTTTAAAGGGCGCATCCTTCAAGCCCCGCCGGGCACTTCTCGTGCGGGGCCGCGCCCCCAGCGATGTCCCCTCCCTGCCTCCGCCTGTCCCCTCCCCGNTCCCCACCCCGCCTCCGCCTGTCCCCACCCCGCCTCCCACTGTCCCCTCCCTGCCGCCCCCTGTCCCCTCCCCGCCTCCCCCTGTGTCCCTGCCCGCACACAAACACACACACGCATCGGGTCGTCTATTCCCGCTTCCTCGTTTTTTAATGGAACTTTGTACAAAGACCCACGCAGGGCTGGGGGGGAGTGGGGCATGCGGGGCGGGGTACAGGGGCGAATGGGGAAGGGGCGCGGGGTGGCTCTTCCCCCTTCTTCCCCTCCCCACGAGCCCTCCGGGGACACCCAGACACACAAAAACGCCTGCGGGGGACAGGGAGGGGAGCTCCCCCACCATGCCTGGGCTCCCCTGTGAGGGGGTAGTGAGGCTCCCCCAAAGCCTGGGTCCCCCGTCGGGGGGCGAGTGGAGCCCCCCCAGTGCCTGGATCCCCAGTGGGGGGGGGTCACGAGGCCAGGCCCCGCGTCTGTAAACTGTCCACCTCCTTGTTCTGCTTTAGCTCCTCCATCCTGAGCGAGGGAACACGAATTGAGATGACCCGGGGGGGGGGCAGGTGGTTAGGCTCTGTTGAGACTCTGCCCCCACAGTGTCACTTGTCCCCGACCCCCCCAGGATCTCCACCCACCCCGGTGTGACCCCTCCCAGTCTCAACCCACGTCCCTGTGTTGCCCCACAAGGTCCCCATTTCCCCCCGCTGTGTCCGACCCAGTTCAATTGAGATGACCCGCCCCGTGGCTCTGCCACCTCCCCGTACCGGTGGCGGCAGCGCCGCAGGAACCTCATGATCTTCCGGGCTGCCTGGTCCTGCTTGAGGGTGAGGAAGGTGCTCCTGAGGGCAACGGAGGGGAGGGTGAGGACCCCCCTGTCCCCAGAACCCCGTGTCCCCAGTGTCCCGCAGTGCCCCTGGCCACACCGGTGCTGGCGGAGGCTGCGGAAGCGCTGCTGGATGAGCACGGCCGCGCGCCGGCGCCGCTGGAATCGCTTCTGCTCCGCGTAGCTCCGGAACTTGCTCTGGATCAGGATGGCGGCCTGCGTCATCCGCTGGAACAGGGCGAACTGGGGGGCACAGGGGGACAGCGGTGTCACAGCACCCTCGGACAGGGACCCCGGTGTCACCCCGGTGTCCCAGCACCCGTGTCATCTGCTCGAACAGGGCGAACTGGGGGGACAGTGAGGATACAGGGGGGGGCACCCCAAATCCATCCCAAAATCCCCAAGCAAGAACCCCCATGCCCACGTGCTCTGGACCCCAGGCACCCAGAGCCCTCAAAACAGTCCCAAAAATCTGGGTGCCTCCGCAACGCTCCCCAGGGGGACCCTGTTACCTTCAGAGCGATCCAGGTCAGCTTGTGGGGCAGAGAGAGAGGGTTAGGGGTGCCCAGGGGGTGCCCAGGAGGGGTCCATGGGGGATTTCAGGCCCCCCACACCCCAGTACCTGTTTGTACTTGCGGTAGCAACGCTGGATGACAGCGGCAGCCAGCTCCTGCTGCTCCTTCAGCCTCCGGCCCTGGGGGCAGCGAGGGGAGCCTGGGGGATCAGCGGGGCTGCGGAGGCCCCAGAGGGGCCCCAGGGGGTTTTGGGGTGCCGGGAGCCGGGGGGTACGCACCCGGTACTTGCGGAAAGCGCCCTGGACGAGGCGCGCGGCCTCGTAGAGCTCGTGCTGCTCCTGGTCGCTGAGGGTCAGCAGGGCCACGGCCCCCCCCTCGCCCCGCGCCCCCCCTGAGGCATTCAGGAACTCAGCCCAGCCCGCGGCCGAAGGGGGGGGCGGCCGCTCGGGGACCCCCGGGGACCCCCGTGAGGCCACCTCCGCTCTGGGGAACACACAGGACACAGCAGGGTCAGGGGGCGAGGGCGGGCCCCCCACGAGAGGATGGGAGACACCCAGGAAGGAGTCTGAGTGTCACAGAATGTCCCCGAGAGGGCACTGCGGTGTCCCGGGGGGATCCCCTCAGTGGGATACATGTGGGAGACGCCCAGCATGGAGACACTGGAGTATCACAGGATGTACAGGACCCTCCCAACAGGACACTGGATGTCCCAGGTAACGGGATCCCCAAGAGCACCCTGGGGTGCTGCTGGATGTGGGTGACCTCCTCAGGGATCTGAGCGGGCCCCTGAACATCCCCCAACCGCAGGGTACCTGTGGGGAGGCGCGGGGGGACGGTCAACGCTCTCCAGGTACGTGGCCAGCCAGGCCATGGCGGCACCAAGCCCTGCTGGCCCAGCTGGCCCCGGTGTCCCTGTCGTCCCCAGGGTCCCCCCTGCTGCTCCCAGTGCCCCCGGCGGCCCCCCCGGTGCCTCCTGCTTGATGCGTTCAGGGGTTGCCTCGATGATCTGTCGCGCCAGTGTCACCACCTCGGCCTGGGGATGGGGCACATTGGGACTCTCCTGCCCTAAGGGCGTCCCCAGCCCCGGCTGTCCCCTGCTTTTACCTGCAGGGTGTCGGAGGGCGGGGCCAGGGCATCCTCAGGGGGGCTGGGGGGCACTGCCACCCCCCAGCTCTCGTCCTCAGGGAGACCAGGGGGGCCAGGGAGCAGCGGGACGGAGCCAGGACCCTCCGAGAGCCCCGATGGGGACGACAGGCTGCTGGCTGTGCTCAGCCCTGTGGACAGGGGGGACATGGCAGGGGGCTTTAGTCCCGGACAGACACACCCCAAGGGGAAGGAGGGACATGGGGGCATGGCAGGAGGACAGGGGATACCACGGGGACACAAAGAAGCTGAGGAGGACAGAGAACAAGGGGGACATGGGGGGGCACAGGGAACAAAGGAGCGGGGACAAGGAACGTGGAGGGGAAATTTGGGACACCTGGGCACATAAGGATGCTGGAGGACAGGGGACATGGGGGGGACACAGCAGGGCAAGGCTGCAGGGGACCAAGGATGCCCTGGGGGCACACGAAAGGGGACAGGGGGACAAGGAGGGAATGTGGTGACAGTGACAGCAGTCAGAAGCACCAAGGGGGCAGTGGCAGTGGCCACACAAGGGTGGCTGGGAGCCCAGGACAGGACAGCAACAACAGGACGCAGTGACAGGGGACAGTGAGGGTACAAGGTGTCAGGGCCATACCTGTGTCGGGACTGGCAGAGAGCGGGGAGGGGATGCGCAGGCCAGGCAGGTGACAGCGCGGGGACACGGGTGACACCTGCAGCTCCTCGAGCCGGGTGACCAGGGCCAGGTGGCCGCGGGCACGTGCCAGGGCCAGCGGCAGCCGCCCCAGGATGTCGGGGACGGCCAGCGCCCGCCGGTCCCAGCGGCACAGCCGCTCCGCCGCCTCCCGGTGCCCCAGGGCACACGCCCACATCTGGGGACATGGAGGCACGAGCGCGTCAGCAGGGCGTCCCCAAGGCGTCCCTTGTCCCAGGATGCCATCCCCGGTATCCCTCCATCCCTGCCTGAGACACCACCCCGTGCCCCGTCCCCGTGGTGCCGCTGCATTCCCAGCCCTGCCACCGTGTCCCCACTGTCGCCACCACGTCCCCTGTGGTCTCGGTGTCCCCAGTGCCCCCTTACCAGGGGGGTGCAGGAGAAATGGTCCACATTGAGGGGGTCGATCTCCTGCTCCAGCTCCAGGCTGTCAACTGCCAGCGCCCTGCAGGGACAGGAAGGGACACGGACAGGTGTCACATCCCCTCGGGAGCACAGCCTGGAGAGGGTCACCTCTGCTTAGGAACATTGCCTGGCGGGATGCCCATGGCCATCCCCGCCTCACGCCAGTCCACGTCCCCACCCAGGTGTCCCCAGGTGTCCCCAGGTGTCGCCACTCACCGCCAGCGCCGAAGAGCCTCCACCAGGCTGGCGTAGCCCTGGGCGGCCGCCAGGTGCAGCAGCGTCATGCCACGGAACGTCACCCCGTGCGCCAGCATCGAGGTCCCCGATGTCCCCGGCGACGTCCCCGGCCAGCCCGGCCGCGCCATCATGGCCTCGCAGATGGCCACCACCCGCCCCTCAAAGGACAGCCCCGGCCCCTGGCCCCGGGGAGCACATCAGGGGATGCCAGGGCACACGGAGAGGGTGGCACAGGCGGCGGGAGGGAGCACTTGGGGCTCCTGGGAGGTGGCAGGGGATAGTGACCAGGGAACTTCAGGCCACTGGGGGACACGGCAAAGTAGTGGGGACATCAGGGGACACCAGGGAATATCAGGGAACATCAGGAGAGTCTCATGAGCATGAGGCTATATGGAGGACCCCAGGGAACACCGATTCCAGCAGATACAAGGAACGCCAGGAAACAGCAGAGCACATTAGGGGACATCGGGGACATCAGGGGACACCAGGATGTGAGTGAACACAGGGACCTTCAGGGGCCCTGCGGTGACTCAGGTGTTGGGGGGGCCTCACCTGCTCGGGAGGGGTCTCGGAGGGGGCTCCCCGCGGGGGCGGAAGGGGTGCGGGGGGGGGCAGGGCCCCCAGGCGTGTCTCCAGCTGCTCCAGGCGCTCCAGGATGGACAGACGGAACTGGGCCTCTGGGAAACGGGGCACCTGGGGGGTGAGGGGGGCCACCCTGACAGCAACAGCCCCCCCAAACACCCTGATCCCAAATAACGCCACCCCACGGGGAGAGGAACAGGTTTGGGTCCGCATTGAGGACAGCAAAAGGAACCCAGGTGTCTGCGTGCCACCCCCGGGGACATGAGCTGCTTCAGGGGGTCTTGTCCCGTTCTGGGGGGTCTTCACTCACCATCCAGCGCCAGCCAGTCCAGCTGTGCCCCGGGGGGGCCCCGCGCCGCCCCCCGTGCCCGGTACTCGAAGGGGGCCGCAGCCGTGAGCAGCCGGGGCGGACAGGCCACGCGCAGGGCGGCCACCCCGGCCTCGTGGGCTGCGGGGGGGACACGGAGGGGGGTCAGCGCCGCGGGAACGGGGGGACGCGAGCGGGGACCCCGTCTCGGGGGACACTCACGGGGGCAGTAGCAGCGCAGGACGCCCGGCTGGACCAGCGCGGCCGGAACCGAGGTGCGATCGAAGAGACAGGAGTAGGCGCCCGGGTCCTCCCACGGGCCTGTGATCAGCACCTTCACCCCGCCCTAGGGGGACACGGGGGGGTCACCGGGGACCCCCGGGGACGGGAGGAGAGGGGGTCAGGGGGAGGACACCTCCCCCCCCAAAGCGCTCACCTCAGGGTACGACCACTCTGGGGAGAAATCGGTGATGGCCACAGGGGGGTCNGCCTCGGCCTCGCAGCCGTAGGTCTGTCCACGGCGGGGGCTGTTGAGGAAGCAGTCAGGGTCGAAGGCAGCCGGGGGGGGCGGCGCGGTGGGACAGGTCCCCTCGGGGGTCACCAGGTGCTGGCTGGGGGTCAGGCCCAGCGGCTGCTCGGGCCCCCCCGGCGCTGCCCCCCCGCCCAAACTGGCCACCACCAAGAGCGGCAGCCCTGCCGCGGGGGGAAACGGGGGGGCTCGGGGCCCCTCGGGGGGTGCCGTGCCCCCCCCCAGGCCCGGGGAGGGTTGGGTGGTGTCAGGGGAGGTGGGGGCCGGTTTGGGGGGGTCCCCCGGCGCGTCCCCCCCGGCCTCCCGCTCCACTTTGGGCGAGATGATGCGGTGCTTGGTGCTGCCGCACTTGTGGCCGGGAGCGCCTGTGGGGGGCAAGGGGGGGCATTAGCAGAGGACAAGGAGGGTTTGGGGGGAGATTTTGGGGTCTTGAGGGGAATCTGGGAAGGTCCCAAAGAGATTCGGGGTATTCCAAGGGTGTTGAGTGCGACCAGAGGAATTTGGAGTTGCCTCGAGGGGTCTGGGGCGGTTCTACACAGGTCCAAAGGACAGTTCGGGGTCCTGGGGGCTGTTCTGGGGTCCCAAGGGGTTCTGGGCGTTCCCAAGGGGGTTCAGGGCATCACAGTGGGTTTGGGGGGATCCCAGGGAGGGTTCAGGAGTACCCCAGGAAGAGCTGGGGGAGGTCGCAGGGGGGATGGGAGTCCCAGTGGGGTCCCGAGGGGTTTGGGGGGGTCCCACTGAGTTGGAGGGGCCCCAGGAAGTCCCGGTGGGTTCCCCAGGGAGTCGGGGGGCTCCGGGGGGTTCTGTCTCACCCAGGCCCCTGGCGCAGAGGCAGGCGTGGGTGCGGGGGGGTGGCCGGGCCTGGTGCCGCTCCAGGACGTGCTGCACCAGCTGCTCCAGGGACAGCCCGGGGGGAGCCCCCCCGTTCCCGCAGCCCCACTTCACCCCGTGGACTGCGGGAGAGGGGGGGGAAATCCCTCAGGAAGGGGCTTGTGCAGTGCACTCCCTACCCAGCCCCCCAAAACAGCCACGCACACCCCCTGCCCCACTCCATCCTGCAGGAAAGCAAGGGCAGAATTCCTCAGGAAGAGGGCTTGGGGTGTGCTCTCCAACCACCCCAAAGCAGCCTCACGCTACCCCAGTCCTACTTCATCCCACAGGCAAAGGGAGGCAAAATCCCACAGGAGAACGGCTTTGGAGGCACCCTCCCCCTACTTTATCCCGCAGACTTTGAAAAAGGGCACAACAAATCCAACAAAAAAAACAGATTTAGGGCGCCTCTCCCGAAACGCCAAGCCCCCCCCTCCCGCTCCCGGAACCCCACTCCTCCTAAAACCCCTCTGGGAAGGGCTCTGGGACAGCCCCCCACTCACACATGGGGCGCAGCTGGGCCACCAGCTCCTCCTGGGACCACTTGAGCCACTCGCGGGGGTAGGCGGCGGCGCAGAGCGGGGGGGCCCCGGCGCACAGGGGGGGGCTGCAGAGCGGGGGGGCGCAGGGGCGGCCGCACTCCTCCATGGCCGGCACGTTCAGGTAGTGAACCAGCACGATGTCGGGGTTCTGGGGGGGCACGGAAGGGTTCTGGGGAAGGGGCACGGGTGGGTTGAGGGGGGTCCCGGCGCCCCCCGCCCCACCCCGTTACCTGCAGCAGCCAGTAGCAGCGGCGGTGGAAGGTGGGGATGATGGAGGAGTGGACGTAGCAGCCGTAGAGGCACTGGGAGGACAGCAGGGGTTGGGGGGACCTTGTGGCCTTGATGAGAACCCCAAAGCAGCCTTCGTGGGGGTCCCCACACCCCCTCATAGCCAAGTATGGAGGACCCCAAACTGCCCCCTTGGCTCGAGGAGCCTGACACCCCCAAACCGCCGCCCTAGGGATCCCCACCACTCCCAAACTGCCCCCTGATGGTCCTGACACTCCCCAAACCACCACCCTAGGGATCCCCACCACTCCCAAACTGCCCCCTGATGGTCCTGACACCCCCAAACCCCCGCCCTAGGGACCCCCACCACCCCCAAACTGCCCCCCTATANGGACGTAGCAGCCGTAGAGGCACTGGGGGGACAGCAGGGGTTGGGGGGGACCTTGTGGCCTTGATGAGAACCCCAAAGCAGCCTTCGTGGGGGTCCCCACACCCCCTCATAGCCAAGTATGGAGGACCCCAAACTGCCCCCTTGGCTCGAGGAGCCTGACACCCCCAAACCGCCGCCCTAGGGATCCCCACCACTCCCAAACTGCCCCCTGATGGTCCTGACACTCCCCAAACCACCACCCTAGGGATCCCCACCACTCCCAAACTGCCCCCTGATGGTCCTGACACCCCCAAACCGCCGCCCTAGGGATCCCCACCACTCCCAAACTGCCCCCTGATAGTCCTGACACTCCCCAAATCACCAACTAGAGAGCTCCCAGCAGCCCTAGACACACAGCTGGGGATTCTGGACCACCTAAACCACCCACTGGGTGTCCCCAGCACACCAAATCTGTCCCTTGAGGGCACCCAACACCCCCTGATCCCCCTTTAGGGCATCCTGACATCCTCAAGCCCCTCCCTGTGCATTCCCAGCCACCCCCTCCCAGCTCCCCACACCTGAACCAGGGGCAGTTTTATGGAAAGGGATGCTTTTTTGGGGTGCATCAGGTGATCTGGGGGGTGGGGGGGGTCTCTGTTTTGGTGCCGCCCCGCCTCCTACCTCCACCCCCTGCACCTTCAGCTTCATGTGGTCCTCACGTGTCGTCTTCCCATCCTTGCGTTTTTTCCAGCAATATCCATCCTGGCGGTACTTGACCTTCTTCCGGTTGTACAGGATCACCGACCCGTTCTGCGGCCTGGACACGGGGTCAGGGCGGCCCCCGGGAGCCCCCCAGGGCACCCCCCAGCCCCCCAGGGCACCCCCCCAGGCCCTCCACACCTGGTTTTTGGGGAGCACGAGAGCCACTCGTCGTGTTTCTCAAAGGTGATGAGGTACGAGGCGATTTCCTGGGGGGACAGGTGGCCCGTTTGTGTCCCCTGTCCCCCCCGTCCCCCATCCACTGTTTCGCTCCATTCTTCCACTCCTGCTGACACGCTGTCCTGCTGTCTTGACGTCCCCTGTCCTGCCGTGTTCCTACCCCCGTCCCCCATGTTCCCCCCATCCCCAGCCACCCCCCCCTCCTGTGTCCCTTCAATGCCCCTTCCCTGTGTCCCCACATCCCCTCCCACGCCTCCAAGTGTCTCCTGTATATTCCACGTCCCTTCCACACCCCATTCACGTGTCCCCACATCCCTTTGTGCCCCCCCGCTACCTCGTTGGTGTTCCAGCGCAGCTGCTCCTTAGGGAGGACGGGACATTTGGGCAAACATTCCACCAGCTTCCGGGGCAGGAAAACCTTCAGGTGGCTCCTCTCTGCCGGGGGGAGGGCTCCGTGTCCCCACCGTGCACCGTCCCCGTTCCCCGTGCCCGCCGTGCCACCCCCTGCCCTTACCAGAGGCCTCGGGGGGGTCCTTGCTGCTCATCTCGGAGCACGCGCGGGGCCCTCAGGGCTCCCCTCGGGGGGCACAGGAAGAGCCGGAACCTGCAGGGACCCCCCCAAAAACGGGCGCTGGGGTGGAGGAACAACGGGATGACATCGTGGAGGGTGGGGGGGTACACGGGACCAGGGACGCCGTCAGCGTCCTCAGCACTCTCCTCTGTTACACCCAACATCTCTGCCCTATATCCCCCCCGTGCCTGCCCCATCGCAGCTCATATCTTTGCCTCACATCCCTGCTCTATAACCCCGCGCGCCTCTGCCCTACAACCCTGCATCCCCCGCTCATTGCACCCCACATCTCGGCCCTATCGCCCCCTCACACCCCGCCCATTGCCCCCTCACATCTCCACCCTATATCCCCCCCAC
>WAAE01001601.1:0-15874 GCA_013400495.1 Nicator chloris | reverse complement strand
GCAGTGTGCATAAAACTCTTTGCTCCTCAAATTGTTTCACATAATATGAATGAGCAGTGAAATATGTTAATGGACATGGGGAAAAGGAATGGGAAAGGAAGCCATATCACTTTATTCATATTTTACAGTGAAATCTTCCAATGGCTGAAAGCACGAGTCATGCTTCTCCTTCATTTGTAATTCTGAGCTCTCTGACCATGCCTATGTGCTGAAAAGCATTGATGCACTATTGAAAGAGCACTCCACTGCTCATTTAATCAGTGTTGGTTGTGTATTTTACATAGAACAGATCAAATCTGACTGATTTCTCACAGACTTGGAGATAAATTTTCCTGTCTGTGCAGGCATATTGCCCACTAATGAGAAAGGGAGTTAGACATATAAGGCAAGAGCCTTCTGTTATCTGCTTACTGTAATGCTTCTCTAGACATGGTCCTGTCTATAAAGTCAGTCCATAGGTAGGAGATTCTGGTTTGGAGGATTAAACTGGTGTAGAATTCTACAGAAGTAATAGCTGCAAATGAAGCTCGATACACAGGTCAGGAGGAAAGCCGTCTGCATGCATTTCCATGTAAATATATAAATAATGGATGTAAGTTTGTTTTCTTTGTGCAATTTCTTCTTGAAATGTACAGGTTTTTGTTTCTTAAAGACATGGGGAAAGAATATCAAAGTTATTTTTCTCCATTTATTTTCCATAAAATAGGACCAGCTTGTTTATGCCACAATACTGCTAAGTAGTCTGTCATTTATCATCACTTTGCCACTATTTGAAACATGGTTTCTCTACGATGCCTAAAATATAGGATATACACATGATCAAAATCTGGAAAGTGCTGGACACTCAGCTTGTAATTTACTTAAAATATTTGAAGTGAACAGTAGCAGTGTGCTTATGTGTTCATGGATAATGGAGTCCATTTTTTCTTTTTGTGAATATTTACAATTTAACACTTAAAAACCTGTAAGAGATGTTTTGTACTGGGTATTCAGTTGGGCTCATCACAGAATGACACTTGCTTAGTCGGAGCAGATGTCTTCTATCTTGTGTCTACAAAAAAGTAGGAAGAAGCTGATTTTTGTTGCACTAAGTCCCATAATTCTGACTGTGAGCATTTGGGAAATTACATGGTTATTATGTGATGGCAGCAAAAGAGATTTCTTCTGAGTTTTGTCTATACTTGATGAAGAAGAGTAGTTGTCATCACTAAATGATTTCAGTGTATTTTTGTGGCTTGTGTTACATGGAGTGCAGAGTAAGACTTATGTTTAGGATGTGTCTGGATACCCTAAGCTAAGAATGAAGAAGAGTACGTGTCTGGCTTTGCTTGAACACAGGTAGGCATAGGTTTTAAAATGTATATAATAAATTCAAAAACATCCCATAGGTTATAATCAGTGGTATCTGCAGCATATCTGATTGTTTAAAGCACTTGTGTGAAAACCAGTGTTATGTTTTGGACTTTGTCATTGGCCTGCCAGCAGCTCTTAAGTCAGTACTTTCACTGGGTTATGCTTCAGTCTCTGTCTAGAAAACTAAGATAATGTCTGTGATTAGCTTCATAAAAGATGCTCTGTTCAACTCATACTCTACCTCCCACCAAAAAAACCCAAGCCAACCAAAAACCCCAAACAAAACCAAACGAAATCCAAACCACAAAAACACCACCAGTATATGAAAATGGGGTGAATAGTAAAGTTGAGAATCAGTTTTGTCCAGCTGTGTTATAATGTAGGTTATGTTTCAAGTTAGGATGGACTTCATTTTAAAAAATGTTTGCATGAATCCCTTATTGCTTCCAGAAATCCCCATAAAATAAGTATCAGATTTTGGATAGGTGATTTGCAGGAGGAATGTCACATCTGCAAGTACTGTGGAGTCGATGAAATACCACTCTTAATCCAAGTCAGTGCTCAATTCACACTTTAAAAAGCTAATGGTTAGTCTTCAGAAGGAAACACTCTAATGAAAACCAAAGCATCATTAACAGTCATGTAAAAGCAGAGCTGTTAGTCTTGGTGTATTGTCTTGTGTTCTTTCCCAGGAGACTAAATCACATCACTGTAGGTTTTCTACATAAACAAATTGAATGAAGTGTAGATCTTCACTTTCTACTCTGAATGCCAGTGAGATTACATCTCTGCTTAGTTAATAAAATATTTTAGAACTAGTCTGGGTGAAAGGTGTCAGGAAAGTGTAAGATGTTTTCCGTATGTACTATTTCCATTACTTAACACACACGTACCCTAGTTTTAACTGCCATTGGTATGCAAATTCAGTGTTCCATGTATTGAGAATTACCAGAATTATTTACTATCACTAGCCTGCAGAGCAATCAAAATTAGAGGACTGTGTCTAACAGCTTTTAGCCAAAGCACATCTCTGCCTCTTGAAGAGGATTGTGCCTGTCTCCTGTGACATCCTCTCCTTAGACACTGTTACTTTAGTGCTGAACGAGAGTGTACCGGGGGATGTAGCCGTGACAAAATCCCAGGGCTCCTACCAGCCATCTTCCCCCCAGGGAAAGCAGAGCCAGCACACTGTGCAACACTCTGGTAATCAGGTGCAGTTCAGGAGCCCTGCAGTGAGCATCACAGCTCCAGTCCACTGAAGTTATGGTAATCCCTGATTCCAGAGGAGACACGTTTTCTCTGACACCGTTTACCAGCAGAGAGGAAACAAGTCTTTTTCTGCATGCTCGAAGGAAGCAGAACCCTGTAGGCTCTGGGCTGCCTTTGGAGAACTTTGGTCAGTACTTCACATTCCCTAATGGCTAAACAAAGAAGAAAGAGTATATCTAGGTTTATAGGTTCAGGAAGAAACTTTCACTGTTTGCCAAATTGTTTTGTAGGCTTTTAGCATCAAAAGCCTTAGAAAGTTCACTTGTGAAATACCTCTGTTTATAGGAAGTCCAGGTGAACAACACGTGCAGCAAGTGTTATACTCTTGTTACATTTGGGGTTTTTTGGCTTAGGAAAAGACAAGATTTAGTTCCTTTAGAAAAATCTGTGGGTATTCTAAAGTATGTTTGCTATTTTTCTTACAATTTTCTGTTAAAGTGCTTTTGGATTTGCTTGTCAGTGACATTCACTGAGCTGCACTAATTTTGAAAAATTCAGAATAGAGTTTTGCCACTTTAGAGATAATCCATGAAAGCTCTCTTCCTGCAGACTGCAATAAATCATCCTCTCCACTAAAAGCCTGGATGTCATTTGAAATTTATTGCATGGAGCTGGTAGTGGACTTAAAAGCCATTTCACATGTCTTATTACTCCAGTCATCTAATTTATGGGTTTCAGCCACAACTGTAGTTGGAAAAGTATTTTCCTTCATCTGATTAATATGATTTCTGCTTTTGCATTCATTTCCCTTTTTATAATTTTCTACAATCATTGCAAGACACTTTGGCATCCAGTGTTTAGATATGAAACTGAAAGAAAGGTGCCAAGACAGACTGATGCAGATTGACTAAGCTTTGCTGGCTCTTAGCTGCACTTGTCAGAAGGTATCTTAGTTACTGTTAGTTGAGCAATCTTGCCCTAGGAAAGAGAGGGCTGTCAGGAGCTTCCATGTTTAACATGAGAATTTGGAACTCTGTGGAGGGGGTATGAATGCAACCTATTAAAGGCAGATGAGGTAAACAGGAGAAACACACCTTGTACTGACAATAACCAGGTATTGGTGCTTTTTTTCTATTTGCTTTTTAGTGTGAAAGTTAGTTTGCATTTACTGTGCTACCTAAGAATGTCCTTTGATTCTCATGAGGCTGATGACCAAAAGGAAAAATGGCATGGAGGACATGAGTAAACCAAATAAAAGTTACTGCAGATATTAACCTCTGGATGGGTCCGTGTTATCCATTTTATTGGATTTCAGTCTTGTTCTCAATTCTGTTGATATGAGTGCTATATGAATAGCAATTCCACAACACACAATGCTGGTGTACATGGTCTGCATGTATGCTTGCACAAATAATTTGTAAAGCGTACTATGAAAGGATCAAAAATTCTACAGGCGTTCTTCTGGAAGAAGAAGAAATACTGTATAATTCTTGCCCTGACTAGCTTGCACTACTCTTAAATGTGGTCTAGCCTATGCTTGTACTGGTGTGTGCAGATGTGGTAATGATGGTGAGGGACCTAATCAGTAATACCCCAGGTCATTCCCTAGCATGAGAACATGATGTGAGGAATTAAATGCTCTCACTCTCTTTATTTCATACATAAGTCAGTGCAACAGTGATGGGTTGGGCACAGACCCATCCAGAATTGCTTAAAGAGAGTCCATGAGGCATCGGATGGAGTTTGTCTGCAGCATAGGTGTGGCTAGATAGGGCAGTCTTTCCTGTCTGCTGCCTGTGGCCTGAGTGCCCAAAGACAGGTGGCAGAAGGCAGAGCCAAGCTGTGCATGATGCTGCTTGGTCAGCTGGGCAAAACAGTGTTTGCTAGCCAGAGTGGTGACTTTACCACAGCAGACAAAGTTGACACACTAGAAAGAGCTTTCTGAGACTAATCCATGCTTTACTGCATGATTACAAAAATACAGCCTAATGAGTGGGGGGAGGAGAAAGCCGTAGAGCTCTGACTCCCTAATACCCATTGGCTCTGTTTCCTGAAAATTCATAAAGATTTAAAACAAGGATGGTATAAAGAGAATCCTACTGAGGTTTCTACAATGCATGTTTTCTACTAATAACACCTGGGAGGCAGTGTGAAGTAACAGCTGAGGTGCTTAAGGGCACCTCTAGTGCCATCTACCTCCTGTGCACATCTGTGGATTTGGGCATACATCCAAAAGGAGGCTGGGAAGAAAATCAGCCAACTATGAGACCATTGCAACAGGAGGAGGAGATAGTCCTCTGCTGCTGAATCTGAAAGTTTCTGGGTGTAACCTGGGCACTTCAAGGTTCAGAATTTTTGCCAAGTGTTTAAGTCAGAGCAGAACTCGGAACATTAGTTTAAAGCAAGGGAGTTGAAATTGCTCCTTGTGCTACCAGAAGGAAATATTGCACTGGGAGGCCTCCTGTTCCCCTTGAAAAAGCAGCTGCCAGCAAACAGATTCGGCAAGGCTTAGTAAGGCAGAAATACCACCTACCTCATGCCCCAGCCTCTGCTGGGTGACCTGGTGTGTGGACCCTCAGTCTCTGGGTTCAGTACAAGTGGGCCTGGCAAGTGAAAATGGCAGTTTTGTTGGGAATTTGCTCTCAGATACCACTGCTGAATGGAAAGCTGATGCTGTAATACAGAATACAATGCTGGAAGTCCCAAGATGATGAAAGATTAATGAGTAAGGGTTAGGCTTGCAACAGCTGTTTCTTTCTTTCCTGCACATAGACAGTAATGCTATGCAAAGATAAACATATTAGCCAAATATTAACTCTTTTTTAAAGGCAACAAAAAGCAGCATGTGACAGGTTCCTGTATCTAAACCAGAATAATGCAGGTTTGCCAGTTCCAAGCTGAACTCAACTGAGCTGCAACTGGAATTTCAAGAGACGATTGTTTTGTATAGCACCATCAGTTCGCATTAGGATTTAATAGTGTAACAAAGACTTGTTTTCCACGCAGAGAAGTTTATCTAGGAACCAGATCTTGAGCAATTAATGCAGCTACTACAACCACAAGACCTAAGGTGATTTGCCTGATTTGAGGTTTGCAAAGTAGGCACTGCATATTTTCTGTCATTAATTTTTCACAGTTCATACTTCAACGTAATGATCTGTCTGTAGCTGGACAATGTTTTTGGGAACGTTCAATCTGAAAATTAATTTGCCTCATCTATAGAGAAGTCTTTGTGTTTGCTTCCTGCAAATATTCCTGCTGTCAAGTTTTGCCAGCACAAATATGTAAAGACACCGATTTTTTAAACTATATACAGAATAATTTGTGCTGAAAGTGCATGTGTGTTCTTTCATTCAGGAAACAAAGAAGAGTGTAAATAGTCTCAATTAACTCTGAAGGAGCTTAAAAAGAAAATATTGAACTGTCTGTGCTTGCACTTGCAGAGTGTTGAAATAGATTTGCTCTCAACTCAATTGACTACTTTCAAGTGAATTTTAGAACAGGAGGTTGGAGAACTGAATTAAGCTAATAAATTCTTATACTGAGTTATTTGTTCAGCTATTTTAATAGGCAATTCAACCTATTGCATTTTAGTTATTTGCTTCTTCCTTTTGGTTTTGTTTTTTAAAGCAACATGGTCTTTTAATGAAATCCATATCCATTCTTTTCTTTTAACTGTGAGACGGGAGGTGTATAATGCAAACGTACAATCATTGTGCTATTTCTTCACCTTGCCACACTGACAGTGCCTTCTCTACACTGCTCTGAGACAGAGACAAAAAAGACACCCTGGGAAGCGAAGCCCCAGAACAGTGCAGCTCAGCAGACAGCAGATTGCTAATGGCACCTGTATTTCAGTATTTTTTTAGCTCTTCCCCCCCATCACCCCCCTCCCCCCTCTTTTCCCCACTCCCACATGCTTAATTAGAAAATCTGATGCAGCCAGAGATGTTATCTGCCATACCGTGTGTGTTACTGAGGAATGCATTCTTTGATGTTGCTGATAAGCTTTCCTGTGTTGTGGGTAGTTAATTGGTAGTGCAAAGGAAGTGTCTGGACTCGTGTAAAAGGAAGCTTCCTAACTGTCTCTCCTGCAGCTGGTCTCACTGGTTGATGAGCCAAGGTGTGGTATTGATGTAGCAGTGGTGAGGAGGTTCTGCCAATATTGCCCACCCCCCAGCAGAACTGCGCAGAGCACCTGCACCTTTGGAACGGGTTCTGAATTCTTCTTCTCTTTCATCTTTGTAAGGGAACAAAAATAGGAATAAAACACAGTTCTTCCCAAAACCCGGAGGGCCAAATTTCCTGCCAGTGTAAATCAGCATGTGCACTGTAATCTCTCCCTGGGTCATGCTGGTCCATGAGAGCAAGGAACGTGAATGGCAAAGCATTTGTTAAACAATGGACTAGCCAGTGGCTTAGATACTTGCAAAATTCAAAATAAGAATCTTAGTTTTATTTGGGGTTTATTTTTTGCATCTTTCAAGCTTTAATTTGCCTTTCAATCACATTTTGCCTTTGTTGAATTTAGTTACTAAGTCTTCCACTTTAGTTTCCATTTACAATGGTAGAAGCTAAACCTTGCTTGATCCTTTTATTTTAACTAGACAGTGGAAGGACCATGATCTTTCTCTGGCATACAGGGCATATTTGGGAATTTTGGTTTTGGTTTGTTTAGCAGTATTAAATGATCTGGCTTTTTTTTTAGGGTTTCTGTCTTTTTGCTGCTATTGCTCACAAGACAACGTTCTTCATCCCATAATACATTACTGTCATTGTGAAAGCTCCTTCTGTTCCTAATGAACTTCAAATTATTTGTTCTAGTCCTTTGGCTCTGTTGGATATTTGTATTGCCTTTTTGTTTCCCTTCTCTATTTTCTACAATGCCTAACTTCTGTTTTCTACTTATCATTTTCACCTTTCTCTTTCTTCCATTTGTTATAGGCATTTGAAGAGTTGCAGATGCTTTCATTTCCAGTGAAAGCCTGGCTGCATTTCTGTAACCAGTGTGGTTCTATTTTGAATCATTACATAGTGGCTTTTGGGGTATCTAATACAAGATATTCTTAAACCCTTGCCAATTGTTGTCATCTTTCCCTCATATTTTGGTTTTTCCTGCTGGGTGAATTCAGGCCTAATTGCATTCACCTCTTTTTAAGCTGACCTTAGAAAAGCCCCGAGTGGAAAGGTGAATGGTTTCATGTGCTGTGCAAATGTGGCAGATGTGATGGAGCCCTGCTCACCTGTATGTAAGGAACACTAGTTCTTAATTCTCTTTCTACTCTTTCTCATCTGCCAAAACATTATGTTGTATGGATGAAGGTACTCTGTGGAGCACAGAGAACTTCCCCCTTCTCCTTACGTTTACTGAATTATATTGACTTTGATGATTTTCTTTTCCATGTCCCCAGAGTGAAACTGAGAGAATTAGCTAATACTTGACACTTATCTTGCTGGGACATCCATGTTGGCTTGGGTTGGTTGCAGAGCTCTGTCAGAGCTGTCAGGCTCAGTTCTGCCCCTCTTTGCCTTCTAGTGTGTGTGGGTAACAGACGTGGTGTGCAGGCTGCTGCTTCCTCGGCAGCCCTGGTGTGGTGAACGGATGGCAATTACACTGAAGTCCAGCTATGTAAAAGAGACCCAGAGCAGCCCAAAACATATTTTCTGTGTTTAAAGAATTAGGGGAGCACTATGACTTTAGCCAGATGTGCAACCCTTTGGGGCAGCTTTTGCAGACGGTTCATAAATATGTGGTAATAAAGAAGATTAAACCTATTTTCCCTCCTCATACAATAGCAAGGGAAAACCAGTATCCTACCAGTGCCAGGGAGGAGAGCCAGATGGTTGGCTATTCTTGGTCATGCACCTTTCACAGTCTTGTGCTGCCCTTCTTGCTTGTTCCCATCTGTATCTGCAGTGCTGCATTCCATGTTGAAGTGGTGCTGAAGCATCTAGGAAACATGGGAATGCAGCAGAGGAGAAAAACTGTTTTGTCCAAATTACCAGACTCAGAATTAAGGCTGAAGATGATTTAACCTTGGTGATACCTTGGAGGTGATAGTATCTGGGTGAGTTAGGGATTTCCATTGCCACTGGCAGTAAGGTCCTCCTAGAGAGGTCACCAAACTTCCAGGCTCTGTCAAAGGGTAATGTAATACACAAGAAGACTTCATCCAAACTAATTTGTTTGAGAAGAGAGGCTGACAAAAGCGTTTAAAGTAAAGTCTTGGGAAGAACAACTCAGAAACCATCTTATTCTTTCTAATTAATCTGTCTGATCTCCAGTTCAGGTAGAGGGATGCTACATTACTGATGAGCACTAATGTCTGATTCTGCTTTCACTCCTTAGTTTCTGTGAAATAGGAAAGTAGGCAGCTCTGTTTGCAAGCTATGAGGGAAGCATGTTCAAGCCTTATTTGTCACCAGCCCCAAACTTTCCCATCTTGACAGAGTCTGAGATCAGTGACTGCACAAATAATATATGACAGGCCACACCACTTGCAGGGCGTATGGCGTGTATGTGGGATGATGTTTTCAGCAGTTTGTTCGATACACATCTTTCCAATCTGAAATACAGATGTCTGTGTAAGGCATAACTTACCTTATTAATAATTTGTATTACAGACTACTAAGTACATATATAGAAGAATGCATACACCCCAGATGGGTAACTCTTGTTGGTGTTTGACAAAAACACAAGTCTTTTACAGTTTTTGCAATCACTTGAGAGGACGTTTGAAGGCTGGAGTGGCAATCCCTGCTAGGGCTGACAGTGTATGAAGAGGATTTTTGTATTTTATCTTTTCTTCCTTCCTGATGCAACTGACTCATCTACTCTTTTTGCTGTCTGTTTGTGCTCATTTATATGCACTAATTCAGCTGACAGGTTGAGTCCCACCACCCACTTACAACTTCAATGAATAATGTTTTAGGCCCGTGTCTCACAAGTGCAGGCCCCTCACACATCAATGTCATTACTGGAATTGCTTTTTCTGATAGCAGCCACGTGGCTGGTGTACAGAGAGCAGCCTGCAGAATGAGGAGCATGAAGAGCATCGTTCATCAGGTGTGCTTGCAGAAATTCGTCTCTGAAAAACTTGTGGTCCCCTTCCTCCTCCGTTCTTTTCCTTCTGCTGCCTGTGATCACGTGTGCTTTTTCTCACAGTCTTGATTTTTCACATTGTGGTTTCGAGCGAGGAGTCCAGATAGGATTATATTGTGTCTTCCTGTTGCATAGAAACCATTGAAGAAGAATCAAGGAATCTCTTGTGCTTTTGGAGGATGCAGGAAGGTTCATTACTGCCACCTGCACCAGACCTGCTTGATTATCTCTACCAAAATAAGTATTTGTCTGCAACACTTCAAGTGAGTGGCTCAACTTAAGCCATTGCTTAAATTTAAACACATGCATAAGTTTTTTCCCGAGCTGGATCCACAAAAGGCCCTCACAGTGACAGACTGCAACAGGTTTCTAGTACCATCTCTGTGGAGCTACTTGAGGGAGGAATAGTCCTCACTTGGTTTTTCTGGCTATTGATGATCTATTTGGGCTTTTATGTTAACAAAGTGTCTCTGCTTGCTTGTTATAATCACCACAATGAATCCAGTAAGCTTTCATGACCTTAAGAAGGGTAACTTAATATTTGCATTAAATTTTAAAAGGGGGGATTGTCGTGATTGTTCTTAATTGAATCTGAAAGACAAAAAAGATTTTAAAGATCTCGGTTGGCATTTGAAAGAATGCCCTCTTCTTGTTCTGGGTTGTATTTTCTCATTAAAATGCCCTCTTTCATGTAATCACTATTTCACAGTTCAGCCATCTCCAGATACTGTGAAACAGCTGTGCAAAGGTCAAGTACAAGAGGGCAATGGGAGAAGAAAATGACACCACAGCTCCCAGGGTTTCCAACCACCCTGTTAACAAATTTACTGACACAGGGCATAATTTTCACTGACGCTGCCCATTTTTTACTGACACTGACTCTTAAGACTCCATAGGGAGCAGATGCTGACATCTCTCTTGACTTTGAAAAGCTCATTGCTGAAACAAAAGGGTTTTATGCAAAGATTTACATAAAGTGTCTAAACATTAAGCGGGGGATCAATAGTTCTTGAAGTCTGAGTAATGATCCCACATGGCAAAGCTACATTTTAATTACTAAGCTTGCATCCATACTTTATCTTTGCATTTTCACACACAGAGACACACACCCCCCCAACTCATCTTGGGTTTTTTTCAAGCATATATTGTTTCTTATCACATCCTAGTCTGAGTCTCTTTGGGCTCTGATTCTTCTTTGAGACTTGTGCAGACAGACCTAACACCTTTATGGCTTTTTAGTGAGGCCAACGGAGCTTGGTGCACCTGTACATCCTTGCAGATATTACTGTAAGATCAAGCCCTTGGTTGAGAGATAAGAGTGGTTGGTAGATCTCAAAGGGCTTATTCCCTCCTGGGTAGATTTGATTTAAACTAGACCTTGCCGTTCAGAAATAAGGGTTGGCTGCTTTGGTAACGTGCTTAGGTTTTGTCTTCTTCGTCTCTCCAGTTATTTGCTGTTGGCTTTTCAGTCCCACATAAACATGGTTTTGTCTAGTTCATCTCTTAAACCTGACTGCTAAACTGTGCTCTGTGTGGTGCACTTGTAATTCCTTCTCCTTTGCTGCTTGTGTTCCCTCAGTTGTTGACTGTGAGTGGAAAATAGGCGTACAAAGCATTTTGCATTCTCTGAATGTACCACACAGTAATTCTGCTGTCTGAAAACTCTGTAATGTCAATAATTGATGCACTTGAGAAGTGGTAATTAAATTAGTTAATTATGCTGGTAAAATTACATGCAATTATGTGACTGCAGGGTATGTTTAGTAAATTAGGCTTTCCCATACTCACTACATATTGTGGTGCCAATTTTGTTCCTTGATGATTAGGTAGCTTTTGATACTTCTTAATTGATTTAATACCTGGATCTTCATTAGCCCTCAATTGCTATGCAATGTATGTCTGACATTTTTCTCTCTGATATTTCACAGAATATCATTCATCAAAAAAAAAAAAAAAAGAAAGAAAATCAATCCATACGTACATACACATTCCTGTCATATGTTAAAGCATCAAGACTTCAGGGAAAACGCTGTCTTCTACAAGTGTCTTGTGGTGACTTGCCCACTAGTACGAGATGCCAATCAACTAACTGTCCCTGAGAACCCTCTAATATAGAATGACTGATTTCATTTATGTTTCTCTTGAAAGATCCAAATAAATGGGTGTCTCAGGGAAGATTGGCACGGTGACAGCTGTTTTAATGACACCTGTTATCTTTGCAGAGAGCAGTGAAAGGTTATTAAAAGGTAACATTAACTCAAATAAAAATTTCAAGAGGGTCAGATTTGATTGTGTCTGGTGCTTGGGTGGGGTTTGCTGTATTTCATTCATGCTTCTCAATATTTTATGTGTCAGAATAGCCTCCCAGCAGATGGTTACCTTCACGCTGGCTGTGTTTACTATTGCACATCCCTCCCAGATCTGCCTGTCTCCACGCACTGAGTTTCCCCCCACCAGCACATTGGTGTCAAAAATGATGCTTCTGAGTATGATCCCTGTTTAGGGCTGCTAGTGACAAACTGCACTAAAGGCTAAGAGCCAGGTCTTTCATTTTTGCTCATAGGGCAGAATCTCTGTGGCAGAAAGGCTAGGGTGGAACTTGTTCTTTCACTTTGGGGTCATGAAGCACATAACATGGTCTCCACCTGAGCCCAGTCCAGCAGTGTGCCGGTATCAAAAGCAGTTAAAAACTGGGTTAAACTGACCTGAGAAGAAAAGGCTCCACTACTGTGATGACTTCAGAAAAGGATGAATGAACACCATCCTGTTCATGATATATTTCTAGGGACTTGATACAGATAGTGGCAGGCAGGACCCTTGGTTTGTCAGTCAGCTGTTTTATGAGACACACCTTCCTCTGATTGTGTCCCTTCATGGTGCCATTTGTGAGGTGGCTGGGGACTCAGGACTTGTGTAAGAGCATGAAGGGTGCCCGTGCTCATTAAATCTTTACTCACTGGTAAACTCAGCAGGTAGTGCTCAGAAAAATAACTCCTGAGGAAAGACCTTTGGAGGTGTACAGGTATCTTTGTCTGAGCTTTGCTTCTTAAAGGAAAACCAACTTTTCTGTAATTTTCTGTGGCTGCTGGAGCATCTTTATGATGGATTGAATATTAACCTGGGGGCATGAATTAATGTTGTTTGCTTTGTTTAGGCCTTTACTGTCTTTTCCATTTCCCTGCTTCTTTTTAACAATGTTGATTACCTAAATCCCTTTTCTTCCCCTCCCCTCAAATTTTGGCCAACTTTTTTATATGGCCAATACACACCTTAGGCATAAAACTTTTCAGGAGAGACTTTCCAGTATTTCCAGAGTACTCAGTAATGGCTAGAGCTGGCAAACTGTAGAAGTGTGGCTTCTTAAACCCTGGCTATTGTGGCTCTTCAGACTTGTTGGTCTCGGGGAACTGAGGCTGTGTTGTTCGCGAGCACGTGTGAACTTCCAAAGAGAGGGAGTCTTCATTTCTCCAGTCCTCTAAATTAGTGTGTGTAGGGAAGTATCTACTTTTATGACTACAACAAAATTGAAGTTAAATGAGTACTACTGGATGTGAAGGGTTTCCTATGTACTTACCAACAGCAAGAACTCTGGTTCTTTTTAAGAGGCTAATCAGTGCTTGAAAAATCATAGTTTTGTTCGATGAGAAGAGATGCTCTTAAAATATGAAGGAGTAGAGTCAATTAGAAAGAAAACAGTGAAGAAATGTGCAGATTTAGATGGGAAAGCTCTTTCCTAAGTATTTTAGTGGAGTGTATAGATGCGGGGACAGGACCTCCTCCAGGCATGCAATGGTCTTACCAGTGGGTCTGTTAAAATACTGCCTGCTTTGCCTGGCAATTTAACAACTTTGTTAAGACTTCCATGTTTGAGAAGGCACTTGAATATTGAAAATAAAAGGGAGATCAAACCTAAAATAACTTTAGTAATGCTGGGATTATGTAGAAGCTTCTTGCTATTTGTCTTTAGTGGGAACGTGGCCCTTGCTGTCTTCTGAAAGCAGTGCGTTCAAAAGAACCGATCTTTATTTGGCACATTTGTGCTAGTGAGGCTGGCGTGCTACCTTGTTAGCTGGCGTCATGCCATCCCAACAGATGGACAGGAGTATAGACAGCCAGGAGACCATGTACAAGCATCAGTATGTGTGTTGAGGGCAAGATCCCCTAGCCAGAAGTGTTGAAATGCTTGTCTGCTCTGTGTTCCTGCACTTGTGGCTAAGTAAGATGATGTACCAGCCCTGAGTGGGATCAGCTGCACTGGTATAAGCTAATCCTTCACCTCCCAGGTAGGAGCTGCTCATGCAGAACTTGGGTTGGTATTCCTGTGTGAAGTCTGGGGCTTCCTGAAAAGCACTAATGCTTTCTACCTAGCATATAATTCAAAGTGTGGTGAGGCCAAACTTTTAAAGTCATATGCTCAGTAGGTCATACTCAAAGAACAAACAGAGCTCCATCGATGGTGATGAAGCCAGAGGTGTAAAAGACTGAGTCCAAGTCTGACCAATTTATTGAGCCAAGGTTTTTGCTAGGCTTGGAGAGTGGAGAAAGCTTGGCTGTAGATTGCCACAGAAATTCGTTGTCAGACTTCTCTGGACATCTTTCATGCTGTTTGTCTTTGCCTCAAGAGGCAGCATTTTCCTAGTGAGACACACAAACCCACATCTGTTAACATTAAGTGCTTTTGTAAATTCAAGTAGTAACTTGATGGAATTTATGGAGTCAAAGATGAAGAAGAATGGATTCATCTAATGTGTAGTTTAAGGGGTGGAAGGAAAGCCATGCTTCCATAAGACGATTACATTAGTTGAACTCTAATCAGCTTTAAGTTTGGAATTCAGATAGTGGATGTTTAGATTGGGAATAGCCACTTCTGTATAAATTCAAATTTGCTTCAAGGTGCTGTAGCGTACACTGAAAAAAAATCCCTGTTCATAATCGAATTAGCACTTATTTGTAATTGTCTTGCTAACTAAGTTGATTTAAATTTACTGCAGTTAAACTGTAATCAAATCCCAAATACAGACTCTTTCCAGGTTTCTGCTTGATTCTGCTTTATTTAGAGAACTGGAAACCATTTCAGAAGAGTTGCGGGGTATTTTTAAAACCTTATAGAAGACACTGAGAGAATGCAGTGAGGCAGCACACAAGGGGTTGAGACCTGTGGTTCAGAAGCCTGCACAATTGTGGGGAAAGGCAGGCAGCGATATTAGCAATGATTCATGAAACCACTATTTGGAAAATGGTCTTTGCAAATTAAAGCCTGTATACTTATATTTTCTCTTCCACCAACAAAGTATTAGATTCAGCTATTAGGTGAAATATTTCCACTTGGAAAACTCTGTCTTGCCATAGGTGTCTAGATATATATTTTGGCCCCTGGATCAAGTTCTTTGGTATGTACTTTATAATGCAATACCTCTTCCTTACCGTGTACTAACATATTTTAGGATAACTTTGTGTGAAAGACATGTATTTATATTCTGCTAATTTTAGGAAGTGGAACTAATTGAAATGGCAATATTCACATTTGTACATAAGCAATTTGACAAATGAATTAGTTCTCTGTAAGAATATTTAAATGTAAAATCCAGTATCTACCCAGTCTGAATTACAAAGAGTCTCTCAGATAAGTTAGCAAAGTTCCCAGTGTGGGTCATGATCATGTCTGTTGGATGAAATATTCAATGAATTGATCCCAGTTTACTTCCAAATACCTGTATGTGTATAGGTAGCAGAAATGTGCGTTGGCTTACACCCAGCTTTAAGAAAGATTGTTGAGATATCTGTTAGATTGGAAAAGGGAAAGCTTGGGGACCACATCAAAGTATAAAAACACCTGAAGGGACGAGGGAAGAGGAGAGAGCCAGACTATTTTCAGTGATGCCCAGTGACGGGACCAGAGGCAATTGGCACAAACTGAAACACAGGAGGTTCCCTCTGAGCATCAGGAAACACTTTTCTTACTGTGAGGGTGATTCAGTGGTCACACAGGTTGCCCTGGGGGTCTCTTTCCTTGGAGTTATTTAGAAGCAATCTGGATGTAGGCCTGAGCAGCTGGCTCTAGGTGACCCTGCTTGAGTTGGGGTTTGGAGAAGATGATAGCCAGAGGTCCCTTCCAACCCCTGCATGGAATCTAATTGCTGTTGCGATTGACTTCAGATCATATGTGCCAGACCTCTCAGCCAAAGGGAATTTAGTTCTCTTTTTTCACTT
>WAAE01001598.1:0-16550 GCA_013400495.1 Nicator chloris | reverse complement strand
GGAGGGACACCATGGAGGGACACCATGGAATGACCACAGAGGGACACCATGGAATGACCACAGAGAGACACCATGGAATGACACCACGGGGGCAACACCATGGAATGACCACGGAGGGACACCATGGAGGGACACCATGGAATGACACCATGGAGGGACACCACGGAGGGACACCATGGAATGACACCACGGAGGGACACCGTGGAGGGACATCAGAGTGACATCATGGAGGGACACCACAGAGGGACACCATGGTATGATACCATGGAATGACCACGGAGGGTCACTATGGAATGGCACCATGGAGGGACACCACGGAGGGACACCATGGAATGACCACGGAGGGTCACTATGGAATGGCACCATGGAGGGACACCACGGAGGGACACCACGGAGGGACACCATGGAATGACCACGGAGGGTCACTATGGAATGACACCATGGAATGACCACAGAGGGACACCATGGAATGACACCATGGAGGGACATCGTAGAGTGACATCATGGAGGGGGGGAAGAGCCTCACCACGAACTTCTCCCCGCTCTGCTCCACGTGTTTGTAGGTGGGGATGGAGATGGGCACCGCCTGCTTCTCGCTGTAGTCGTAGAAGGGCGGCCCCAGCGGCTCCTCGGGCGGCTCCAGGCTCTCGGCCTCGTGCGGCGGCACCGACAGCACCGTCAGCACCAGCTCCTTCTCGCCGGCGCGGATCAGGTCCACCACCTGCTTGTGGGTGGTGCCTTCTACGTTCACCTCATTCCTAAAGGCAACATATCCCAAATTCCCATGGAATTCTCAGAAAAGACCCCCAAAATCAGGGTGCAATTGGCCCTTTCCCATGGAATTCCCAACGACGGATCAGGTCCACCACCTGCCTGTGCATGGTACCTTCCACGTTCACCCCATTCCTAAGGGAACAAACCCCAAATTCCCATGGATCAGGTCCACCACCTGCTTGTGCGTGGCCCCCTCCACGTTCACCCCATTCCTGAGGGGAGAAAATCCCAAATTCCCATGGAATTCCCATGGATCAGGTCCACCACCTGCTTGTGGGTGGTGCCTTCTACGTTCACCCCATTCCTGAGGGGAGAAAATCCCAAATTCCCATGGAATTCCCATGGATCAGGTCCACCACCTGCTTGTGGGTGGTGCCTTCTACGTTCACCCCATTCCTGAGGGGAGAAAATCCCAAATTCCCATGGAATTCCCATGGATCAGGTCCACCACCTGCTTGTGGGTGGTGCCTTCTACGTTCACCCCATTCCTGAGGGGAGAAAATCCCAAATTCCCATGGAATTCCCATGGATCAGGTCCACCACCTGCTTGTGGGTGGTGCCTTCTACGTTCACCCCATTCCTGAGGGGAGAAAATCCCAAATTCCCATGGAATTCCCATGGATCAGGTCCACCACCTGCTTGTGGGTGGTGCCTTCTACGTTCACCCCATTCCTGAGGGGAGAAAATCCCAAATTCCCATGGAATTCCCATGGATCAGGTCCACCACCTGCTTGTGGGTGGTGCCTTCTACGTTCACCCCATTCCTGAGGGGAGAAAATCCCAAATTCCCATGGAATTCCCATGGATCAGGTCCACCACCTGCTTGTGGGTGGTGCCTTCTACGTTCACCCCATTCCTGAGGGGAGAAAATCCCAAATTCCCATGGAATTCCCATGGATCAGGTCCACCACCTGCTTGTGGGTGGTGCCTTCTACGTTCACCCCATTCCTGAGGGGAGAAAATCCCAAATTCCCATGGAATTCCCATGGATCAGGTCCACCACCTGCTTGTGGGTGGTGCCTTCTACGTTCACCCCATTCCTGAGGGGAGAAAATCCCAAATTCCCATGGAATTCCCATGGATCAGGTCCACCACCTGCTTGTGGGTGGTGCCTTCTACGTTCACCCCATTCCTGAGGGGAGAAAATCCCAAATTCCCATGGAATTCCCATGGATCAGGTCCACCACCTGCTTGTGGGTGGTGCCTTCTACGTTCACCCCATTCCTGAGGGGAGAAAATCCCAAATTCCCATGGAATTCCCATGGATCAGGTCCACCACCTGCTTGTGGGTGGTGCCTTCTACGTTCACCCCATTCCTGAGGGGAGAAAATCCCAAATTCCCATGGAATTCCCATGGATCAGGTCCACCACCTGCTTGTGGGTGGTGCCTTCTACGTTCACCCCATTCCTGAGGGGAGAAAATCCCAAATTCCCATGGAATTCCCATGGATCAGGTCCACCACCTGCTTGTGGGTGGTGCCTTCTACGTTCACCCCATTCCTGAGGGGAGAAAATCCCAAATTCCCATGGAATTCCCATGGATCAGGTCCACCACCTGCTTGTGGGTGGTGCCTTCTACGTTCACCCCATTCCTGAGGGGAGAAAATCCCAAATTCCCATGGAATTCCCATGGATCAGGTCCACCACCTGCTTGTGGGTGGTGCCTTCTACGTTCACCCCATTCCTGAGGGGAGAAAATCCCAAATTCCCATGGAATTCCCATGGATCAGGTCCACCACCTGCTTGTGGGTGGTGCCTTCTACGTTCACCCCATTCCTGAGGGGAGAAAATCCCAAATTCCCATGGAATTCCCATGGATCAGGTCCACCACCTGCTTGTGGGTGGTGCCTTCTACGTTCACCCCATTCCTGAGGGGAGAAAATCCCAAATTCCCATGGAATTCCCATGGATCAGGTCCACCACCTGCTTGTGGGTGGTGCCTTCTACGTTCACCCCATTCCTGAGGGGAGAAAATCCCAAATTCCCATGGAATTCCCATGGATCAGGTCCACCACCTGCTTGTGGGTGGTGCCTTCTACGTTCACCCCATTCCTGAGGGGAGAAAATCCCAAATTCCCATGGAATTCCCATGGATCAGGTCCACCACCTGCTTGTGGGTGGTGCCTTCTACGTTCACCCCATTCCTGAGGGGAGAAAATCCCAAATTCCCATGGAATTCCCATGGATCAGGTCCACCACCTGCTTGTGGGTGGTGCCTTCTACGTTCACCCCATTCCTGAGGGGAGAAAATCCCAAATTCCCATGGAATTCCCATGGATCAGGTCCACCACCTGCTTGTGGGTGGTGCCTTCTACGTTCACCCCATTCCTGAGGGGAGAAAATCCCAAATTCCCATGGAAGTGCTGAAGACATTCCCAAGCCACCTCCAGAGAACAGTCCTGACATTCCCAAGAACCCCATGGCCTGGCTCTGGCTTTGCCTGGAAAACCTGGATCACACCTTGGGGAACCTGCTCAGGGAAGCTCATCCCAACTTCCCGGAATCCCACGGAAGTCCTTTAGACCCCAGACATTCCCAAGTGACCCCTGGAATGCTCCTGATTCTCCTGAGAGCTCCACGGCCTGGATCCAGCTCTGCCCAGAAAACGTGGATCAAACCTTGGCCAAGCTGCTCAGGAGAGCTCATCCCAACCAATCCCAAACCTCCCGGAGGCCCATGGAAGCCACTTAGACATTCCCAAAGACACTTCTAGAACGTTCCTGACATTCCCACGAGATCCACAGCCCGGATCTGGCTTTGCCCAGAAAATCTGGATCAAACCTTGCCCAGGAAAACTCATCCCAAGCAATCCCAAACCTCCCGGAGGCCCATGGAAGCCACTCAGACATTCCCAACGACACTCCCAGACCGTCCCTGACATTCCCGCGAGATCCACAGCCCGGATCTGGCTTTGCCCAGAAAATCTGGATCAAACCTTGCCCAGGAAAACTCATCCCAAGCAATCCCAAACCTCCCAGAATCCCATGGCAACAGTGAAGACACAAAACATTCCCAAGCCACCTCAAACGTTCCTGACATTCCCAAGAACCCCATGGCACGGATCTGGCTTTGCCCAGAAAATCTGGATCAGGCCTTGGCCAAGCTGCTCAGAACTCATCCCAATCCATCTCAGGCCCTCCCAGAATCCCATGGAAGTGCTTTAGACCCAAGACATTCCCAAGCCACCTCTAGAATGTTCCTGATATTCCCAAGAACCCCACGGCCCGGATCTGGCTTTGCCCAGAAAATCTGGATCAAACCTTGCCCAGGAAAACTCATCCCAAGCAATCCCAAACCTCCCAGAATCCCATGGCAACAGTGAAGACACAAAACATTCCCAAGCCACCTCACACGTTCCTGACATTCCCAAGAACCCCATGGCACAGACCTGGATTTGCCTGGAAAATCTGGATCACACCCGTTCAGGAAAGCTCATCCCAATCTGCTCCCAGCTTCCCGGAATTCCATGGAAGCGCTTTAGACCCAAGACATTCCCAAGCAACTTCTGGAACATTCCTGATGTTCCAATGAGCCCCATCTGGCTCTGCCCAGAAAACCTGGATCAAACCTTGGCCCAGCTGCCCAGGAAAACTCATCCCAATCAATCCCAAGACATTCCCGAGAGCTCCATGGCCTGGATCTGGCTTTTCCCAGAAGATCTGGATCACACCAGCTCAGGAAAACTCATCCCAACTGGCCCCAAACTTCCTGGAAACACTGGAAAATCCCACAGAAATGCAGAAAATATTCCCAAGCCACCTCCAGAACATTCCTGACATTCCCAAGAACCTCATGGAGAGGATCTGGCGTTGCCCAAAAAAATCTGGATCACGCCTTGGCCAACCTGCCCAGGAAAACTCATCCCAGCCAATCCCAAACCTCCAGGTATTCCATGAAGTGCTGAAGACCCAACACATTCCCGAGTTGCTTGGGAGACGAGGGATCCCTTCCACAAAAGTTGCTCGGAATTTCTCGTGGCGGTGACGTCGCCACAGTCCCAATTCCCACCGAGGAGTTTCTCCACCAAAAAGCCAGGAATTGTCCCCATTCCATGGTGCTGGCTGGTCCCAGGATCCACAGTGGGATTTGGCCTTCAATCCCCAGCTCCCCAAGGGAAGGGAATAACTCTGACCGGTTCCATCCATCCGTTTTGATGGAATTTTTCCTTACAGGAATCACCCAGGAAAGGTCAGATCTCCGCTTATAAATCCAGGTTTGAAAATTCCAACTCTTCCAGGAGCTGGAAAAGTTTCCTGCAGCTCCAACACTACCCAAGGCTATCCAAACCCGTTGGAGCATCCGTGTCATTCCAGGGAAAAGGGACAATGGAGCAATTCTCAGATGTTTTCTCCCTGAGCCAACAGCAAATTCTGGGAAAGGGGCACACGCAGGACCCAGGATTCCCAAAAAGACATCATTCCATTCCCAAAAATGCCAGCTTCCATCATTCCTAGAGGGTCTTCCCAAGCTCGGATGCTTCCCTGCTCGTGTCTCCAAAGAGCAGGAGGAGTCAGAACTTTGGGATAAAGTCACCATGGCAACCGAGGCTGGAATCCAGGGATGTTAAATCCAGGAGGGAAGCGCAGCAGCCGCGGATCCACGGGATCCAGGAGCCCCTTCCCAAGAAAAAGGAACACTGAGGTTTTTTTGCTCCTCAAGCTTCTGGCTCCGTTTGGAGGTGGAAAATGGATCCAGGTGTTGCTGTGATCCTTCAGGGAATCCAGGGAATGCGAGGGGAGCGGGGTCCCTCCGGAAAGGACATCGAGATCCAAGAGATGACACCAGATCCAAGGGATCTTTCCCGCTAGGAAGGCGGATCCACAGCCACGACTCTTCCATGGGATGGGAAATTGAGGAGAGCCATTCCCACGATAAATCCCTTTTTTTGGGAATGTGGAAGGGGTTCCACCCAGAGCAGGAGGTTCTGGCACCTCCTGCCGCAGGATGGAGGAACCTCCTTCCCCTTCATTCCACGGGAAGCTCACAGTGGGAAAAGCTTGGGATTCAATGTGTGGAAGCTGGAGTTGGGATTTCTCATGGAATTCCTCTCCCTGGGGCTCCCAAGCGCTCCCAGCACCCCTTTTCCAGGGAGCTGGGAAGAAGCTCCTCAGCCCAGCGCGATATTCCCTGGAAATATCAGTGTGAAAAACGTCTCATCCACCAGCTGGGCTGGGATCTTCCACTGGGAACAGTGGAGCAGCCGGGAAAGGCTGGAACATCCTGGGATCTGGAATCTTCCATCGGGAAGAACGGAGCTGCTGGGACATCCTGGGATCTGGAATCTGCCATTGGAAGAACGGAGTTGGTGGGAGATCCTGGGATCTGGAGTCTTCCATCGGGAAGAATGGAGCTGCTGGGAAAGGCTGAGGATGCAGCAGAATTCCCATCAGGCCGACACGGATGAGCAAGGGCCTCACGACATGGAAAACATTCTGGGCTTCCTGTTCTGACAGGGATTGAGTCATTTTCCACCAGGACTTTGGAAAGTTCCCTGACTCGGGGCCTGTCGGGGGAATTCACTGTGAGGAATTGGGCAAGGAGCATCCTGGAGATGGAGATCCCTGGGATTGGATGGATGAAGGATCTGAGAAATTCCAGGGGGGGGGTTTGGGAAGGGAAGGTTAGGGAAGGTTAGGGAAGGTTAGGGAAGGGAAGGGAAGGTTAGGGAAGGTTAGGGAAGGGAAGGGAAGGGAAGGGAAGGGAAGGGAAGGGAAGGGAAGGGAAAAAAATGGGAAAAGGAAGAGGAATCAGCTGGTGATCAGAGCATTTTACCTTCCACTTCCAATCCAGTTCCTGAATTTTCCAAGGGCAGAGGCCCCCCCCTCAGAGCCTCAGGACAAGGCAATTCCCGCTGCCCATTCCCGGAGTGAATTCCCAGCAGCGCCTCTGGTGAGCAGAACACCAGGAATGCGCCGAGCCAGCAGCTCCCACTGCAGCACAGAGATCATTCCAGAGTTTTCCAAGGCAATGCTGGCTTTTCCCATCCCATGAAACAGGAATTGAGCCCATGGGGAGAGGGAGAGTCCAATGTCCTGAGGGAAAAGCCTTTAGCCTCGCATGTGAATGTTGGGAAGATGCCGATTCCAGCGGTTATTCCATCAAAACCTGACACCTTCCCAGTGCTGCGCCCGTTCCAGAGGTTTCCCTGCTGCAGGAATGAGTCTGGTGGGATCCAAGATCCCCCAGCCCTGCCCACCTCACAGAAATCTGGCTGTTTTCACACTCAGTGTTAGGGATAAATCCCTTTTTTCTGTATTCTGTCCTTTGCCAAGCAGCTCTGGAGCTCCTCTTCCCGGTGGATTGGTGATGATTATCGACATTCCAGGCGCTAATCAAGACCTCAATTAGCACCCATTGTCTGTCTCTGCTTTTTCTATTTTCCCCATTGATTTCCCCATTTTTCCAGCTGTTTTCCTGGTTGCTTTCCCCGTTTTCCCACTTTTTTTTCCCATTTCCCTGTTGCTTTTCCCATTTTCCCAGATGTTTTCCCCATTTCCCCGTTGCTTCCCCATTGCTTTTCCCATTTTCCCGGTTGTTTTTCCCTTTTCTCCCCCATTGCTTTTTGGGATTTGGCATCGGAGCTTTTCCCGCAGAATTTGGGGTCTGGCATCGGAGCTTTTCCCGCAGAATTTGGGGTCTGGGATCGGAGCTTTTCCCGCAGAATTTGGGGTCTGGCATCGGAGCTTTTCCCGCAGAATTTGGGGTCTGGCATCGGAGCTTTTCCCGCAGCATTTGTGGTCTGGGATTGGAGCTTTTCCCGCAGAATTTGGGGTCTGGGATCGGAGCTTTTCCCGCAGAATTTGGGGTCTGGCATCGGAGCTTTTCCTGCAGAATTTGGGGTCTGGGATCGGAGCTTTTCCCGCAGAATTTGGGGTCTGGCATCGGAGCTTTTCCCGCAGAATTTGGGGTCTGGGATTGCCTCTGTGCTGGAGCTTTTCCTGCAGAATTTTGGTGGAGCATTCCAGAGCCTCGGGAAGGCACAGGGAGGAGCTGGATGCTGGGTCTGGGAGGGAGGGATGGCAAAAGGACCTGGAGTGGGCGCAGGAGCATCCAGGAGCATCCGTTGGTGTCAGATGAGGATGGGGAAGAGGGGTTTTTTCACAGAAAACATGCTCGGATGGGTGATCTCCAGGCTTTGCCAGGATAGGGATGAGCTGTGCAGTGCCAGAGCCACAGGTGAGCGCCCACATCCCAAATATCCCCCAGAAATCCCAGCAGGAATTCCTCGGGAGCGGAGCAACCTCCTCGCTCAGGCTCTCCCTCCCCAAAAATTCCCCTCCTCGGGGCCGGTCTGCTGGCAATTCCTGGAGGTGGGAAGGAAATCCTGCACGGAATAAACACCCCGAGACACCCTGGACATCCCAAATCCAGCCAGGCAGGAGCTCCCAGAGCTCCAGGGCCTGGATTTTGGGGAGTTCCCTGCGGAGGAACCGGGAGGGCGGATGGGCCCCCCGCCTTTTCCCTCCCCGTTCCCGCTGCTCCCGGCCAAAGGAAGGGAAATCGGAGCTATTTTGGGAATCCCGGGTTATTGTTTCCTCCTTGGCCCCACGGGCGTGGAATTCCAGGAGCTGGGATTTTAAGGGATCCGAGGGAAATGAGGCTCCTCCTCCGGGGCAATTCCGTGCTGCTGGGACTGTGGAATTTTGGGGTGGTTTCTGCAGCAAAAAGATGGGAATGCTGGACTGTGGGAATTTTGTAATCTTGGAATATAGAAAAATAGGGATATTGGAATATAGGGACACTGAATTGTGGGAATATTGGTATGTTGGGATACAGGGAATTACAAATATAACAGTGTTGGAATACCAGGATATTGCAATACTGAAATATTGGAATACCGAAATATTTGGAATATTGCAACATAGGAATATTAAAATATAGGAATGAAGGACTACCAAAATACTGAAATATTGAAACATTGGAAAATCAAAGTATTGGAATATTAAAACATAGGAATATTGAAATATTGGAACACAGGAATATTGGAATATTGAAATATTGGAATATCGAAATATTGGAACATTGAAATATGGGGATACAAGGCTATTGGAAAATTGGAATACTGGAATATTGAAATATTGGGACACAGGAACACGGCAAGAGCCAATCTGGCAGCCCTACAGGGACAAATTAAAGCCACTTCTCCCAGGAAATAAGTGGATAAACCACGAGGAAATTCCCAAGCCTTCCAGCTCCTACAGGGATACCAGGGATTGGGACACCACAAGCAAATCCCCTTCATTAACCATCATTAACACCAGGGCTTAATTAGTTCACACACCATGCCCCCGGCCACTGAATCCCAAAATTCCAGCACCAAGCTCCAAACCTCCCTCTGATCCCAAATGCAGCATTTTAAGTGCTCAAAAATGAGGGAAAAACTCATCCCAGTGCCCACAAAACCCTCCCCCCTCAGCCTGGGAACGCTGCTCCCCCAGTTAGCTCACCCAGATGCAGAATTCCCCCTGCTCCCAGCTTCTCCTGCACGGAAAAAAATCAGAGATTCGGGAATTTGGGTCAGCTGGGCCAGAGCCAAATCCCAGCTGGGATTTCTGCAGGTCCTGACAGCTCCTCACACCCCTTGGACTTCCAGAGCTGGCAGCAAAACATTCCTGCAGCTCGGAAATCCCTGGACTTAACTGACCCGGAGCGAAGTGCGATGGTGGGAGGATCCGGAGGGATCCCTGAGAACCAACCCCCACCCTGGGATTTGAGGAATTCCAGCCCAAAAACAGCCACAAACTTTACGGGCTGTCTGGGGGGAAAGGAAGATGAGTTTCCCCACGGCAGGAATATTCCCACGGGAAGGTGTTTTCTGGGTCAAAGTTACAATTTTGGGGTGTCAAAAAGCAGCAGCTGGAGAACACAAGACCCAGGAATGGGAAGGAAGTGTCTCCAGGTTGGAATCAAAGTGGTTTATCCCTAAAAATGCTCCTTTGCCCTCCCCAGGATGGTCCTCACATTGAAATCTGAAGGGTTTATCCCTAAAAATGCCCCCTGCCTTTCCTCGGAGCCTCCACGTTGAAATCCAAGGGGTTTATCCCTAAAAATGCCCCTCTGGCCTCCCCAGCAGGGACCCCATGTTGAAATCCAAGGTTTCCTCCTTTAGAGGTTCCTGTAAGTCCCCCCAAAATCCCCAAGGAGGGGTGGGAGGCTCAGTCGCCCCTCTTTGGGATCCCCCAACTCCCAGTGAGGCTCAGCCCCCACTCAGGACCCCCCAAAACCCCCAGCGAGGGTTGGGGGGCTCAGTCTGGGCTCAGCTCCCCCTCCTCAGGACCCCCCAAATTCCCACCAAGGGCTGGGGGTCTCACCCCCTCCTCATGACACCCTAAGCAAGGGACCCCCAGCCCCCTCAAGATCCCCCTTTTGCCTCCCCCAAACCTCACCAAGGGATCCTCTGCCCCCTCAGGACCTCCCAAATTCCCCCCAAGGGTCGGGGACTGAAGCCCCCCATCCTGACACCCTCAGCAAGGGACCCTCAGCCCCCTCAGGGCCTCCTCAGGACCCCCCAAATTCCCCCCAAGGGCTGGGGGTCTCACCCCCCTCATCACACCCTCAGCAAGGGACCCTCAGCCCCCTCAGGACCCCCCAAATCCCCACCACGGGCCGGGGGTTCACCCTCCCCCCCAGTCACACCCTCACCAGGGGACCCTCAGAGCACCCTCAGGACCCCCAATCCCCCCCCAAACCTCACCCAAGGGCGCTCAGCCCCCTCAGGATCCCCCCCAAATCCCCAGCAAGGGCCGGGGGTCTCAGCCCCTTCTCACAACACCCTCATCACCCGATCCTCAGCCCCCTCAGGACCCCCCCAAAAACCCGCCAAGGTCCGGGATTCTCAAATGCCCTCATGACACCCTCGCCAAGGAACCCTCAGAGCCCCCAATACCCTGCCCAGGGCTTGGTGTCCCCTCAGAGCCCCCTCAGAGCCCCCAACACCCCGCCAAGGGCTCAGTGTCCCCTCAGAGCCCCCTCATCCCCCTCAGAGCCCTCTCAGCACCCCAACACCCCGCCAAGGGCTCAGTGTCCCCTCAGAGCCCCCTCATCCCCCTCAGAGCCCTCTCAGCACCCCAACACCCCGCCAAGGGCTCAGTGTCCCCTCAGAACCCCCTCATAGTCCCCTCATCGCCCCCAGCCCCCTCAGGACCCCCATTGCCTCCTCCCGCGGCTGTGCCCGTGTGTGTGGGGGGCGTTCCCGGGGCCGGGTGCCGGGGGGCTGTGGGTGGGCGGCCCCCCCGTACTCACACCTCCAGGATGCGGTCCCCCTTGCGCACTCCGGCGCGGTCGGCGGCCCCTCCGCCCAGCACGGCGCTGACGTGCTGCAGCGGCGCGTACAGCTCGCCGTTGATGCTGCGCAGCTGCCCGCCTTCGCTCACTTGCCCGCGGACGTTAAAGCCGTAACCGGACTCGGACTTCACGATGCGGACGACGCGGGGCCCGCCCGGGGGTCCCTCCCCGGCCCCGTTCCGCGCCCCGAGCCGTGCTTCGCCCTCCTCGTCCGCCATCTTGGCCTCCGCGCACGGCGCGCGTCACGAGACCAGGCCCGCGCCAGCCGCCGTAGAGACGCGCCCCACTCGTGGCGCCGCGGGGTGCGATGGGAAATGGAGTCCGCGGGGCTGCCCAGCGCCGTTAGCGCGCCGCGGGCCGCGGGGGGTGACGGGAAATGTAGTCAGAGAGACGGAGAGGCGGGGAGAGTGCGGCGCATGCGCTTTGGGCGTGGGAATGGGGGTGTTGCCATGGGAACGAGGCTGTTGTCATCGGAAGGGGGTGTTGCCACGGAAACCGAGGGGCTGTTACCATGGGAATGAGGAACGGGTGGCCATGGCAACGGGGGTTACAGCTGCGGTGGGCTTGGGGGCTGTTACCATGGTAATGGAGGGGTGTAGCCATGGGAACTGGGGGGGGGGGGTTGACAGCGTAACGAGTGGGCTGTGGGCGTGGGAACGGGGAAGGGCTGTTGCCACGGGAACAGAAGGGTGTTGTTGCCATGGGAACAGAAAGGTGTTGTTGACTGGGGAGCTGAGGGCATGGGGACAGGGGGTTGCTGACATGAGACCGGGGGGCTGCCGGCGTGGAAATGGGATGCTGTTGCTATGGGAACGGGTGTATGCCGCCATGGAAACGGGAGTGCGGTTTCCCTGGGAACAGGAAGGGGGCGCTGTTAGGTGTGGTGACGTCACTTGCGTGACGTCAGCACCGGGCCGAGGGTGGGGTTCAGGGCCAGCCCCGGGGGATGTGGGGCTTGGGGGGGTCCCTGGGGTTCCTTGCCAGGGCTGGGCAGGCTGAGGGTCTCAGGGGTCCATGGGCATCACCACCAGGGCCAGGGGCCATCACGTTCTGGGGGTCCACGTGTGCGTCACCACCGGGGGCTCAGTGGTCCTGGGGGTCCGTGAGACTCATGGCCATTCCCAGGGGATCTGTGGGTCTTGGGGATCCTGGGGGTCCACGAGCCTCATGGTCATTCCGGGGGACCCAAGGGCCTCAGGGGTCCATGGGCATCATTTGCAGGGCCAGGGGGTCCAAGGGTTCTCAGGGGTCCAGGGGTTTCACTGCCACAGCCAGGAGGTCTGTGTGTCCAGGAGTCTTGGGGATCCAGGGGATTCAGGGATCTCAGGGATCCACGAGCCTTACGGCCATTCCTAAGGATGCAGGGGTCTCAGGGCTCCATGGGCCTCACAGCCAGGCCTGGGTGTCCACAGGTTCTGGGCATCCATGAGTATCACCAGGTCCAGGGGGTCCAGGGGTCTTGGGGGTCCATGGATCTCATGACCAGTCCCAGGGGTGCAGGGATCTTGGGGATCTGGAGTCCTTTGGGGTTCACAGATCACACTGCCAGGGCCAGAGGGTTCACAAATGTTCTCAGGGGTCCTGGGGGTCCATGAGCCTCGTGGTCATTCCCAGGGAGGCCACGGGTTTGGGGGCTCCACCGACATCACCAGCAGGGCCAAGGGCTCAGGGGTCCAGGGGGCTCAGGGCTCTCACTGCCAGGACTAAGGGGTTAATAGGCATCAGGTGTCCAGGGGTTTTAGGGGACCACGAGCCTCATGTCATTCCCAGGGGTCTTGTGGGTCCAGGGGTCCCCGAGATCTCAATGCCAGGGCCAGGGGCTTCATGCTCGGGGGGGCCCATGGGCCTCACGGCCATGCCCAGAGGTCGAGGGTGCAGGGGTGTCACTACAAGGGGGTCCAGGGGCTGCAGGGGGCTGGGGGTGCTGAGGCAGCTGAGATTGAGGGGGGAGCCCTCGGTGAGCTCGGGGGGAGCCTCCAGCACCGGCACCGTGAAGAGCTCTGGGAAGGAGAGGGGAGGGGGATTGGTGACCCCGAGTCCCTGGGGAGGGTCTGTGGGGGTGTCGGGGTGGCGGCTGTGGGGTGCTCACCGTGCACTGTCACTGTCACCGGCGCCGACTCCAGCGGGTCGGTTCCATCCAGGCCCTCGCAGCGGTAGCGGCCGCTGTGGGTCAGCTGCAGAGGGGACAGGGACCTCTTCACCCTCTCATCTCCACGGTAGAATGTCACCGAGGTGACCGACCTGTTCCTCCAGCGCCGGCAGCGCAGTGTCACCGTGTCCCCCTCCAGCAGCGGCCCCGCCGGCACCTGCAGCACCAGCCGCTCTGAGGGACACGGGGGTCCCGTCACATCGCAGGGGTCTGGGAGGTACCGACTGCTCCAGAGCCCCCCATTGGGTCACACCCAGCACAACAGAGGTCCCCAATTTCCCAACTCCACACTCGGACACTCTGGGATGTCCCCAGAGCAGGGGGCGGGCTCTGGTCACACCAGGAGGTGACCCATGGAGCGGAGCCCACCCAGAGCCCTCGGGATACCCACGTGTGACAGGCTGGGGACACCCAAACCCCTCTCACCATCTGAGACTCTCACGGGGGGGCTGAGCCCACTGCCAGGTCTGTCACACCTGTAGGTGCCACTCTCGGTGACAATGAAGCGGGAGGGTCCCTTCTGCCACCACCTCTTCCCATCCTTGTACCAGGTGGTGGCACCGGCTGTCCCCGAGCCCTGGCAGGTCAGTGTCACCCGGTCCCACAGCACCGCCGGCCTCCAGGGGGGCTCCACCAGGATCTGGGTGCTCTGGGCACCTGTGGGTGACAGGGGACACCAGCCTGCCAGGGCCAGTGCGGGGCTGGGGACAGCGGGGTGGGGACATGGCATCCCCCGAGGACTCACCAGCGAGGCCGAGGGTCTGGGCTGGAAGGGACAAGGGACAGGGCTGGCTGGGGGTGGCACTGTGGGGACAGCAGCACCTGGGGTTCAGGTTGTGACACTGTCCCCAAACTTTCCCCATGGGGACACCAGAGTGGCACGGAGCTTTCAGGGACCGGGGACACCGTGGCTACCACAGGCTGAGGCAGGACATGGGGACACCGTGGACACCCCGGAAATGGGGACACCACGACCCCCCTGTGCTGGCACAGGTCACCCCCAGCAGCCCCATGGCCTCTGTCCCCATGGCCCATCTGCATGGCGCTTGTCCCCTTGTCCCTGTCCCTGCATCCCTGTGTCCCTGGCCCTGTCCCCACAGCTGCACCAGCCCCATGACGCCTCCCCACACCCCTGTCCCACAATTGTTGTCCCTCCAGTCCTGTTGTCCCTCTGCTTTCTCCATGGCCACCCCATGACTGCTGCGACCTCATGAAGTGGCTCTGCTGGCCTTGGGGACCTCAGGGGACCCCGCAGCCCCCCTGTGCCCCCTCCCCACCGCTCTCGGCCTCCCCAGGGCCCATCAGGGCTGTCAGGCCCGTGCCCGGGGCACTCACCCCACAGGAGCAGCACCACCTTCCCGGCCATGCCCGTGTCCCCGGCCATCCAGGATGGCTGTCACACGTTACTGGGGCCAGTTGTTCCCGGGGTGGCAGCTCTTCAGAAGAATGGGGAAGGAAGAGTGTTCAGGTCTTATCACCATGTGTGGGTGCCCCTTGCTGGGGCTGGGTGGCCACAAGCTGGGGACAGGCTGTGGACAGGATGGGGACAGGCTGGGGACAAGGCTGGGTGGCACTCAGTGGGACACGGGGTGCTCAGGAGCAAGGGGCTCAGGGGGTTTGGGGAGCCAGGGATGGGTGTCCAGGGCAATGGGGGATCCCAGGGATGGGGTCCCTGGGGAATGGGGGTCCCGAGGAGGGGGAGTCACCGGGGATGGGGGTGCCATGGGAATGGGGGTGCCCAGGGCTGGGGGGACTCAGGGATGGGAGTCCCAGGGGAACGTGGGCTCCAGGGATTGGGGGTCACCAGAGCAGCAGGGAGTTGTGCCACCCAGCCTTGTCCCCAGCCTGTGCCCAGCTTGTGGCCACCCTGCCCCCACCAGGTGCCACCTACACATCATAAGACCTGAACTCTCTTCCTTCCCCATTCTTCCAAAGGGCCACCACCCAGGGGACAGTCACGCCTGGCAGTGTGTGACAGCCAGCCTGGATGGCCGGGGACACGGGCATGGCCGGGAAGGTGGTGCTGCTCCTGTGGGGTGAGTGCCCCGGGCACGGGCCTGACAGCCCTGATGGGCCCTGGGGAGGCCGAGAGCGGTGGGGAGGGGGCACAGGGGGGCTGGGGGGCCCCTGAGGTCCCCAAGGCAGCAGAGCGACTGCATGAGGTGACCAAGGCTGTGGGGTGGCTGTGGGGAGAGGAGAGGGGGGACAGGTACGTGGGGACAATACTGGTGAGAGAGGGATGTGGGGAGGCATCATGGGGCTGGTGGGGGTGACCTGTGCCAGCACGGGGTGGCAGTGGTGTCCCCATTTCCGAGATGTCCCCTTGTCCTGCCTCAGCATGGGGTGGCCAAGGTGTCCCTGTCCCCGAGGGGTCTGTGCCACACAAGGACAGTTTGTGGACAGCCCCCACAGTTCGTGCTCCTGTGTCACTGTCCCCACGGTGCCACCCCCAGCCAGCCCTGTCCCTTCTCCCTTCCAGCCCAGACCCTTGGCTTTGCTGGTGAGTCCTCGTGGGATGCCATGCCCCTGCTCCACTGTCCCCAGCCCCACGCTGGCCCTGGCAGGCTGGTGTCCCCTGTCACCCACAGGTGCCCAGGCCACCCAGCTCCTGGTGGAGCCCCCCCGGACGCCGGCGGTGCTGTGGGACCGGGTGACACTGCCCTGCCAGGGCTCGGGGACAGCCGGTGCCACCACCTGGTACAAGGATGGGAAGCGCTGGGGGAAGAAGGGACCCTCCCGCTTCCTTGTCACCAAAAGTGGCACCTACGTGTGTGACAGACCTGGCAGTGGGCTCAGCCCCTCCGTGAGAGTCTCAGATGGTGAGAGAGGTTTGGGTGTCCCCAAGCTGGCAGCTGCGGGGACCCCGAGGGCTCTGGGTGGGCTCCGCTCCATGGGTCACCCCCTGGTGTGACCAGAGCCCGTCCCCTGCTCTGGGGACATCCCAGAGCATCCCAGTGCAAGGGGATCCTCTTCTTGGAGTTGAGGACCCCTGGTGCTCTGGGTGTGGCCCAGTTGGGGGCTCCGGTGCCATCGGGACACCCCAGGCCCCCGCGATGTGACGGGATCCCCGTGTCCCCCAGACTGGCTGGTACTGCAGGTGCCAGTGCAGGTGCTGCTGGAGGGGGACACGGTGACACTGCGCTGCCGGGGCCGAGGTGACATGTCGGTCACCTCGGTGCGATTTTACCATGAAGACGAGGAGGTGAGCGGCTCCCTGTCTGGGACCGAGCTGTCCCTGTCCCCTCTGCAGCTGAACTACAGCGGCCGCTACCGCTGCGAGGACTGGGTGTACTCCGGGACATCATGGCAGTGGAGGCAGTCGGTGACAGTGACAGTGACAGTG
>WAAE01001597.1:16893-52803 GCA_013400495.1 Nicator chloris | reverse complement strand
CCAAACCTGAAGCAGGACAAACAAAATTCTGCCCACTTTTAATGGCCTTGTTCTGCCCTACAGTTAGCTTCTGGCAGCTGGAAACTGAATCCCCTTTCAGCACTGGGTGTCATGTTTTTTCACTGCTTTTTGTGATGTTTCTTCTAAGACAATAGTACAGCACACACCAGGACTTTGCAGGTTTCCCCATGTAATGGTGCCAATATGTGTCCACCCTAATTTGCAGCGTGTCTGTTACTACAGACCTTGGTCCCTTCTGAGCACAAGTGCTGACTCTGCCAAATGCACATAGCTGTTCCGTGATGAGGACAAGGATCATCTAGCAAATAAATGGAGAACTCAGTATGCAATTTAGTGGTGACCTTGAATTTGATCTCTCTTCTATCCTTAACAGCCCAGTCAATCTCTGTCCTGTTTAACCCACGTCATTGCTGTCATATCTTACAGCCACTTCGGCAACTGCCTTTTCCTTGATACTGTACGTTTAAATCACCAAACGAAGGAAGAGAGAACAAGGAAAGGATTACCATACATTCTTCTTCACCTTTTTCTTAGCAGTGTCAGGAATGGCCGCACAGGTCTTTCCCAGCCTTTCTGTTCTTTTTTTTAATATTTGTCTGAGGTAGAAACCACAAGTTTGATTGATAATGCAATTTGCATCTTGAGGCATCACTGGAAATACAATGGCATGAAAGGCTACTCTGGCAGAGCACACTTTTCCCTCAGGGCTGACTTTAGAAACTCATTGATGTCACTTCCTTCCTCAGTCAGCAAGTGAATTTTCACTAATTCTCAAGACCAGCTGTCCATGCTGTCAACAGAAAGTTATTAAAATTCCTTTAAAGTGAATCAAAATAGCCTAAAAACAAATGTACTGGGAAACAGGAAAGCATCAGTATTCAAAGTCCACAAACCTTTGAGCAAAATAGTGTTGATCTAACCAGAGATTTCAAACACTCTGCTTTCCTAGCAACTCGTATATCATTAGAGAATGCTAAAAACACATGCTCCTTTAATCTTCTATTACCAACAATCTACCTGGCTAAAATATTTGTTACAAGAATAAATCTTATTTCTCCTAAAGATGAACTCAGTGAGCAAGAGAATACATTTTAAGAAGTCTCCCCTAAATGATAGTTCTGTGGAGTTTTTTAAAAGCATAATTTTTATATTTAGCAAATAAAAACACAACACAAGCATGCAGGAAGTAATTATCATAAGAGACAATCTTATAATATAGCCTAAAGTAATTATCTTCATTTGAATAATCTACAATGCTTTCATTGAAAAAAGGAGTAGTCTCAAGGATGGGAAGGGAGGATCATTTTCCTTAAAGTAGAATCTTTGTACTGTATTTTAACACTTCAAATATTTTCACCTCATTTTAAAAATTCGGTTTGTGCCACATTTATCAATATGGAGAAGTTTTGTTGAAATGGAGTGTGCTTCTTTCCAGGGCTGGAGGTGGCAGCCACCTGAGCTAGGTAGGCTCCCCTGACATCCTTAATAGTGATACTGACAGGTTGTAAGTCCTGTCCTATCAATGTTATTTTTAAAAACCCTCGGGTTGCACGTAGCCTAGCTGGATAGGCAAGTGTGAAATTCCTGACTTTCCCCAAGATGTGTGGACAGTCTCCTGTAGCAAATTGATACCAGCTGCCCTTTTGACAACTAGTGCATGGGAGCAGTAAATGAGGCAAATTACTGCCCCTTTTGGTCGAAAAGCAAAGAACAGGTTTCAGGTGTCCTTGCTGCTAGAGTCCCAGACAGTGTGGAAGAGCAGTGTTGGGTCTAGGTTTTGATTTTATCTCCAGGAGCACGCTGAAGGACGCTGCAGAAGAAGGCCGGAATAAGGAAACAAGACCATCATTCAACTTGCCACTTAGTGGATAACATCAGGATAGAATTTCTCCCTGGGCCAGCTGGTGCTGGGCCTCAGTCTTGACACAGGCATTTAATTTTATTTTAAGGTAATGGCAGAAGTTGCTTTTCTCCTTCAGTGGTAGAATCCTGAGCTGGATGCTACCAGTCTCTTGGTCACGCAATACATCTTGCAACATTAAGAGACTTCATACTACATATTAGAATTTATTTTCTCCCCTTGGAATGTTTAAATTTCCTGTGCGGTTCCAGGTTAGCAAGACTGGCTACCTATCTCAATCTTCTTTCAATCACATCTTTTTTATAAGAGAGGCTTGTGTTTCTTTCATTTTAGGAGTATTTCCATTTCAAACTATCATGTTAAATTCTACATGTTAAATTCTGTTTCTTAATTATAGGTTTTGATTATTTTTTAACTAATTTACTGTTTGTTGCTTTGCATGTCCCCTGTCATACTGATTAGAATATACACAAACTAATTATTTTCTTTCCCTTTCAGAGTCTGGAAAAAAACTGCAACAAGAGACAATTAATCAGGTATTTGGAAACTTTCATACTTTTTGTTAACTTAATTTTTCAGGCAGAAGAGTTGTGGCAAGTAGAAAGCAGAGTTTCATGAGATTCACTAATATTAACAGTACAAGTGTGCTAAGGAGCACGTGTCAGACAACTGGCTGGCTCTGCAGATGTGTTGAACTCACAAGAGTAGCCATCATTTTGATCTAAGATTTGCCATTTAAGCAATTTAGTTCATCTACTTCCCAGCATGTTGGTGCTGAGGACAAAGCCCAAAGGTAATTTGTTCATTGGTATCAAATTTTGTAGCACAACATTATGCTTTTTTTTTTCCTTCTGTTTGCTAGTATTCGTTTTAAAAGGCAGAAAGCTATTGATACAAATACCTGAACAGCACGTGTAAGCAGTGTATTTCGGTATTTCTTAGGTTACTTCTGCCATGAATTTTCATTGAGGCTGCACTAAACTGTGACATTGCTTGCAGAGGTGTTTTCTGTCTTGTCTTTATGACTGTATCAAGAGTAATTACTTAGGAGAAAAACCTTTATATATTGTAATTTGTTATTTCAGCATCAGGAAAAGCATATAGGAGCTAAACGGAAAAAAAAAAATCTAACCAGAAAGAGAGGAGGAAACCCAGAGTTTGCTTTCCTCAATTACATGCCCTTGTGGATTGAAAGGACTTGACTCCACGGAAGCAGTGTGCTTCCTTGTCATTCTTTGGCTTCTTGTCCTCTTGCTGAATACTGTTATCCAGATGGCACATAAATGGGCATCTGGAATGTTTGTGAGATTTAGTTTGAAATAGCACTTAAAAAGCAGTCATTAAAATATTTGCAGTCCAGCAATTACCCTCCCTTAAGCCATCTTCCTTCTCAGCTGTCGAGGCGTTGGCGTAATTACATCACAGTTATCTGTGAAGTGATCACCAAGGTGGACTTGGACTAACCTGACAGGGGACTGACCAGCTAAAGCAGCCTGGTTTGGGTCTAACAGCAAGTCCCCTGCCACGGCTGAGCGTGGCACAGATGTCAGTGTGTCACCTTCAGTGGCCTGAGCTGGCACCCCTCTTCACCAAGTAAACCCTTGCATGTCTGGACACTCATGGGAAGCCTGGTCCTGTGGCACAATGTACTATGCAGCGCTTTTACAACATTCTCATTTACAATGTTATTGAGAAACTGATGGATGGATATTTAGTCCAGAACATGGCATTGCATAAGCAAAGGAAATCTTTCGCTTTTGAAAATAACTGTAGAAATATTTTGGAATTTAATGGGCATTCTGTGCTTTGACAGATTTTATATCCTAGAACAAGTCTAATTAAGTTTTATAACCAAAACTGCATTTTAAAATTAGCCTGAAATGTCTTGTAAAGCTACTTTTGGGAGTCTTTGTTGGCCAGAAGGGGGGGCACTTGTATTTTTAAACCACAACTTGAGGCAACATTGGCAGTGTGTGAATGGTTGACTGGAGACCTAATTCTGTACATTTTCTGTGTGACAAAATCTGCTCTGTGCATGCCATTGCCCTTTTCTGAGGAAAAACGTATTGTGATTAAAAAAAAAATAATTGCCACGTTTTCAAAGGGTGGATCATGTGCTGTTCTTTGTGTGTCCAGTCTTGGTCTTTTCCTGCATGCCACTGTCTTCTCTTCATTGAATGCTTCACCTGCTCTGTCTTCCTGCAGTTAACCTAAGAGGATCTAATTTTGTAAGAATATTGTGTTGTCTTGGTATGCTGAATGTATCTAAATAAAGCTGTAAAAAGTTGATTTGTACACATTCCCATTTAAATGGGTACTACTTAAGCTGATGATGTCCCATTCCATATGAATTTCCTTTGGCTTTCCAAGAACTGGAAGAGTGTTTCAGAACAGAAATCAATTTCATTTTCAAGTCTGTCATTTAGGGCACAATTACAGAAGCACTTTGTATTTGATTTGTACTTCTATTGCTTCAACAAAAATATTTAAACTAGTGTTGATCCTGATGGAATATCTGTCATGGAAGGATTCTTTTTATTTTCAATACTGAATTCAAAATTTTATATGCAGGGTAAGATCCTTTAGTCCCCTTTAAGTTCAGTTCAGCAACAGTGAGCTAAACTGGCTGCCAGAAATTTAAGTGAGGGAGAAGCTCTCTGCAGAAGATGGATGATGTTACGACTTGACAGGAGCAGGAGTGCAAAGGGGCAAATAGCAGGAAATATCTTGTTGAGAGGTGAGAGAAACAGAGAGAGGATGGAGAAATGATAAAGCTGATAAACCAGGGATCTCCTGCTGGGTAAACCCAACTGTCTGTGTGCATCTGGGACCTCTCTAATCTTGAAGATCACTGTGCTTTCTGTGTGGTTCTTAGCTCTTCTAAAGCCAAAACACTAAGGGAGTATCTGCATCCAGAAACCTTTCACTACAGTGATCATCTTCACTAGCTTTTGTTCCTTTTGATCACGAGGCATCTGCTGGTTTTCCTCAAACACCATTTTCATCATTTATGCATATAAATATGCACGTTCATTTAACAGCAGTGGACATCTACCACCAGCAGTCAACCAAATGTAACACACACTCTGCTTTTCATTACCTGTTTTTAACTACCTTTGCAACTTCAGGGGTAAATCCTGGCACTAATGTATAGCCTGTGTACTGTAGCATGTTAACGACTGCTGAGGAAAATGCAAGGAAACGAGAAAAAATTTGTGTTTCTATGTAACAGTCTTGGCAAAACAACACATTCCAGACCACCAATCAAAATGTGTCTGGGAAAACGCTTTATGTTTCATACTTACCACTCATATTTGCTTGTGTCGTGGTCTTAATGTACACTCCTACATACAGTTTTGTCCAGTGCCTCTGAATCTCTGAAGGATAGACAAGAATATGTGTAATTGCATTTGGAAGTTGAAGCTGCTTACAGAGTGAGACTTTTGGATTAAAATCCTAGCTGTGTTTGAGCTCAGACTTGAGCCTGCCCCTTCTGCAGTGAAGCTGCAGGTCAAGTTGGGGCACTAGTGAGAGTGCTCCACAGTATCTGTCCCTGTTTTGTCACTGAGGAGCATTTTGTCACGGCAGACTCTCTTGAAGTGGCACATCCATCCCTCAGTCTTTTACGTGCCCTGTCGGGGAGCGTTTCCCTTTCTGGACATGGGGTTGTGAAGCAGGAACACAGAAAGGATAATGATAAGGTAATGTACTTGCTAGAGCTGGGGTTGGACTGTGGATAACTACAGCTCTGACATACTGTCAGTATGTGCACACCTTGTGCCAAAGAAAAGGAGTCAAAGATAACTCAAACTTCTGTTAAATGACAGTATAAGTTTGTTGCACAGACCATGATGAGGAATAGCTTATGACCTGAAGGTTGCTTCGGGCACATTGTGTAATAAATCTATATTAAAATCACTGAAAACTTCACAGTTATGACCAAACTCCTTGGCTGCCCTTGTGCAAACTACTGCTGTAGTTTACTCCAGTTCCTTATCCCCTTCACCATCTCAAATGACCTAGCTAAAAAAAACTACAGTCCATTTATGCCAGCTTCCAAGTCCTGCCACTTCGCGGTTATCTGAAAAGTATGGCCCTTGGTTCTGTTTTCCCAGTTTGCAGTCATATTCCTCAGTGTTACGTACTTTATTCCCCAAAAATTAGGAGTTTGGAAATCTATGAAAGAGCTAATGCATTTAGCCCACTAAAGAAACTGAACTATTGTTTCACCCTCATGTGCTTTATAGAATCACCTAATGGTTGAGGTTGGAAGGCATCTCTGGAGATGATCTTGTCTAACCCCCTTACTCATAGAGCAGGTTGCCCAGGATCACATCTGGCTGGATTTTGAGTACCTTCAAGAATAGTGGTTCCTCCATTGCTGGACATTCCTGGATACCCGTACTCGATATTCATGCAGTAGAAATGTATTTTGCTGTATTTATATGGAATTCCTTGTGTCTCCCTTAGTGCCCACTTCCTCCTGTCCTGTCACTGGACACCTCTGAGAGGAGTCTGGCCACCATCGTTCTTATTGCCCTCACTTCTTCCCTCCCAGGTTATATACATTGATAAGACCTCTCCAAGCCTTGTCTTCTCCAAGCTAAACAGCACAAGTTCTCTTGGCCACTGCTTGTATGTCACGTGCTCCTAACCTTTAAATACCTTGTTGCCCCTTCACTGAACTCACTCCAGCATGTCTACCTCCATGTCCATTTATACACTGGATGCATTCCAGTATGCCCATGTCTCCTGCCCTGGGAAGTCCAGAACTGGACACAGCACTCCCAGTGTGTCTGTGTCTCACCAGGGCTGAGCAATCGTGAAGGATCACTGCTCCTGCTCTGCTGGAATTGCTCTGCCTAATGCAGCCCAAATGTTGGCATGTTTTTCTTTGAGGGCACGTTGCTGACTCACAGTCAGCTTGTTCTCCAGTACCCTCACATCATTCCTACAAAGCTGCTTTCCCACTCTGCAGTCCCCAGCCTGTGCTGGTTCCTGGGGTTGTTCTTCCCCAGCTGCAGGACATCACATGCCATTTTGTCAAACCTCATGAACTTCCTGTTTAGCCATTTCTCAAGCCTGTTGAGGTCCTTGTGAATGGCAGCATAACCCTCTGGTGTATCAGCCACTCCTCCCAAATTTGTATGGCCTGCAGACTTGGTGAGGGAAAGTTCTGTCTCATCATCCAGGTCAGTAATAAAGATGTGGGACGGTTTTGGACCCACCATCAACCTTGGGGCAGTATTGAATGGGCCCCCAGCTGCATTTTGTGCATGACTGTTTGAGCTAAAGTTTTCAGTCAAATTCACTGAGCACTTACCTAACCTGTACTTCATGGAGCTGTTATAGGAGTGCCAAAAGCCTTAGTAAACTTGAGATAAACAAGATACAGCACTCTCCCCTCACCACTGATCCTGTCATCTCCTTGTACAGGGCTGTTAGACTGGTCAGGTTCAATTTCCCCTTCATCAATCCATGCAACATGAGATTTAGCTGGAGAGCAGTCACCAGTGGTGTACCCCAGGGGTCACAGCTGAATAAATGCCATTTAACTTCTTCATTACATACTAGGATGATGGGATGGAGTGTACTCTCCAGAAGTTGTCACAGGATGTAAAACTGGGCTGAGGAATTGCTGTTACGAGAGGGTTGTGCTGCCATTCAAAGGGACTTTGACAGGGTGGAGAAATGGGCCAACAGTAACCTCATGAAGTTCATCAAGGTGAAATGCACCTGGGGAGGAATAGTCCCCTGCTCCATCATGCTCTCAGGTAATGAGGTGAAGCTGATCAGCCTGTAATTGCCTTGCTATCCAACCTTAAAGATAGGAGTGATGTTTGCTTTCTTCCAGTCCTCAGGAAACCTTCCCAATCACCATGATCTTCAAAAATAATCAAGAATAGGCTCACAGCTCCTTCAACACTCATGGGTGCATTCCATGAGCTCCTTGTTTCTGTTCCATAAGGACTTGTTTCTGTCTAGTTTGTTTAAATATTCCCTAAGCTGATCCTTCTCCACCAAGGGAAGTCTTCCTTGCTCCAGACTTCAAGTGTGGCCTCACCAGTGCCGAGTACAGAGGGAAAAACCCTTCCCTAGTCCTGTTGGCCATAAAATTTTTGATACAAATCAAGATTCCATTGACTTTCTTGGCCACTTGGGCACACATGTTGGCTCAGATCCAGCTGCTGTTAACCAGCACCCCCAGGTCCTTTTCCACTGGACAACTTTCCAGCCACTCCTCTTCTCCCTGACCCACTATGTGGGTCACCTGGTCATGTCCTGTAGGTTCTCACTTGTTCACTTGTTTGAGGTAGACAGCTCTGAGCCCTGCCTGGTTGAATATGAGACCCTTCCTGCTCCCCCTGAACATTTTGTTTATCAGTAAGCAGAAGTTGCAGAATTTTTTTTAATTAATTTTAAATTTTTTATCCAATATATTATCAGATAAAAATCATTTGGGAAAAAATGTTCAGTTTTTCCCTACACATAACATTTTCTTTTTTCCAAGCTGATAAGGGCTGCTTCTGATAACATTCTCTGCTCCTTTTGAGTTCAGGTAACGTAACAGTCCTTCACTATTTAGTGCATAATATATAGTACCAAGATTGTGACCCTCAGAAAAAAAATGCAGCAGGAACTATTATTTAAATAAGTACAGCAGATACTTTTATGTGAGAATCTTTTCAGTCCCTTGTGGAGGAAACTGTTTCTTAGGCTGTATAGACATGAACATAAGTGCAGTGTCTGAAAATAAAAATACCTTAAATTTTATGAAGAATTATTCCTTTTGTGAAAAAAATCCCCAAGTATTGGAATATGCAATGGATTGAATGCTCAACAGAAGTATTGAAACATATGGTGTGAGATTTGAGCAATGAAGGGCAGCATGGACTGGGAAGTTGTGTTGCAATCCCAGTTATCAGATTCCTGTCTTTTCTTGCTCTCTAAGATGGCAAGGTTTTTCTACCAGTGTTAATCAGAAATTAGGAATCACAATATTCCTAATTCCTAACATGGGCTAGGCAGTTATTATCTTTCCTTGGTTTACAGACATGGCAAAATGAAGTGTGAAGGTCAAGGGACTTGCATGAAACCAAAGACTGTGGCTCTGGTGGGTGCAGCTACCCTTAAACACAGTGCTGCTCTTATGATTCCTGTGCTTCAAGGAGGGATGGTGCTTGAACTAGTTAGTGTTTGGGTGGCACACTGATCCACTGTGGCACTGCTTGCATATTAATACACACTGAGTGGATAGCCTCACAAGAATCTGCTACAGAATAGGCTAGTGTATTTCATTTTACCTGTGAAAGACATGACTTAGCCCTGTTCAGTGAAACAGGGTCAGTCAGTGTGAGGATGGAGTGTACAGTGAGTAATGACTTTTGTCATTTCACAGTCCCACTGTAATTTATGAATGCAATCAATCCTCACGTATTATTATTTGTCTCAAAATGAACATACAAATTTGTTTAAAAGTGTACAAATGTAGGCAAACACGTATTTAAGATGCTTGCCAACCTAGAGTGGATTTACATTTCTATTTCTTTTTTATTTACCAATAAAGTCATCTAATTTGCATTAAATGCTAATTGTGATTGAAGGGAAAATGCTTTGGGACCTCTAGAGATCTTAGTGTCTCTTCCAAAGCAATTTGGGAGAAATTGAATTCTTCATGCCTGAATATACATTAATATTCTTCATCTGAACTTAGTTTCATTTGAAACTTTTCTTATTATTTCTGAAAGAGCAAGATGGCTTGTTTATGCTGGAAGATAAGTGTGTTTACCTGCAAACAAGATAGAGATGGATTCTGTTTACCAGAAAAATCCCTGTGAAACTTGCCAGAGCCACTAATGTGAGGAATTCTGCTTTGTGTGCAGAAGCACAGCATTAGATTTCAGGCCTCTATTCTCAAAGCACTTGTTGGAAGACGGGAGCCAGGGTTTCAGTCCAAGCGTGCAGGGTTAACCTCCAGGATTAATACCCAGCAGTTTGGTCAGCTTCCTGCAAAATATGTCTATTCATGGAGACAGGGAAATGGGCACAGGGCCTCTCCTGTGCAGGCTGGGTGTTGATCGGCAAGGGCTGAGACATGGTCCCTCCTTGGATAAAAAATGTTGGTGTCCCTTTTCTTTAGAGAGGAAAATAAATGTTGTCTGAAATATGAAATGTGCTCAGAAGTTCCTGCCTGTCTTGAGTTGTGAACATGCAAGAAACATTTGTTTTCAAAAACATGTTTCAAATACACTTGAAAATAGCAATTTTGGGAATTGCATTTGTCAACAGCAGGAACTGTTTAGGTCATTTGGTTTACTTCTGTGCTTTAAGTTATGAAAAATTCGGCACATTAGCATTATTTAATTAAAATAAGAGATCAATATGTAATATACAGAGATTGCCTGAAAGTGTCATCTTCAGATTTAAGCTCCTTCTATATATGACGTAAACCTGTTATGAAGCCCTATGCTTCATAAAATGAATATTGCATGCTTAGTTTAGTCCATTTTGAGTTTCAGGTTGTTTAAATTGCTTTGCTGTGAGATTGTTCTGTATAGAAATGTGAGAGAATTGGTGAAGATTTCTGGCCACTGACCACAGTGTTTGAATTAGATTTTACTAATACAGAGGAGAAGTGGGCTCAAAATTAAACAATTTGAACACACCGGTTTACCTGTACCCAAAACAAGTGTTGCTAGGTAGGAAGGAGATTGGGCTAAATATGGCCAAGTGTTCAGAGGTCCATGACCTGAAAGTGACCTTTTATTAACAGTGCACCTTAGCTGCACATCTAGAGACATGCACACCATGCTAATTGGCTACAGACTCTGCCCAAACACTGGCTGCCTGGGCTGCAGTGGCTCTGTGCTTATTTTCAAGTCTGTAAGTTATAGTGCAAAGAACCCAGCACCACAAAACTGCTATCAGGAGGCAAGACAAGCAGCATCAGCATTGCACTATGCTGAAACAAATTTATTATTCCTATCAATTGACCATCGCTATTATTTATTTATTAGCAATAAGGGAGTGGAGTGCTTTTTTATTTGCTGTACTTGGTTGCAGCTGTATTGGTGAATCTTTAATCTGTCACGCAAAACCTAGTTTCTGATAATAATAGCATCTTTATTGCTACTTTTCAAAGATCAGTTATGCCTTGATCTTTCTTATTCCTCCCATTCATAGCATGCTTCGGAGAATCCAAATGCTTTGACTCTGAAGGTGGAAACAGGAGGGAGTTAATTCCAGATTTGATCAAGAATTGGCAAGTAAATTAGAGCTTAATTTCGTTCATCCAAGTTGCTGACTGTGTGAATCAGCTTGTGGAAGTGGCTCGTGCAGACTGTCTTGCCTCATTAGCATGACTTTGGGCTTTCTGTAGATGAAGACAGGGCAGGGAGAGGAGGGGAGCCTGGTGCAAAGCCAGGAGCTGGGTATCTATGAGGTCTCAGCCAAAGACAAATGGATTTTTCCTGTCCCCTTATTAAGTGGGGATGGTAGGCTGCTATACTTGTGATAATGTTACTGTTCATCTTACCCCATTGGGCCTCTCCAGTTTCCCCACTGCCTGTGGGCCTGGGCTGTTCTCCTCCAAAACCATCTCTGGATTGGGCCTCTCCATTCAAAATTTTCCACACCAATCACTGACACTTGGCCACACCATATAAAAAGAAGAAACCTCTCTTTGCCTCTGCCCTTTCTTTCTTCACTGTCTTGGTCTGTCTCAGAGCCATAACTCCAAGTCACCGTGCGATGAGATCTGGACTTTCTGCTAACAGATTCTAGGGGCAATAGTCACTGATTCACCAAGCTGTGTTTTGAAAAACAGTATTTCAAAACACTGGCATCTGTTAATTAAAATTTACCTGCAGTAATTTTTTTCTTACTAGGATCAGTTATTCTATATTGTATATAGAGTTCACAAGGATCTCCTTTGAACCTAATTGTAATTCAGCTACAAACTATGGGGTTTTTCTTTTAGTCTCTGAAGGAAGCTCTGAGTATCTTGTATATTCTTTTTTCTTATTTTTTTTCCCCTCAACCTGTTCAGTAACCTTAGAAATGCTTGGTACAAGTACATGTGTTTTAGGGATACATATCTCATAGGAAAATGTGGTGTCTGTGACAGTAAGGTCTTGCCTCTGGCTTTTGAGGAATGTAGCATCAGTGATATGCCCTGAATAAATTAGATAAGCCAAAAATTCATGGCTCCACTGGGAGGTGAGGGGTTAGTAGTGTCTATTATCTTTGAAGTAGCTGATACAAGCACAAGTGATGAATCAAGAGGTTTATCTCCACTGCACAGAAGGTGAAGCACCTCATCAGCAAATATTTTCTGCCAGCCTGAATAGTCTCTCCATTGCGAGATCCTGTGGGAGTTTGTTTAGCTCACCGACATTACACTAAACAACTGCTATGATATGAGACAGTTCTGAGCTTATTTACATGTTAGCTCAGGTAGCATGGTAGTAGTAGAGGAGTCTGGCCATTCTGAATTACATTTTCCAAATAGTCTTCTAGCACACGAGAAGTTAGGATAGCCTCTCGTTTTGGCAAGCTTAAGAAAACTTGCACATACAAGTACAGCTCTTCATGTTTGTACAGCTGAAGTGAGGTAGTAACAGATCCAGGCTTCACTGGCTTGCTGAAAATAGGAATCATGCAAACTTTTCCCCATATTTAAACTGCATACCAAGTCTGAGCTGTCTGCCACAATCATGGTCCTCTGATTAAGAGATTCTTCTAAGTGGGCCCAACAGTTATCACAGAATCACAGAACAGTTTTGAGTTGGAAGGGACCTTTCAAAGGTCACTTACTCCAATCCCCCTGCAATGACCAGGGACATGTTGAGCTAAATCGGTCTGCTCAGAGCCCCATCCAACCATTATGTGAAAAACTTGAGGTTGTAGGCTGAAAGTATTGGTTCCAAACTTTTCAAAGATTCACAGATACTTACCATCCAAGTAAGAGGATGTTTGTTTTTTAGTCCTCCACTATTCAAGCTGCTTTCAGCTAAAAACCTAAATTAAGAGACTCATCTCTATGTGCTCCTTATCATTATACAGTCAGTGTGAATTGAAAAATGAACCTTTTTTCAAATTATTCTTTGTCAGTTTTCTACGGAGAGATCCTAGGTAAACAGGTAAGTTGGCAGCAGAGAAAAGCACAAGGAAAGAGATTATTTCTTTCCTTTACTGTTCTTCATGCTATGTTTTCTGTTGGGCTTCTTTAATTTTATTATTCCTGTTAGTAAAACTGAATATCCAGCACTAAGGCATTTAGGAAACACAGCACTGTCTGCACTGCAGGCCATTAAATCTTTGTAAATCAGCCCTGCAAAATCAGCCTTTCCAATACATCATTATGTTTTTGCATGGTGAGTTGCTCTAATTGCAAACTGCCTAGATGAGATTCCACCCGTGCATTGTAAAATCACCACAAAGCATAATTGGATGAGTCTTAACCATTCTTGGCAGTAGTCAATCTCTTCTACCCCAGTGACTTGTGAAGGTATTAAGGGAAAAGACAGCTTCAATGTGTATAAAAGAAGGTACTGGCTACTTATTTTTACAGTGAGGAGAAATCCTTTTGTGAATGGGGAGGAGCAGGGAATCTCCAGCAATGAAAATGTAAAAAATTATATATACATATATATATAAAATAATCCATGAACCCATTAATGACTCTAAAATGCCTTTTGTTTCAACAGCTTCACTGAGTTGCCTGCCAGTAGCCAAACATCATATAAATACTCTATTAAATTCCATTTTTCCTTGAATTTAAACTCATTTTTAAATGTCTTCAATTCCAGCCTAGCTAAAGTAAGACAGAGGCAATTTGAATACACTTCTACTCTTCTAAATTTGGCTCATGGCCACTTCTTAACTTCCTTTCAAATGTGTTCATGCAAACAGAGGACAGGGGTCTCTGCACAGTTACTGGCAAAGGTGCAACTCTTCACTAGGTTTTAATTCTCAGATTAAATGTCTGCAACCTGCTGCACAGGTTGTCAGCATGTCTCAAGGACAGCCTTGCATCTTTCCAAGGTAACCACGGATTTCATCTCCCCTGTCAGCCAGCTGGTTCCCAAACTTAGCAGCTCTTTGGAAAGCCATAAATGGGCATTCCTGTCCTTGGACACTTGGCTCAAAGAGTTTGGTAAGGGCTGTCTGCATGGGAAGATCTAGATCCAGAGTCAGTGTCTGATAGTGCCTGCATGCTGCCTGTTGTTGTGTATGTTCAGGTGTTTTCCAGAATACTCAGCAGCTTGTGGGATGGACAGTCAGAAATGTATATATATGGACATGGATGTTTTTTAAAAGTGTTTACTGGTTTTGCAAGTTTTTGTTTACCTGCTATTGCTGTGGAAAACAAAAAAGGTATAACATGGAGATGTTCAGATCTTTAAAGTGTCATAAAATGCGCAACAAAAAATCACTGACACCAAGAGCAAGCCAAAGAAGGCACCTCTCTTTATGTAAGACTGGTTTCATAAAATATTTAAATCCTTTCAGAGCGTGTGGCTTTCAGCTCTTTCATGCAGATAAGTGTCAGACTGTCAGGCAGCTTTGCTTAAGGAACATGGCACTATCCATTAAACAATTTCTCTTAGTTTCCTAAGAAAACTGTCTAGTTAAATATTTCTCATCAAAAATAAAGCTTGATTCATCTTTTCATTCATCTCACCTTTATTAGGTACTAACCTAGTTATTCAAGCACATGTATAGAAAGGTTTGATCTCTTTCTTTCTTCTTTTTTTTTAAACTTTTTGAGTTAGAAAACTTCCATGGCAATGTACCAGCCATTTATGCCTTTGGAAAATATCACTATCCATTCCTATTCTTAGAGCAAGTTACATCCAGCATTTACTGCAAGGACACTACCCCTTCTTGGAGACCATTAAAACATATATTAGCCAATGTAAGCAGGATAAGTGTCTCAGAGAGAAGGGGAAGAGGAAAGCAACTAATAATATTTTGCATGTTCAGTTAACATCTTGGTCCTCAGATCTTTCTGTATCATTGCTTTGGCCCTAGAGGTCTGGGGTTTTTGGGGGGATTTTTTATTTGGCTTAGGGAGGGAGGGGTAGACTTGTGGGAATTTTGGTTTGGTTTGGTTTAGTTTTGGTTTCCTTTTGGGGATTTTTTTTTTTATTTTGCTTTCTGTTTGGGCCTTTTTTGTAAGAGATTCTTTCTGCTTTTGCCTCATCTCACTAGGAAGGAACCCCTTCCAATTGGCTCCACCTATGCATATGTTGCTCCTTTACGGTGGTACTGAAATTTTTCTGAATAGTTCTGTCCATCCTTCTCTGAAGTTTTTAATCCCACAAAAAAATCTTTTAGTAGGGATTCCTACAGCTGCATTCACAGTTTCTGCAACTAAAATACAATCCTCCTCTGGTACCATCTTGGGTTACCCCCAAGTCCTGGATCCCAGGCAGACTCTTTGAAATGGAACAAAATCAAGACACATCTTTCTGGCTGTCCTTTCCCCTCCTGTTCCAGTGGAACTAGGGCATCTTCCACTAGTTCAGGATGACAGGATGGCTTAAGAAGGCGGAACTTTCCTCTGAAGTATAGGGCTCATTTTAGTGGCTTTAGTTTGAAATACAGATGGTTGCCGTTTCTTTGCACAGAAATGAACTGCTAAATTCAGGTGACACCCCATAGGAAGTCATGAGCTACTGCCCTCTCCTGAGTTTTCTCTGCATTGGGGAACACCAGTACAGCCATGTATCGCTGGAGACTGTCTTCTAAATTTTCCAAATCACCAGAATTGGACTGATGAACTTACAATCTTTAGTATTGTTACAGTTTTATTCCTACTTCTGTTGAGCCTTGTATCGTGTGGTTGGTTTCTGAGTATCCCATATTTTTCATCTCACCTTTTTAAGTTCCAGGTTTCCCTTTTAAGGTAAAAACATTTATATTACTTGTAAGTCTGCGGTTCTGCAGTAGCAGTTGTAAGAATGGCACTTTGCCATTCACTGTGATGCTGAAACTCCCATCAGGCTCATAGTCATACCCTGGTTTACTACTACCACTGCTTTCTGTTGTTACACACTGACCTAGCTCCTGAATTATTTCCATCCTAGGGCAGAAAAGATAAATCTCTAGACACATGTGTTTCATTTGTTTTAAAAAATAAAATATTAAACAGAATACATTTTAAAATATATATGTATTAGAAAAGCTGACCACATAAAATCCAATGAATTCAAGTATCCTTTTGCATCTCTAAAAACACCAACATGCCTTCTCTCTCACAGACATATGTCTTGCATGACCCTCTTCTTTTATTTGTTTTCACCAATACAAAAATCAGTCCAGTGGCATAAAGACTTGCTGTCAGTGGCTTGCAGCAGTACAGAAAAGCCTGATCCCCTGGGTTTGTTTTTGTTATGGGAAACTATTACACTGCACCATATGCTAACTTTTCTTGGAACTGCTTGTTTTTTCATAGGCTTTTTTTCAAACTGGAATTCAAATTGTGTTCGATTCATTACCATTTCCTACATTATTCCTCTGAATTTTTAACAGCTTTATTTGAATTGACCTAAGAACTTTATCATCCCCCCAAATCCACACTTACGATCTGCCAGTCCACAAATCAACTTTCCAGTAAATGTTTAATCAGTTTATACCAGAAAAGCATTTTTATGTAGATTTCCAAAAGAGTTAGACTAATGAAAGCAGTCAAGTAGTCTGTGCTTGTCTGTCCATCTAACCATTTTTCTGTTGCTTGCAACAAGATGTTTAAAAACCTGTTGATCAGCATCCTCCCTCTCCAGATATATAATGAAAACAAGCAGCTGTGGAGGTGTCCCAATGCAGCAGGCTTGCCTACTAACAGGAGAAAAAAAAAATCTACAAGGCTTAACAGACACATGAGAATCCACTCAGGAATGAGCAAGCAGAAATACCCATATTGCAAGAAACTCTTCAGTCAATTTAAATCATACAAGACCCTGAAAATTTGATGTCAAAACACAGATGTAAGCTTTGCTGTTCCTGCAGTTTGTGGATTGCACAATGGCTGGGGACGTACAAAGAGATGTTTATGAAGAAAGTCTCCTCTTTTCATATTCTTTGCAGGGTCACTAATTGACGTTTAGTTAGTTGGTGTCATAAATCTTGATATTTAAATAAGTCAGAGGGAATAGGCTCCAAAGGCATCTATTTCTCCTTATCAGCTGTGAAAGCAGCTCAGGTGCAGGCAACACTGTCACAGACACCTGTGTGTACATTCAGTCTAGTGCATCCACTGCCATCATCTCTCTGTAAGCAGACTGGAGTAGGATCATTTTGGAGGGATGATTTTGTCTGTCACTACAACCCTGCTCAAACCAACTGATATCAGCTGTTTAGGAGCCCTGGGTTTGTCCCCTGCCACCACTGGGGGACAAGGGCTGCTCCAAGTCTCAGTGGTGGGAGTAGATCCAACACCTGTTACTGTGATTGTGCCAGTGCACCCCAGAGAATGACCGTGCAACTCCAGCAGTGCCAGCTGTCACGGGGGAAAATGTGTTCAGTAGAGAAAAATGCCTGGCCACATGTACCAGGACTATCATCCCCTCTGCGTGAACCATTTTTGATTCCTTAAGAGGTGTGACTTGAGCTGTTTATTTCTTCAGGAGGACCTACTGTTTGCTAACAGGTAATCGTAGGACACTTGTATTTCAGTAATTAGCGCAGCTTGTCCCTAAATTAGGTGTATTGATCAAGCAGTTCAAAAGGGACTTTGTAGTACCAGATGTGGCTGGGTTACGAGCACACCCCACCATCCTTGCTGCTGCTGCAACGTCAGTGGGCTGGGCTGGACTGTCCCAGTGCTCTAAGCTCTGATCCTTTCCATGTTTGCAGGGTTTCACACTCCAGCCTCTGGGGATGCCAAGGAAAGCGGCGTGGAGGAGAAGTGCTCGTGGGAACCTCAGTGACCATGAGATGGCTGTCTCAAGCAGCAGGCACTGGCGGGGCAGGGCTGACCCTTTGGGTGTGGTAGCTGCCTCCTCGGAGAGCCGACTGCCTGAGCAGCAGAAGGCGAGTGAGTCCCCTCTCAGCTGGTTCAGAGGGGTGTATTTGCCTCCTGCCCTGCACCCCTTAAACAAGACATTTGTCAAGGGTGGTGAGTGGCAGGACATAGGCAGCACCCAGGAAAAGCGCCGGGCCTTCCTGCAGGACTTCTGTAGGAAATACAACAGCAGAAAGAAGCTGCAAACCCACCTGGTGCACCTGGTGTCAAGAATTTACGTGGAGGACAGGCACAAGGTTCTGTACTGCGAAGTGCCAAAAGCAGGCTGCTCCAACTGGAAGAGGGTCCTCATGGTGCTCAGTGGACTGGCTGCTTCAGCAAACAACATCTCCCATGATGATGTGCACTATGGAAAGCATCTAAGGAGATTGGACAGTTACGACCTAAAAGGGATCTACACACGCTTGAACATGTACACCAAGTTTATATTTGTACGTGATCCTGTGGAAAGACTGGTATCTGCCTTCAGGGATAAGTTTGAACATCCAAACAGCTATTACCATCCGGTATTTGGGAAGGCAATAATTAAAAAGTATAGACATAATGCTGATGAAGCAGCACTGAAAACAGGATCGGGAGTGAAGTTCAAGGAGTTTATCCAATATTTGTTAGATTCCCACCGACCAGTAGGAATGGACATTCACTGGGAGCAAGTCAGTAAGCTCTGCTATCCCTGCCTGATCAACTATGATTTTATAGGAAAGTTTGAAACCCTGGAAGAAGATGCCAATTACTTTCTGCAGCTGGTAGGTGCTCCAGCCAGTCTGAAGTTCCCTAAATTCAAAGACAGACATTCCTCTGACGAGAGAACAAGTACAGAAGTAGTGAGGCAATATTTAAAGGAATTGTCTAAGGAGGAGAGACAGCTGACCTATGACTTCTATTACCTGGATTACTTAATGTTCAATTATACATCACCACTTGTATAGCACTAGAATAGCTTCAGGCTTCTATTAGATATTTATCATTTTGGGATTCAAAACAACTACTTTGATATTAGCCCTGAAAGGAAACGAAGTTACTGCTAAATAGAGTTGTCTTGAATTAGTGGGGATTTTATAAGCTAGAGTGATATCAATTGATATTAAATTATGGAGAATGCAAAGAAAAAAAGACCTATAAACAGCATAAATTGCACTAAAATGCCTGAAAAACTGCTTTTACCATTATGGATTATACTATGGAAGCAGTAGCTCAGACTGGTGTTGCATTAGCTTACCTAATGTTCTTTTAATGGTTTAAGAAAAAAAATTCAGAATGGCATGATTCTTTTTCTGGTTTGATTGCTTTAGAAATCGGTTTTGAAAAAACTTTTGAATGTATTTTTACTTTCTATCACTAATTAATAAAAAATCATTGGTTAATTTTCTAAAATGTTTGCAGTGTTTTCAGTTGCAAGGCTTGGTTTTTTGATTACTATTAGACTGTAGCCAATTTTAGAACTGATTTTTTTATTGAAGGACATTCTTGAATACAAATGCATCAAACTAAAAATAACACAGTAGCTCAGTTGACAAGCAGAGTAAATTTGGGTAAGCCTGTGAAGGAGCAGTCCGCTACCTCATTTTGGTTGATGCACTGGAGTTGACAAGTACAACCCTCCTTCCAGAGGGGGCTGCATTCAACAAAATTAAGTTTTTAATGCACAGTGGATGCATCATTACATGTGATACATGCATACCGTGGTCCCAATATTCATGGTAGTCTTCATTTTTGGTGGAAAGGACAAAGTTTCAGTGTGGCAGCTCTGGGATATTCTAAGGTCTGTACTGAGAAGCAGCTTCAGTGCAACTGCTGTGACCATCCTCTGTCTGCTGGGGTCTGATTATCAGCCCAGCTTCCAGCAATCTGTTGCAGAGAAGGTGTGTGTGCCTATTGCCTCCCAAACCTATAAGCTGGTTCTGCCCCCAGAGCTTCCTGAAGTCACCTGTGTTTTGCTGTTCTGCCTGCCTTGCCAGTAGTCACCAAGCCCCAGGAGTGGGGTGTGTGGTGCAGTTTTATGTGGTATAATGTGTATTGGTGATTTCTCCTAGAGAAAGAAGTGTCCAGAATCCCACAGTCCTGGTCTGAGAAGGAAAAGGTACCTCCTACTCTTCCCTTCCCTCTCCTCCCACAAGTGCTGCCTGACCAACACATGCAGTTGTTCCTGCAACCTGTCTTGCCCAATGGGTGGGCCAGTGTGTCCCAGGAAGAGGAGAAACCTCTGCAAAATCACAGGATCATAGAACCATTGAAAAAGGCCTCTAAAATAATTGAGTCCAACGATTAACCCAACACTACCAAGTCCATCACTAGACCAAATCCCTACAATGGATGGGGAAAAATCTCTATGTCCCTCCACAATAAAGATGTCACCCATGCCTTTCTTTCTGAAATGGTTTGGGGCATCTTGCTCCAGTGTCTCCATATAGCAAGTTGTAGGGTGAGGGAGCAGCCTGATGGGAAAGTGATGCAAGTAAAATATCCTTTTCCTCTGTTCTCAGCCATTGGTCACAACTAATGCTATTATTGTCGTCTTTTCCTTCATCTCAGGCAAAGTATGATGTACAGATTCAGTCCTCCCACAGGAGTAATTGTGGGTCCCAACTGAAAGGCCAGACCATTTCCTAGGTACCCTCGCTGCTTATTCTCCCTCAGTTTTCTCCTCAGAAGAGGAAAAAACCCCACCTCCAGTCTCCATGTTGCCAGAGGGTAATCACACAGGCTCTGCATGTCTCTCCTTGTGGCAGGACAAGCCACTCCAAGAAGAAAAGGTAAAAGCACACTTGGCAGCCCAAGTCAGGGGTTCTGCTGTCTGTGGCTAGCAGCACCCTTGCTTAAACCATCCTGTTCCCTGGGGCCATGGAGCAAAGAGGAGAAGCAAAAAGCCATCCATCAGCATGAGGTGTGGGGAGATGCATTTGCTCAGCACCGGTGAAAAGTTGCAAGGATGCCTTGGACAGGTAAACACGCACATTGTTTGTTGTGTGAGCTGTTGCTGTGTATGGGTGGACTCACAGGTGCTAACACCCAAAAGTGTTTGGGAGGGGATATCTGACAACTGAACCTCCCCCACACATCCTTCTCCTCAGGTGAACAAAAGGTTAACACAGGTTAGCATAGGATGGCATTTGACTCCCACCTCCCCTGTCAGAAATGCCACCTGGTTTTCCTGTGGGCTCCACCCCACAGTGCCAGGGCTGCACACCCTGCCGGAGGCACCATGGGAAGCACAGACATTCCATGGCTGAGTGCTGAGCCCCTGGCTGGAGAGGCCATGGTTCCTTGCATTCCTTGTCACCATGGGAAGCACAGACATTCCATGGCTGAGTGCTGAGTGCCTGGCTGGAGAGGCGGTGGCTCCTTGCATTCCTTGTCGTGCTGGACACCAGCACGCAGCCACTGCGCTGCCACACCGGCCACGCTGGTTAATGGCTGGTACTGAGTTCCCATTTGTCTTTACACAGCAGGATTTATTTTTCATTTAACTTGACCATGCATTTTCATGGCCGTTGCTCTGAAGTGCGACTGTGCATCAGGACATTAAAGAAGAGCTCCTGAAAGTTTTGATTTTGTACCATGCAACCTTCTAACTCGTGTGAAAACTGCCTTGGATTCGACCTCTAGATTCTCTGCTCTTGTAAGTATTGGATTCAACTCCTCAAATCCTGAGTGAATCTCTCTTGCCTTATAGGAAGACCATTGAATATAGTAAATGTAAATAAAAAAATAAATGTCCACCAACCTTTGGGTGTCTACATATTTGCTTTGTCTTGTCTGTTCTGGATGTGGGCTAATTATCTGATAATTTACAGACAAAAAAATGGCACACTAGTGGTGCTAGTATTTTCAAAAAGGCACATGAGGAGAAAAATGCAACATGCTAATAAAGAATGGAGGCCAATTTATAGATGAGTTTGGTATGAATACTTTAATTCAGAGAAATAAATTAATATTAGTAAATGACAAAGTCTCTGAAGAACTTAAGCTTCACACTGAGTTTATTTCAGCAGCAAACTTTCTGCATATCTGATCAGATGATGACAGAGATTTGAGGGGGCAGCTTTAATTGCACTGATAAAGCTGCACAGTCTCATAAGATTTCATCTACTAGCAGGTCTGAGATAAAGCTATTGTTTGAGTCAAGGAGGGGGTTGAAAGAAATTATTAGCAAATGTTTGGTTTCTGCAAATGATAGGGAAAATTACACTGATTTGCATACATACACAGACATGGACACCAGGTCCCCAGACTGTCATCTCGAAAATCTGGTATGGTGTACATTTGTGATTTAACAGGAGAGGACACTAGTTAAGGCCTTTAAAGCATGTGTGTGCACAGAGGTGTAATTGTTTTAGCTGCACTGTTGTTCTATGGCTCTAGTGAAAGTAATTTAACTTCTTTGTACACTCAACTTCAAATTTCATAGCCCCTAACTGCACTTAAAAATTCATTTTTTGAAAATCTAACCCAGACTTTTGTAAAGAAGAGCCTCTCCATAGTCATGTTCAGCGACCTAAGGGATTCAGATGATCTCAGTAGCAGAATCTAGATTGTACTTTGCCTCATTAACCACATTTTGAAAATCACCAGCCTGCTTTGCCAGGAATTAAGTTACATGATTTAAAATTAACATAAGAGTTTAGCATAATTGAAGTGGGACTGTGATATCTGACTTATGGGATTATAACAGATAAAGGCATAATTTGCAGCATAAAAGATAACCTCTATTTTTAAAAGTAAAATTTAAAAGGTCAAAATGGGAGGCTGCATTGTAACTTTGTTTATATTTTGTAAGAATTCCGGGCAAAAACAAAAACTGAAGGTCATCCACCATGACTAGCATAAAATCTCATCTCCACAACTGTGCACAGATGTTTGTTTTACTCAGAAAATTATATATAATGTATGCAGAAGAGGAATGAAAATACACTCCACAACATTCAGTGCGATTACATCCACACTAGAGATCAGCTGTGGCATGCAGAGCCTCTTTCAAGGGGCTTCATTACAGTAAATGCTTTTTAGTTATGAACATTTCTTCATTTGAAGATCTCTAAGCACTTCTCTAATGCAGGTCAGTTGTCAGAGCAAGTCTAATGTGCTGTAAAGGCATTACAGGGAGTCTGTGGGAGGGCTGGTGTGGCAGGAGAGTGCTCCCTTGGCCCACGCATCTCTTCCAAGCATCAGACAGTCATGCATCCATCCTGAAATTAACACTTGATTTTTGGAACCTAATGTTCTACATCTGCCTTTCTTCTAAAACGAATCAGTATTAATAAAACCTAATTATTTAATAACAATTTTTTAATAATAAACAAATAAAAGAATAAATTAAACTTCATAGGTGTGCATTCCCAAATTCTGATATATACATCAACATAAGGCAGCTTCGTTTTCCCAGGTAGGATTTGGCTTGCAAAGCTCAGACAGAGCCATGGTGCCCATCTTTTCTAAAATTGCTGCTGAACTGTTGCTTGCTGGAGGTCAGAGGTGTGCAGCCACCGTGCAGTCAAACACAGCACATACTCCTGGAAATTCCCTCTGGTGGAACTCCCCCAAAAGGCCAAATTTATTGGAGCTACTCCTGCCTCAGGCTGCACGATCAGTGATGTGTCATTGGAGATCACTGTTTTAATTTTAAATGTAGTTTAAATTTAACTGAAAATTGCAATGTGGCACTTTGTGTAAGTCTGAGAGGAAAATATTTTTCTAGAGCTTTGTATTGTATATGTAGGTTAGGTATAAACATCTTTGTTGTATGTGCCTTAAGGCTAACGATACATCAGAAAAGTCTTTTTAACTGTAATGCTAATACCAGTTTATCAACTTTGTAACTCCTGTGATGCCTTCAAAACTAAACTAATTTGGTCTTGGAATAGAAAGTCTGAAATCTGACCATAAATCGTTATATTTCATAAAAAATATGGATGCACATGTCCTGTATCAACCAATTAATGTACAGTTCAGAGGGCAGGGCAGGCACACACTGCTGGGAGGTGGAACTATGATTTAGCAAAGGACATCTGTTTATATCCCCAGATACCTGGGATTGCTTTTCTTTCAGAAATGTGTACAAGTAGGTGGATTCAGGAAAGAGTCATATTATTTAGCTTAATGTGAAATTCTTAGATTGTTTGGTTATCATAGAAATACCTGTTCTATGGGAGAACAGGTGTGCTTTTGGCAATGTAGCTAACTGAAGTGAGTTCCATATGTCTCTTCAATGTTAGATGTAGCTCTGCTTGTGGCTGGAGTGACAGACTTGGGCTTAAGAGATATGGATCTTCACCCAGGTTCTATAGCTTCATGCACTTGTTGGACAAATGACGTGAAATGCTCTCTGTGTTGGTGTCCCCATTGGTAAAGTGGTCCTGTAAATGGAAGGAAATTCTACCACATGTCTTCTCCTAAAATCATTAAACTGTGTGGTTAAAAGCAGTGGTTTGAAATTAGGTATTAGTATGGAATGTAACTCATAGGATGTTCATTGCCTTTCCTTATGCTTTACTTCCAACATCTTGGAGGAAGCTGGGGACTTCCCAGCTTTGCTCCAGCCGAGAAACACATCATTCAGCTCTGTTCTGGGCAGTTGGCAGCCTCAAGAATGCAAGCTTTGTTTCAAAACACTATGCATCTGTCAAGCCTATCCAGGCACTGCCTCAGCATAAAACCAGTGCCAGGATGTCTGACCAGGGGAAAGTGTCCCTCCGGTTCCTTTGGGAGAGCAGACAGGGTAAGAATCTTGCTGTCTTAATTTATTCTGAGCCCAGACGAAAGAGAAGCTGTTTTATTTTGGTGCAGTAGCTGTAAATAAAGTGATGCTCAAGTAGAGGGTTCTACAGAAGCAGTGGATCCCATCCAGGTATGCAAACTCCTGCCTTGTCCTAAACACCAGAGCTGCATGACCCCGTACGCAGGGCCATGTTTCCCCAGCCCTTTCTGAGGTCCTGCCACCCCTTGTGACAGGCTCCAGTTTACCTGGCATGACATCTCAGGATTTATCTCCTACTAACATAGCCACTGTTTCTGTGACACTGTGGAGGCTACAAATAACATGGGGATGGCATTGAGACAGATTATGTTGCTTTCTTCTTTTTATCTTCAAAAAATGACGTGATTAACAACTGTTAGAGGGGGCAAAGAGTCCTCACAAAAGGAAAGGGAAAATCTCAAAGCTGTGACCATAACTTTTTTTTTTTTTTTTTTTTTTTTTAGTGTCTCACATAGAATTTCCCTCCCTCTCTAATTATGTCAGCAAATGGGTGAGCCCAATTGCCAGGTTGCTGTCAGCTGACAAGTGTAAGCCACCTCCAGTCCAGCACATCTATGTGATCACAGCACTGAGGCTGCACTAATGAGCCTGCCTGAGACTGTGGTACTGTCAGCCACCATCTGTGCACACGTATCTGTCCTGACCTTGTCACGTAGAAATCCCTTCTGTCTCAGGGTTTGGGGTTTTTTCTCTCAAATTCCATGCAGAAACCACGTTTTCCACAAAAGCTCACCGTACTGCTCATTTCCCAAGATTTGTAAATTTTGAGTGGCCTGTATAATTTGCATTCAAGAAACAGCATTCTGAGATATAAGGTGTAGGAGCAAAGCAGGTTTATCAGGGCATTTCAGCACACAGAGAGGTAAATCAATACTCAGTGGATTGTAAATACGTGTCAGTAGGATATTAAATGCTAAAGATTTAATTTTCTCAGGGCAGTTAGTTGGATGTAAAAACTGTCTGTCTGCAGAGTAGGACCTGCCTATTGAATTACCTCATTTTTGACAAAAGCAGACGCACACATAGGCAGATTTTCACGTTCTAGGAATGATAATAAGTTATAGTTCATCTGAGAAAAGAATTGTTTCTCAGCTGCGTTCAACTACATCGTTCCCTTCATACAGGCTTGCATAAATGCAATATAAATGCATGCATATGTTTTATAAATGTATGTGCGCACACACAGCATTTGAATGTCAGTCTTATAACACCCAGACAAAGGTTTTGCAACAATGGTAGTGGGAGCTACATAGTTAAAGTCCTGCATTTAACTTTAAAGACCTTAAATGTGCATGAAAATATATGCCCATAAACATTCTGTTAGCATGCTGCAGAACCACAACGTCATTCCAAGCAAACCTAAACTACTTGCAGGGACTGCAAGTTTGCCTCTTATATGGCCTTTCTGTTTGCTTCTTTAGCTTCCTTGGGGCAGGATGCTGCCAGGTCTGTGGGTCTGCAGCTTGCCAGCTTTGCCTGCTTCTGGTCATGGGTACAGCTACAGGTTTTGGGAGGAGGTTTCCTGGTGGGACACTTGGTAGCGGGGGAAGTAGGCAGGGGTTTACAGCATCTGTCTGCTTTCAAAAAAGTTATGGTGTTACCCCCTAAAGTGCACTCCAAGCCATAGACACAAGCTGTCACCTTTGCTATGACTTCTACTATTCGCTTAAAAAAGAAAAGATTAAAAAAAAAAAGTGAAACAGAAAAGAGATAGAGGAAAAACCTCTAATGAGAAGGGGAAATGTTAATTGTGGCTGGAGGTGACAATGAACAATAATAAATTGCTGCTTTGCTATTGTATCTCTGATCAAAGTACTCTTGGGCTGCAGCAGAGCAAAAGCTCTGCTCCAAGGGAGGATGATGTTTCTGGAAATCCTCGTGATCCCTGCAGGTCCTCCTGAATAGCAGAGAAAACACAAACACTGAACCAAAGTTAGATAAAATTTTTCTCTCTCTCAGACTTGCTGCCAACAAGGCTCCTGTTTCTCCCTGTGTCATTTTGTCTGCCCTAGTGGCTACAGTGGGTCCAAGACAATGCACTGGCCCTGAGTACAGAAACTCCCCTGATGGAAGCGTTCTTACCAAGCAGCATCTGGCCCAATTTATTTTCTACCTTGCTTTATTTGAAAGTGATGCTAAGACTGACATTTTTAGCTTAAGCTGATGTATGTTAGGCTACTCAATCTGCAAGTTAGCAGGAAAAACTTTCTAGGTGGGCTGAGCCACTGCTGCTGCCAGGTTCATCTCTGGGAGTTGCAAAGGCCACCTCTGAAAAGCAGGATGGCCCTAAGGGATACCCCTAAGTGGTGCTGAAGAACCCAGTTCTTAGGAAGCCATGCTTCACAGACTTCTAGTATAAAAATATACCCATAAACATACTTATAACTGGAAGCAGCAGAAGCTACTTTGCCAAACCCATACCTTTCTGAGCAAGACATGGAGAAATACGGGGAATATTTTGGTACATTTTCAGAGATTCTTTCTAGAATTTTCAATTTTACTTTCTGTGCTGCCCTTGGCCCCCAAGCACCAAGGCATTTCTTTAATTTACCAAAGGAAAACAAGCTCTACCCACTGACACATTTACAGCTAAAATCTGCTCTCTGTGCTGTCTTGGTTGCAGAAACAGGCACAAGCTGAATGAGAGAAGCTGGGAACTTGTTATGTAAAATCTACAGCAAGTGAGCTTTTCTAGTGCTATTATGCCTTGACCCCTTATTTTGGCACAGTAACAAAACCACTGAGACTGGACAGTTACAGGGTTTCACAGGCTTTTTTTTTTTTCCTTTTCCCTTTTTGGCCTCATCACAAAACCCAAGTGAATCAATGGTGTGCCCAAACTTCTGAAATAGTCTAGGACTTTCAGTATCTTCTACACACAAAGAAACAGTGGGGAAAGATTTGTCTTTTATTTATTCATTACTTAATCAGGGCAGACTACTGTCTAAAAATACCTTGCTCAGGATCACGATAGAAATCTCTCACACATTTTTCCAATTGCTTGGGCTACACTATGATCCCTACTGTTTTACATTCACATTGTTTTCTCTGTGTGGCTTAAAATCACCATTTTTCCCAATACATTACACTTGCCTGTAACTCAGGTGATCATTTTCCCCTCCAAGAGGATTGATTTTTGTTCTGCTTTGGCATCATCACTTGAGTAAAAAATAAAAGTAATAAATAAGAAGGGAAAGGAAGGGAAGGGAAGGGAAGGGAAGGGAAGGGAAGGGAAGGGGAGGGGAGGGGCGGGGGGGGGGGGGGGGGGGGAGGGGAAGGGAGGGGAAGGGAGGGTTTGGGAAGGGAAGGTTTGGGAAGGGATGGGAAGGGTAGGGAAGGGAAGGTTTGGGAAGGGAAGGTTTGGGAAGGGAAGGTTTGGGAAGGGAAGGTTTGGGAAGGGAAGGTTTGGGAAGGGAAGGTTTGGGAAGGGAAGGTAAGGGAAGGGAAGGGAAGGGAAGGGAAGGGAAGGGAAGGGAAGGGAAGGGAAGGGAAGGGAAGGGAAGGGAAGGGAAGGGAAGGGAAGGGAAGGGAAGGGAAGGGAAGGGAAGGGAAGGGAAGGGAAGGGAAGGGAAGGGAAGGGAAGGGAAGGAATAGCTTTTTTGGCTACTGACTACACGGACTTTATATGCATTTTATACCTCTTCATGATTTTGGATACTTGGAAGTATCTACAATTTCTCAGGTAGACAGAGAACAACTCTTTGAGGCAATGCACATGGGATCAGGGCGACCTTTTCAGAATGAGATACAAATTTCTGACATTGCACAGCAAAAATTGCATTGTGACACTGTGTGGAAGTGCCCTCCTGTGCCTTTTGTACTAAGAAGGTTTGGTTTGGAAGTAAAAACTAATTTTTGAAGAGAGCAATCTGCAAATTCCACTCTGCAACACTGAGGGCCAGGCTGGGTGGTTTTCCATCCCATCCCACAGCCCAAGAAGCAGCCAAGCCACAGTGGGAGCACCAGAGATCAGGATGCTGATGAGGCATGTGGCTGAAAAGAATCCCTTTCACTGGTGTGTTGGTTCTGCCGTGCTGCGGGTGAGGCAAGTGTGCTCATGTCTGTCAAGTGTGCAGGGTGACACTGAAAGTCACACAGGTATTGGACATGTTAAGCTTATACAAAAGGGGCCACGTTAAACCATAAACCTCTCAGAAATCTGTTTCTCTGCGTGCACTCTTATAAAGTTACATCTATTTTTAACAGGGATCAGACTATTTTGACCTGGAGAGGTGTCCTAGAATCACAGAATGGTTTGGGTTGGAAGAGGGCCTTGAAGATCTAGTTCCAACCCCCTGCTTGGAGTCTCCACCAGCCCTGTCTCCTTCATAGACACTAATTCAGTGCAATACCTGCCTGCACAAAAATAGTTTTCTCCAGTAAAATAATGAAATCCACTTTAAATAGCAACTTATAGGAAGGCTATCTCTCTAAAACATGAAGGCAAGAGATAATGATGAGTTTAAAGAGGTAAGCCATGAAGAATGGTCTTAAACTAGTTATTCTATATGAAGTCTGCAAATAAGTAAAAAAAAAAAAATATTATTCCCAAAGTTCTCTGCAATAAATGTATTTTTGTGCTATTTTTAGTTAAGGGATTGAATAGTTCCAACTGCCATTTCTGAGTTTGAAACCTCTCTCCTAGCCCAGTAAAAATGCAGCACCTATATCACTAGCTTGATGTGTTGGGGTTTTTCCAAGTGGTAAACACAAAAATCTGTCAGAAATAAAGTGACTGTTCTATACAGGATTTTGAGAAAAACATGCTATCAGGCTTTCTTCGGAAGCTTACGGACAAAAGGACTTGTAAATATTCATAACCAGATCTTCCTTTTTTGGTTAGTTCAATGAAAGATGCACCACTGCATGGGAAAAGGATCAACATCTTCACATCTGTGCCCCGAGGTGTTAGCTTTTAGAAGGTATTAGTGTTGAGAGAGAAGATAACCCATATAAAATAGATAGTACTAAGACAACAGTTACTGTAGTAATCTACAAAGATAACCTGAATCATCTGAAGCAAAATTGTCTTTCTTGGAATGTGCTGCATAAGCCCACTCATGGCACACATTTCCATTAGATATATAAATTCTATGAGTATGAATCTATGTATGTATTATACATATATTCATTATATTGTATACAAAAAATACAAAAAACCCAAAAAAAACCAACTTGGAAAAAAAAAACCAAATTCCTAGCATTTGGCCACGTGTCAAATATACACCACTGAAGCTCAGCCTTGCCAAAGAAAAAAAAGACAGAAAATGAAGAACAATACAGGACAGATTTAATTTTTTTAATCCCACAAAGGTTGACAGAGGCAGCTGAACAGAGCAGTGTGTTTCAGTGTTTCTAGAGCCTTTGGTGCTGTACTGAGTTACATTTGCTTAGAGCATTACCGCTGTTCATTAGCCACAGAACAGTAAATGGCTTCAGACCTGGCTGAGAGATCTCTGAAAGTATTTAATATACTAATCATGGCAGCTCTTGGGGGATCTGACAGGATCACTGTGGGGCCTCGTGTGCTTTAGGGTTTCCCTCAGCAGGTAAGTCTGGAAGTAAATATCATCACTGCCAGTATAATTTGAACATGACTTAAATCAGTAGATTGAGAAAAGGATGGCCAATCACAGCAGACTGGATTGTGCTCTAGTGTGATGCCTGTCAGACAGAATGTCTGCAAAATTGCATGCCTCAGAGTGAAACAAGACTTATCTACAGAATGAGGGCTATATCCCCAGAAGGTCTCAGGAGTTATTGCAGAAGAGCAAGAAAGAAGGCTTCCTCAATGCAATACTGTGGCAAGAATGACTAATTCAATTCCCAGGTGTGCTAAAAGAAATGCCTTTACTTCAGAATATGCCTTCTGGGAGACCAATATTAAATATGCATTTTAAAAAGCATGTTGAAAAAGTGGCGAATGCACAAACAAGACCTGAAAAATAAAGTTACTGAATTTTCTTTAGAGGGAGAGACTGAGAGCTCAGTCTGCTAAGCTTATCAAAAGGATGATGAAGAGATGAATTGCTCACATTATATAAGTATCCTCATGGGGAGACAGTAGAAGTATAAGAGGCTTTTTAATCTGACATATAACAGCATAATAAGAAGCAGCATATGGCAGATGAATTCATACAAACTCAGTTTAGAGACAAAGACCATTTTTGGTGATGCAAATTATTAGTCTTGGGAATAAGCTACCAAGGGAATAGGTGGATTTTCTTTCCCATGAGTTTTCAAATCTAAGCAAGGATGCTTTTTCAAAATATGTTTAACCAAATATAAGTTACTGAACCCATGAAATGTGTCTTGAGGTAAAGTGTAATATACAAAGTTAAACAGAAAATGTTATGTTACAATTCTTTGACTGAGCTTCATTTCTGTAGGAACCTGAAGTGATGATGAGGGGAGAAGCTGCGCATTTCAAGCTGAGGAGCTTAGAAAGAGCAGAAGGACTGTAAGTGAGAGCAACACAGACTGGTCAGGAAAGCATGGCTGGATGCTACAGAGTGTATAACACTGGTGTTTACCGAGTACTACATTTTCTGTGGCCGATAAAGTCTGTAAGTGCTTAACTGAATTTCAGTGTCTCACCTAGCTAAGTTAGATAAATCTCTTTGGTCCCACTGGCTAAGGCTACATGGCCCCAGCACACAGACCACCAGTATGATGGGCTGTTTTTCCCTCCCAGCACATGCAGAGCTGACTGCATCTTGCTCTGTACTGCTGATGCATGTCACTGCCCCCCTCCACAAGAGACCTCACTTCTCTATTTCCAGTTGACCTGGGGCTATTCCCCTAATTTTCCTGTGCCCCCATGAGTACCCAGGGGAGGTTCCCTGCCCCTTCTGTCCAGTTCATCAAATCCTGCCAGGCTGTGCCACTGATGCAGCTTTTCGCAACTGACATTGCAGCAGATTGTGTCAGGAGGAGAGAAAAAGTTTTTTGTTTTCTTTTGTTTTGTTTTTTCTCCAAGCAAAGGGTCTGTCCATGCCATGTTCAAATTAAACTGTTTCTAAAGATGAAAAACTTCCAGGTGGTTCCTATACTACATAGCTGTTAATTTTGCTTTTCCAACAGTAGTTGAAGCCTATTGAGGTGGGGGAGAGGGCAAAGAAAAAGCACCCAATCCAAATTGTCTTGTGAGGGAGGTAATAGAGCAGGGCTAAGGAAGCTCAGCAGTCATTTAAGTGCACAGCTTCTTGTAAATCCTTTCTGAAAAGCCTGAATGAATCCTCCAAATGAATGGCCATTTTGTCCCTTTTAGTTCTCCTTCTCTAGCACAGAACTCAATGTGCAGCTTGTGGACAGGCAGATTCCACAATAAATAGAGAAGGAGAGTAAAACTAAACCTACTGGAGCTTGGCCAGCAGCAATGTCAAATCTCTTGACTGATTTCCCAGGGAATTCTTGCTCTAAATGTCAGGAGAACATAGCCCTGCAGCCAAACCTGGACCCAACTGATACCAAGGCGTGACAAAATGAATGACCTAAGTAACGAGATTACACTGCAGGAAAATTAAAACTTCAGAAATGTGCAAAGATCACATTTCAGTAAGCGGTGTTTTATGTGCGATCCTTTTAGTAGACAAAGCTTAACCCAAACTTAAAAAACATAAATTGGTGAGGGGAGGGGGGATTTATTAGTGGCAACAGAATGAAACTTTTCATCACTCAGGAAAAAAAAACAAGCCTGAGAGTTTCTGCAAATGGTTTCTGAAAAGGCTTACAGCCCGCTCTTAAACGCTCTTGTCGACAGCAGCCAAGGAAGGTCAAAGGAATTTGGTCTCCTAGGAGTCTGCACCACGTTGAAAACAGCAACAAAGTCCTCCATCACTAGAGCACTTCTACAAATCCTCCTGGAGTCTGCCCTGCCAGTGACAGCAAGTGTCCCTTTTGCTGTGGTTACCTGCAGCCACTCATACCCCTGGGACTGGCAGGAGCCTTAACAGTTTTGGGATTTCTGATCTTCCATCAGCTGTAGTTGAAACTGGCTGGTAGGTTCAAGATCTGTTGAAAAGGACAGGAACACCCAGAACTAAGAGAGGGGAAGAGAGAGAGAGAAAGCACATGCATGTAAACCTCCTTGCTTTTGGAAACTAAAAGCCCGAAGTGATGCTGAGAGGAGTCAAGCAAGTTGAAGAGCTTAACAACGGCAACATAAGGAAGGATAGAGTCCAGATCCATTGGATACAAGTGGAAAAGGACTAAGACACTGAGAAAACACACAGTGCTTCTAAACTGTGTTCTTTTTATAGGTTTAGGTTTTTCTTTTAATCTGTTTCAGTCTTGGCTGGCAAACCCCACAGTCTGACAGAGTTGCCCAGGATGGGTATGTATGAGGTTTGCCATAACAGTGAAGGAACTCTTCCCACACTGTTATTCAGTGAGATGACAGAATCTAGTGCTGGGAGTTTTTCTGCCCCTCTCCCTCATATTGTTTTAGCCGGAATTTTCTGTTTGCACATTCCTCTCTGACTTTGGCAGTATGCCCTCTCCTCCATAACCAACCAAACTGAAATCCCAGATCCAGCACGCTTCAACTGTGTGGGAAGTTCTTGTTCAGAATGGGGATGTCTCATGTGTTGCAGCATCTTCACACCATGGCTTAAGTTCCTACAGAGATCTTTAATTCATGATGCCCTAGAAATTACTGTAGAAACTCAGACTTAATGTTCAGTGAAGGAGAAGCAGAAGCACAGCAAGATTCCTCTGCACATTTCCCCCCACCCTGACATGGATTAAGTTTTAACACCATCTTTAAATTTTTCATAATACTCTTTTGTAAGTTATTTCCTTGACTATGTCAAGCACAGTAGCAGGAGTATTTCACTGTTGGGTAGAAGTCCAAAATGAGTTAATCCAGGTTTTATAAAGATGACACTATATAAGGGGAAAAAAAAAAAAAAGAAGACTACTATGAACAAACAACAACAAAAAAGAATGCATGTGGTCCCAACTCCCACCACTGAAAAATTTACCCCTGGACAAACTGGGGCAGCTTTCCTCTGATTTTCAGTGCCATCTCAAGGGATGTCTTCCTTGCCTTCTGTGCTTTCAACAGAACATAGCCTGTTAGATCAGAGCTGGCACAGTGCATTTCACTCCAGGTTTGTGCCTGAAGCATTGCTTTTGTCTGTTTTATGTGGCCACAACCTTTGTCTAATCCTCCAGAAGATCTTTCACAATAGGAATGGTAGCAGTGACAGAAGCTATTAATGTTCTGGCTTCTCTGTGTGGCAGTGATCTGCTCTGCAGATCAAAAAGAGCAGATATATGCTATCTGCCAGAAAAGGAAAAGTAATTACTCATTTTGCTAAGTGAATTTTGTTTGTGAACAAACAAACATGCCAAAGGAGCAGAGTCCACAAGGTGCCAAAGAACAAGTGAGGTTTTTTCTGAAATCACTGTAGCAGGTTGTGGAGGGCTTAGATTGAAAACCCAAACACAGCAAAGGAAAGAGCAGAGATGTGTAATGATGATTGTACACAACCATCCCTTGACTAAGCTCAAGACATACGCAAATAAACTGAAGCTTGAAAACAAAAAAAAGCAAGCATTAAGCCTGCAGTTTCTCTTTTGCCATCAAATTGTGTCTCTTGGCATCCTTTATGACATGGCTTTAGAGGAGAAGCAGGCAAATTGAGAGAAACACCAACATTTGTACATTATGATAGCCTAAATTTGCCATAACCTATGATTGGTAAGCATTTAATATATGGGCATGACTTTTTTATTGCTGTGTCTACAAATTTGTCTAGGGCACCCTTAATTGATAGTGTTATACATTATACTCACTTTTCACTGTTGTAAATTATTATCTATAATCTCCTGGCAGAAGCTCAGAGAGGACTTTCTGTTTGTGGTTTCCTGGAGTAGTTCTTCAGATCTGGCACTGTTTACTCATGGTTAGAAGGATTATCTGATGCAATGTGTCTTGTACAGGCTGGCTGATCATGCCGAACTTTGATTTTTCACTGTTGCAGCATGGATGCATGGCTTTATCTGTAGTTTAACCTCATTTTACAGTTGAACATGTTCCTTAGAATGTTTTCTATTTAACTTATGCACATATTCTACATCATGCGAAGGTCTAAGCCAGATTTTCTATATACTTTGTTCCATTCTCAACCATGTCTTCTTCAAGTGACAGTTTCTCTGCATTCTCTAATTATAATTGTGCTTGGGGCCTTAGGCAACTTTGTGGTTTTTCTTGTTACATGAAGGGCTGTTTTTCATTGAATTGTTTTCATGCTGTAGAGGCACTGAGTAATGACTATATGAATTTCCTCAACAGACAGCATCACAGTCTTATTTAAACACTATTTTTCCAGTGGCCTCCATTTGGCATTTCATACTAGTCAAAACTTCATTCAATTTAGCAACTTCAACAAACAAAGCACGATATAAGAATTATATAAAGCTATGAGAAAGCATCCAAAGGAGGGCTACAGGGAGGGTGAAGGACCTTCAGGGGAAGCCATATGCAGAGTGGCTGGGGTCACTTGGCTTGTTCAGCCAGAAGAAAAGGAGACTGAGGGGAGATCTCCTCACAGTCTAGAGCTTCTTCATGAGAGGCAGTGGAGAGGCACGTACTGATAGCTTCCTTATAGTGACCAATGATACGACCCAGGGGAGCAGCATGAAGGTGTGTCAGGAGATGTTTAGGTTCCACCTTCACCGAGAAGGTGGTTTGGCAGTGGAAACAGGCTCACCAGGGAACTGGTCGCAGCACCAGAGCTCAAGAGGTGTTTGGTCAATGCTCTCGGGCACATGGGGATTCTTGGGGCTGTCTTCTGCACAGCCAGGAGTTGGACTCGATCCTAGTGGGTCCATTCCAACTCAGGATATTCTATGATTCTATGATTTTGTAACCAGTAGAGTTCTAGTAAGGTAATAATTGGCATTTTAGATGGATAAAACTCCCTGGCTACTGAGCTACTAGGGCTTTTTTTCCCTTCAACACAGTGAGTGGCAGAGGAGAAACTGAGAAGCCTTTGAGTCCTCCCCATTGCCGGGCGGCCCCGCGCCGCAGGAGCACAGCGCTCTCGCTTCGGCCCTGCCCGCTTCTCTTTGCCCGGCAGCCGCGACCCCCCTGCCTTGCCCTGCAGAGGCACATGACCGCAGCCGACCCGCAGCCGGCGCTCCGGCCGCCGTTCCTCGAGTGCCGCCCGCCCGCCCGCCGCAGCAGGTAGGGGAGCGCGGCGCGGCCGCCGCACGCTCCGGACCCGTCCCGCCCCC
>WAAE01001597.1:0-16812 GCA_013400495.1 Nicator chloris | reverse complement strand
CCCGGCCCCGGCCCGGCCCCGCCGCTCAGCCGCGCCCGCCGGGGAGGCATGAGCGACGGAGCGGCCTCTCCGCGCCGCGGGTGAGTGCGCAGCCCTGCGCGGGCGCGGAGTGGGAGAGAGAGGGAGGGAAGGCAGGAGACAGGCAGCAGACAGGCAGGAGAGGGACAGGCAGGAGACAGGCAGGACAGACACAGGCAGCAGACAGGCAGGCGGGCGGGAACAGCCCCCCCAAACCAAAGATGAGTTTATGGGAAAGCTTCGGCGAGGGGTTGCGCGGCCGCGGGAGGGGACTGCCCGGCCCCGGCGGGAGCGCGCAGCCAGGTAAGGGGCTCCGCGTTGTTGCCTTTCTCCTGTGTTTTGCACCGGGGGGTGGCAGCCAGGCAGCAGCTCCCCCTTCCCGAAGGCACTATCGGAGCATAGCGGTCGCTGTGGAGTTTTAACATCAGAGGTGCGAAGGGTGCGGACAGAAGCAAACTCTCCACATGTTAAAACTCTTGCTCTCCTGCAATGGAGAATTGTGTGTGGAGAAAGCCCAGGTACTGCACAGCGAAAAGGTTGCGATACTGGGCTCCCGAGGCTCCCCACTCCCTGTAGATATCCGAGCCAGTCTCTCTTTTAACAGCTTTTTGGAAAATGAGGCAAAACGGTTACAAGCAAACCCTGCGACAGTGGTTTTGCAACAGTGTCCTGTCGCCCTCCTCCCTCAAAGCTGGCCGGCAGGTGCCCGATGTCCATTTGAGCTCCAGCCGGCGGTGCAGGCTCAGGACGGGCAGCGTGGGAGCTTGCTGCGGAGATACGCTGTCAATAGCCACTGCACGCACAGAACTTGTGTGTGACAGCAGTGCCGTGTGGAGTGGCTGGCCGCAAGCCTGCGTTCAGGATGTGTCCTCTGCTCCTTGAAATTGTATTAGTTAGCAAACAAAGAATTTTTAAAATACTGTTTGACTTTTGTACCGAAACCTCTGTTATGATTTGTGTTGTTATCCCTTTGAAGCCATAACCATGCCTGAAGCCCTGCTGGCAATGTCATCTGCAAAACTCACCTTGCCTCCTTATCGGACACAATTTACTGTGTAATCTTGTAGCACAGACCAGAGAATTTCCAGTGTGGCCACATGTGAAATTAATGTGTGACCATCACATGAAAGTGTTTTTCTGTTGTGTTTTGAATTTGTCTAAGGAAAACATGAACAACTACTCAAAAAAATAAACTGGTTTCCAATTTTGATGGCAAATCTTAGCTGCTGAGATGTCCCATTTCAGTTTCAGATCTGTCACAGCCATCACTCTGTCTCATCTCCAGCCTTTACATTTAACTGCACGCTGAACAAGTAGTGGATATTCGAGTGGTTTTGATTTCTAAGTTGGTGATTTGGATTTAAGTGAAAACTTGGGCTCAGGGCTCAAACACAGTATTAAGCTTTTATTAACATTTATAGAGGGTTTTGCTGTAGGGAGGAAAGGTGTGCAGTTTAAAAGAAAAATTTGGCCCTGACAGCTGAGCATTTTGCTTGATGTTGAAATCATAGAAAAACAGACTGTTTCAAGAAAACAGGTATGGATTAAAAATAGATGTTTAGATCATTAACTGTCAATATAGCTGACAGACTTCTATGTAGCATGTTGTTCTAGAAAAACAAAAACTTAGCCAGCTTTTGTGTTTGAAGCGTTTGGTTTGCATGTAGCATTTTTGCATTTTGAGGGCTGCAGATAATATTGACTGAATTGGACGTGCTCTCAGCTGGAGAAACAATATGAGATCTGTCCTTCATAAGTGGTAGCCTCCTTCTAGTCAGGCACACAAGCAGTCCAGTAGAAGGTGTGATCTTCCACATGCACGTGCACACACACACTCACTCTTAAGGTGATTTTCCAAGATGTTCCACAACTAGCGAGAAGCCAACTGCATGATCTTCATGCCAAATACAAACACCTTTTGCCGTCCACTTTCCGGGATGAAAGTGTGTAATTAGTTTGCTGATCTCACTGTTCTCTGAGTACAGAAAGAGATGGTCAGGCACATTTGAACAGACATCAGGAGTCACCATGCTCCATAAACCTACATTCCCCCCATAGTGCCCTTGGTGGCTGGAAATCTTTCAAAACTCTTGAGTATGACACCAGTGCTTGCACCAGAGAAATCCAGGTTACATCCTAGCTGAGCTGAGGGATAAAAGAGTCGATGAGTGCTGCTTCCCTTGTCTGTGCACCCAGGTTTCTCTTCCATGGGCATCACTATATGTGCCGTCCCTATGTTCCCATGGAACATGCCCAGGGAGCTGGGAAAATGAGCTTTTCTCAGTGTGGATATAGCACCTATATCTTACTCAGGTCACAAAGAGAAATTATTAGTGAGGAAGCAGTAAGGGAATCAGAGGTAAGCCATTAAGTTTCAGTGTGAATCTGGGCATAAGATTCAAAGGTAAGAACAGCCAAGTACCTGTGAGCTTCAGCTTTGAGGGAGGCAATGATTTTGGGTTCATTTTGTACAAAAAGTCTAGTCTACATAGTTGGTCATTAACTGACTGTTAATATGAGATCTTACAAAAACATCTTTCCATTTATCTTCAGTTTGACCTAAAATCAGAAGATTTGGGGTATTAATTTATTCTCTTTTGTGGTTCTGGCTTTACTTCTCCAGAAGATCATAAGCACTTCACAAGAGTAATTTTTAGGAGAGAATGTAATTGTTCTCATCTGAGAGTCTAGAGAACTGAGATAGAGCTCAAAAGCCCTGTCCAAAATACAGACTAAATTAGCATAGGAAATGAGTTAGGGAAACAACTTACTTGCTCCAGTCACACCATTAAATTGCTTTTCCCTAACTCGCTGGAACTGTTAAGAAATTCATGGGCCATTCCTCTTGCAATAGCTTGAAAAGGGCAGACATGCCTTTTATGCTTCTTTCTGATGTAACTGGTATTAAATATGCATTGTAGCTCAGTTACATTAGATAACTGAACATAAATTCATCCATCTTCCATTTGGAATTCTGTTCCCAAATGTAGCAGCTGAATGTTCTTTCTTTTGTTTTCTACTTTTTGGATGGGTTGGATGTTTCTTGCTTTTGTTTTTAGAGAAGAATCTTTTTAGCATTCCTTAGAAACTAATTAAAATCCTTCCCTTTTGGCTTATTCTCCTAATTTATTAATACCACAAATAACTTTTCTTTGGTGACCCACTTTCATAGGTATCTGAACATCTAGCAAAATTGTAACTCATCAGGAAGGCAGTGTAGACTAATAAATAGCATCTCCAGACAGGAAGAAAAGCCAAAACACTTATTTCTTTGCCATGCAGAGTTTTATGCACCACCCATACAGAAAATATTGCTCTATTCTCCAGCTCAATCGGCACTGTTAGCCCAAAAGAAAGCACTTTATTGATTACACAATTGATTTAAAGGTCAGAATGTAGGATTGCATCTATTCTCCTGCCTGAATTCAATTTTCACCCAACATCCACAGTGAAGAAACTGCTCTTTGCATAAATATAAATTGAAATACTATTCTGTGTGAATTCTCAAGCAAATAAACTTTCTCTTCTAGCTCCCAGGGCAACTCCCCAACATTACACTGTCATCGAAACCACTAGGCTTTGACTAAGATGCTGTTTTTTATTGAATTATTTTACCTGCTTTGTGAAAAGTACAGATTTGCATAGAAAGAGAGGATACTCACTGATTTAATGACCATGATGATCAACAGGCCACTGGTCGTGGTAGAGCTATATAGCCTCTAAATCAGAGGCCAGCTAGCATAGAAGAGTACACTTAATTTCATGATCATTTCAAAATACACAGCTCCCAAAAGATGTTGCTTTTTGGGAGCTGAAACTATACAGAGTTATCTCAAGGAGTGATTAATTACCCTGTGTCCTGCAGACACTCCAACACTGGGTATGTTTTAAGGGCAGCCTGCTCTAAGAGTGTAGTCTGTGGTTGTCCCAGCCCAAGGATGCTCAGTGTTGCTGCCTTCTCTCCAAAGTCTGCTGAAGAGCAACCCCTAGCAGGAGAGCGTAAGGTTTATTTGGTGACTTCTGATGAAGATTTGCTTTCCTTTTCAGTAAGTGTGGACGTCTGTGTAAGTGTGAGAGAATTATGGTGGCATTTAAAGGAGTCTGGACTCAGCCCTTCTGGAAAGCCGTTTCGGCAGAATTTTTGGCCATGCTCATTTTTGTGCTCCTCAGCCTTGGCTCCACGATCAACTGGGGTGGAGCAGAGAAGCCCCTGCCTGTAGACATGGTCCTTATCTCCCTCTGCTTTGGACTCAGCATTGCCACCATGGTGCAGTGCTTTGGACACATCAGCGGAGGCCACATCAACCCTGCTGTGACCGTGGCAATGGTCTGCACGAGGAAGATCAGCCTCGCCAAGGCCGTCTTCTACATTCTTGCCCAGTGCCTGGGAGCCATCGTGGGCGCGGGCATCCTTTACCTTGTCACACCGCCCAGCGTGGTGGGAGGCCTGGGAGTCACTGCGGTAATCCCTTCTCCTCTGCCTCTTGAACTAGGCTAGCTCAGACCCTGAGAAAATAGAATCAGTGTCACACAGAGTGAGGAGAGCTCAGGTACAGATTTTAACAGCTTGCTGGTTTATTTGCGACATCCAGACAGGGCTTGAAGCTCTCCTTAGGATGGGTTTATGCAGTGTAATAGCTATAGCTGTTCTTTTTATAGAAGCTCTCTTTCTTAGAACTTCCCCAAATCTGATGACAGCAGGTAATGTTAATTTACATACAAAATTTAAATAATATATGCGTGAAATGCCATTTTTATATAGTCTGGGGAGGGGGGAAATTAATTCCATGCTATTATGATGGGGATTGAAAAAACATCAATTTAAAATGACATACTTTTGAAATAGATTGTGGCTTAGATTTCAGCTTTGTTCTAAACTAATAAGGAATGCCATCAGTTAGCCCTGTTGCAGGACTTATTAAAAATGCACTTGAGCCGCACACTGCTTAATTTTTAATTGAAATTTAAATTAATTAAGTCAGGGCTAATTAATGAATTTATAATTGAATAGTAAATTACAGGGCTCCCAAGGAAAAAAAAAACTGTGAAAGGGAAGTGCAGCATTTGCAAATCCCTGTGTAAAAATAAACTATACTTCTGCAGTCTAACTTTGAAGTCCTAGTTGGATGTTACTGTTAAGCCTTCACTTCTCAGTCCAGCAGTGATTTTCCATGGCTCTCAAAATAAAAAAACATTTTAAAGTTAAAAAAAAAGGGGGAGAGGAGTGAAGAGGGGGTAATCTGTACCTCTAAAAGTTCATCGTTGTCTTTCACTTTGTACTATTTAGCAATACCACTCATTGAAATACAATTTATGCATATGATGGCTTTCTGATTTACAAAATCACCTTTTCTTCATTTTTGGTATTTCTTTGCCTTTTTCCAGATACACAGAGATCTTTCTGCTGGACATGGCCTCCTGGTGGAATTGATAATTACATTCCAGCTGGTTTTTACTATTTTTGCTAGCTGTGATTCAAAACGAAGTGATGTCACTGGTTCAGTAGCTTTAGCAATTGGATTTTCTGTTGCAATTGGACATTTATTTGCTGTAAGTTAATGGTTTCTCTCTAAAAAATAGATCCCTTTACCCTTTATGACTGCTTCAGAAGTAAATGGAAACCTTTGTGACCTTTAGAGCAATTTCAGCTATATAGCTGCTGTATTCTTTATGGATCCATGCCAAAGCCCTTTGGAGTCTCAGGAGTGTCCCCTTGGGTAGAGTGTTGCACCAGAACTTTTCTGGCTGTTCATGTGATGACTTTTTTTAACTTTGTGTTGAGACTCCGGAGAGTGATGATATCTGCTGTAAAGAGGAGGAGCTGTACAAAACCAGGGTGTCCCACAGAAATCGAATCACTACCTTCCAGACTTTAGTAACAGGCAACGTTTTCTCTCTGCTTTAGATCAATTACACCGGTGCCAGTATGAACCCAGCTCGATCATTCGGACCTGCTGTCATTATGGGCAGATGGGAAAACCAATGGGTAACTCTCCTTTCATACTTCCTTCATCATAGCGACAGTGATCAGGATTTTTCATACATCATTTGCTTTCAGTTATCTCTCCCAGTACATCCCATAGAGACCATCCCAGAGGAGGACAGGCACTGACCTGCCCCAAGCTTTGGCATCATCATGCTCCTCACCTAAGACTGCAGTGCAGCGTGTTGAAATAGCATCTTACTATTCAGGGGCCATTTTGTGGAGGTAGTAGCTGGGGTAGAAAGGAAATCATACAAAAGTTCAAAACAAACAGACAAAAAAAAAGTGACCCAGGGAGACTGAAAGAATTGAACTGCTGGAAAGAAAAATCCTCCAAGGCAGATTGCAAACCCCTCTGGTCATGCTGGTGAGGAGCTAAGGAAGTAATTCTGTCGACTTCATGTTTCACCTGGTTCTGCAGCAAACTGGGCCAGATGTCTAAAATGAGAACAGGCACCCTCTGTGATCTGGTTCTTGGGGGAGAACCTGCCTCGGCAAATGCCCGCAGTGAGAGATGAAGAGGTTGCAGTCTGGTATCTGCAGACCAGGCCAGATGTTACCTGCTTCAGTTTGAAAGTGTCAGCTTAGCCAGGAGCAGTTGTGCAGGAAACAATGTTATAAGCAGTCTGTGAATGATGCAGTAAATTTCTATGGCATCCAACAATCCAACTTACAAAAAACATTTCATATTTTGTAAAGGAGAGATGGATCACAGCTTAGCCTCACCTAATTATAGAGAGAGAAAACACTTCTAGGGGACTCTTTCAGTGCTAACTGGAAGAGCAGCATATTACAGTGCATATAAGGATTTTCTTGATTTTTAAAGTATGAAGCCCACATTGCTCCCACTGCAGCTAATAATAGAAATAGCATTGTCTTCAGGCCCTAAGGCTTCAAATCTGCAAACACGATACCATGTGTAACTTTGTTCCCAAGAGTTATCCTATTGAGGCAGATTTACCCAGTTATCAGTGAATGGCTTGTTCATATGAAAAACTGCTGTAGTTTTTCACAAGATTAATTATCCATACTCTGAGGAAGCCTGTAATTTATAACTAAAGCTGTAAACAATAAACAAATGTACCATGGAGAAACTTGCTGAAGAAGCTTAGTTACTGTCCTGGCCACTTGGAAAAACAGCCTTTTCCCCTCCTCCAGAGCAGTGACATTGGCACACCATTGACAGGAGCCGGTGGGCTTTGGCACCTACTAATGTTACTACACTGCTGCCTGTCATGAGGAAATAGATAGGTACCTACAAATTTGTGTTACGTCCATTGCATTTGCTTATTCAAATTAGATTATCAGACTGCCTGTTGTGGTTGACTGCCTGCTGTATTCTGTAGGATTAAATGCCAAATTTGAAATATTTTGGAAACGTAAGTCTGAAATACCGAAGCAGAACTATTTGCATGTACACTAGGAAGGGTTTTTTTCCTTGGAAGTTTGTTGTCATCTTGGTTCAAAATGCAGAAAGAAAATCACTTTTCTTCATCGGTGTTTCTTTTGTATGTCTTCTTGCAAGGAGTCCATTTTTGTGGTCTACAGCTGTCAGTGAGCGATGAAAAGTTTAGAAGATCAATAAAACTTGACAAAATTGTCTCACTTCAAAAAAGTGGGCTGCTTGTCAATCTTCTTATCACTGTTAACTTACAAGCTGAATGCCTGGGGGTTTTCCCACCTCTTATTTTGCAGGTGTACTGGGTGGGACCAATAATCGGAGCAGTCCTTGCCGGGGCTCTGTACGAGTACGTCTATTGCCCAGATGTTGAACTCAAGCGCCGCTTCAAAGACGTCTTCGGTAAGGCTACCCAGCCTTCCAAGGGCAAGTACGTCGAGGTGGACGACAACAGGAGCCATGTGGAGACCGACGACCTGATCCTGAAGCCTGGCATAGTCCATGTGATTGATATCGACAGGGGTGAGGACAAGAAGGGAAGAGATCCATCCAGCGAGGTGTTGTCTTCTGTATGACTAGCAAGAAGCACTGAAAGCAGAGAGCAGCCTGCTAGCACATCCACAGATATCCTTCCACCTATTAAAGAAACAGATCTCCTCTAGACTGAGCACCTTCCACTTCTTGAAAGGTATAGTGTGGGCAACTGCATGGAGTGGTGTCACCAAACCATACACCTGCTCAGTTGGAAGATTAGGACTTTGCTATAATTAGGATTCCCCATCTATTATTCCAAATTTAGATTTGTTCCTAGTCTTTTCCTTTCCTTCTTTCTGGAGCAACCCCAAAGTCAAAAAAAGAGATAGAGCATGAATCTCCTTTAATAAATCAGTCAATAATGAGATAAAGATAGAGATGTGTAACATTCAGATTGACAGTTAAGACATATCAGGAAATGCCTATAGACATGAAGACCTACTTATCAGATTGTTCTTCTGACACTTAATTGGCTGTTGTCAGCTCTGATTATAACAGCTTACCCATTAAGCGTTCTCTGCAAGGTTCAGAGACAGCACCAGCACTATTTAAGAGTTTCATCCACAGTCAAGCAAAGGAGTATTGTTTCCAGTCATGTACATCACTCTTGCCTTGCAAACTACCTCTTAAAAAATGATACTTTAGCAGGCTTTTAAAAAAAAATTCTATCAACCCATCAAATTCCACTCATGTGATTTGCCATATAAATACATTACCTTCATCCCCAAGAGTAAATATGCTGAAATGGAATGTTGAAGTGTACAGTAATAAGGCTGCAAAGCAGTTGATTGTACTTCATGCTCCCTCTTGTCATTGTCTATCTGGTGAAACATTCTCCTGGGGTTTGACTATTGACCATTTAGTGTTAGCAGACTCTCAAGGTCATGCAAAGAATATAAAGGCTTTCCTGTTACTTAATAACTTACATAAGAGATATCAGAAGAAAAGAAGGCATATCTGTTTTCAGTGCACTTGTTTGAATACACATTTCTGTGCTAATTTATGTAAACTAAAGGTTTAAATTACTTACGTATTTTCTTACGAGATGGTTGGAGACAGTGTTTTTTTAATTTATTAGTAATGTAGAGGGGTTTTAACTTTTAACTGTATTGAGACACTGGGAAATATTTTTTTATAACAGATGATAAAAATATGACTGCTTCTGGCTTTTTGTTGTAACTGATGCCTAACTATTTGAACAGGTTCCCTGCTTGTTCCAGTGTTCATATAGTCATAAACTACACCTCTGGCAAAGGTTCCTTTATCTGTTGTTAGAAAAAAGGTTCAAGTGCTTGCAGGGTGTTTTAGGGGGAAAAGGACATGAAATATGTTTGGTAAACAGTCTTTCCCCTCTAGAGGTTTTTGCCAGACATAATCACCACAGCAGAACACTTCTGTAAAGCTGTTACTGACTTACTGCTTTTGTTTCTGATCAGTGGCTTTGAGTTTTACAATATGCAGCTGCAGAGCAGTCAGGAGCATGGTATTATTGCTGTAATTACACAGTTTTTATTTTTAAATTGAAAAGCTATCCCTGCTTATTTAGCAATAAGAGAGGAAAAAAAGTATTAGTCCTGACTGTGGGCTGTATTAGCCTCATCTGTTCTTTGACATACTCTACATGCAATCTTTATTACAGGGAATTAGGTATTTCTAAGGACATAATAAACCACTACAGCCCTCAAATCTGTGCACTATGATCCAAGGGCAATTCTAGTATCCCAGCTTGCAGCCTTGCATAGTCCCAGCATGTCCTTTTTCAAGTTTCGCATTTTTCTTGCCTTAAACCCTGTTAGTGTGGCGCAAGTTCCCTGCTCTGAGCATGAGATTCATGACTCCTTCATGCATTTGCAGTTGAGCGTGGCTGGGGACCTGCAATGGACAATGTCAAATTGCAGATAAGGGCTCCTTCCCACAGCAGGGACTAAGTCTCCCAAGGGAAGGGCAGCACAGGTGTGGTGTTATATTCTGCTCAAATGGATAAATACCATGATAAAGAGATTCAGTGAGAAAGATCAAAACTTGTTGGGGGATTTGTCTAGGCACTTAGTTGGTCTTTTTTTTTATATATATAGTTCCAATCTGTATTTTTTAAAGGGACATTTTGGTTAAACCTTTTGCATGGCTTAAAAAGGTAAAGAGTAATACACATAGAATTGGTGGGTTTTTAAGCAGAGGTTTGCATTTTTTGTATTTAAAGACACTCCTTAATTTGTGAATTTTGCATGGTACTGTGTTATTTAATTAAGAAGCTGTGATTTGTTTTATGCTTAAGGGTCCTTAACACAAATGGCTTGATGTGTGTTTTCTTCACCCAGCCTGATTCTGCTGCTGAGGTGAGCATAATGTGAGCATAGCACCAGCCACTGCTGTTAGGAGGATCTTTCTCCTGAAATACTCTGTATTAATGAACTGTGGCAAACACTCAGAACCAGCTCTAGAACCAGCAGAAGTCCTTACTGAGGATAAGATCCCGAGACTTCTGAAAAGATCAGGGAAAAGAAGGGATGCTGAAATAGAGGCCACCAGACAGTAAAGGTTGATGCCATGCCATTAGACATTAGCAGGAAAGCAACGTGTGGCAGGTCTGCTCCTGATCCCACAGATTAAAACTCGTGGAGGAGTTTGTCATTGACTACAGTGGAAATGATCCTGAGCTTTTTTGGGGCCTGATGGCTTCTCTCACACACTTCACTGTGTTTTTTCTAAAATCCAAGGCTTTCAGCAATATACTTAATTTTGGAAGAAAAAATTCAACTTAAAAATATAAAAATTCAACTTGAGGTTTATGACCCACCCTAAAATAAAACCTCAGGAGTGGCTGTAATCACAGGTAGTTCTGCCCCATCACAAGACATCACCATTCATATAAGGGAACATCACTCTTTAGCATCTGTTAGGACTTAGTTTAGCAGGGATATGTGCCCCTCTAAGCCGTCTTGCAATGGTCTCATCCCTGTACAATAGTCATACTGAGTAAAATAATAGATTAGCATGACCTTTTTATGGATTCAAGGTACTTCTGCTTTAGTATTTTTTTTAAACCTGTACTTTGATACTGTTTGAGTGAGATTTGTGTTCTAAAGCTCTTCAGCTCTATATTGCACCTCATAACATACTTGATGTCCTCTTAAAACACTTCTTTGGTTTTGGTGGGAAATGTTTTGTGTTTATGATGGTGGATGGGTATCACAGGAAGATTGTCATCATTTTGGGGCCCCAAAAAATTGGATGAGTCTCACTCCTCCACAATGGCATGATTGTTTTCAATGCTATATTTGCACTTTAACAAGCACCTTCATAATACTGAGTCACTGGGTTTCAGAGAAGAAAGCATGGAAGCTAAGGGTGATTCCGTTGAAGCACACAAATACCTTTTAGGTTGTGTGTACTCTGAGGAGTTCATCACCCAAATTCTAGCTATTCTCAGGAAAAAAAAAAAGAAACCCTGCAGCATTCAAGTTGTCATGATAACTGTTCTGTTGAAGTGTTCCACCTGTCAGTGGAAGTAGGAGTGAGAGTCATCTCATGCCATTTTTAGGCTTGTCACGTGTATTTGCATATCAGCTTTTCAAAATGTGCTTTATTTCTGATTATTAGTAATTGCCACAGTATGTGCCTAGAAAGCTAGATGGCCATCTACCTTTCTAGTGCTTGGTGGTGGAGCAGCTGCTGTGCTCTGAAACATCTTATCTGCCAGCTGTGTAACACATTCAGGATATTATACACCATCCAATATTTTTAATCTTATTAAAATATGTGAGAATTTACATTGTGAGTCTTTCCTTTCAAGGTGAGAGGTGAAAACACCATGCACAATTTTTTGTATCTCAGTTCAGCCTGTGTGTATCTGTTTCTCGAGGACTTTCTAAATAGACAATACATAAATACAGACTGAAGTATTTGCTACCCACTTATGTGATCTAAGTCATACTGTTGCAGTCTGAAATTTAGGACAAATGAGGTAAAGCAAACTGTGTATATGGATTTTTCCACAAGACTGCTTATTGTTTAAGTGCTTAGTCACCATGATATCAGAACTAATGCAATAGGACTTAAAATTTCCATATGTAATATTTGGAATAATCTACTGAAAAATTCACTTCAAAATAATACATGATTATCTGGTTCCCACGTGTATTCTACTGTATCTCACACTACTGTTGCAAATAAATGTGTCAAAAAAAAAAAAAAGGCATCTTGTGATCATTGGAAACATTTCATGATCCTGAAGCTTGGGACTGAAATATAAGGAAAAACCCCGAATCCAACCCATAGGACATGTCTAAGAGGAGTTTGGAAGTGTGTACAACAGACACTGAATGATTTCATGTGGAAAAATATTCATCAGAGAAGAGAGCTGCTTGTGCAAAAGGTTTAATATCTTTAAGGAAATGAACTAAACCAATGAAAGCAAAACTTATGGTGGTATGCTGTCATGGTTTAAGCCCAGCTGGCAACTAGGCACCACACAGCCACTCAGTCACCTCCCCCACTCCTAGCCCAGTGGAATGGGGAGGAGAACCAAAACTAAAACTTGTATGTTGAGATAAAAGCAGTTTAATAAAAAAAACCAAAACATCAGTGTGTTATCAATGTTATTCTCATACTAAATCCAAAAACGCAGCACTGTACCAGCTACTGAGAAGAAATTAACTCTATCCCAGCTGAAACCAGGTTATATATGTACATCACTGATCCTGCCAAATGGATTAAAAACTCCTAGGACTAGTGGAGAGCCAAGGTTTTGAAAAGTGATAGAAATTATACTGGCACTTCAGACCCCTTTCACTAAAACACAGCTTGTGAGACCAAGCTCCCATGACGATCTTCAGCAATGGAAATCAGATCCTGTGGCATTTACATTTCTAGTTGTCTAGCTCTTTGCTTGGAATGCAAAATTTAGCTCCTATGACATTAATGGAGGTAAATTAGGATCCTGAAAATGACTAATATGAAAACACGTCACCTGGGATAGCTTCTGATCAGCAGGAATGGCTCATGCCTGATATTCACCCCTTGCAGTGCCTCAGCTCTTGCCTTCAGCTTCTTCAAGCTCCAGAGGCACCTCACAAGAGGCTTAGGGAAGTGTGTTTGTTGCATACAACTTAATACACACGATTTGTACCTTACTGAAACAGGTTCTCAAGGGAATTTGGGCAGAAAATTATTTTGGTGTCACAATCACATGAGGAAGGAGGCACTCCAACATTTTGAAACAAGCACAAAACAACAATATAGGTGTCTGGAGAGTTACAAGGACAAACACATAGTGGTGGAGCTGTCTGCAGTGTTAAGATGAAGAGTCCTGAGAAGAACACAAAAGCAACCATGTGAGCAAGGGAGATCTTACCCAGGGGTTACTGGCATTAAGGTATCACGTGATTAAAGCATGGTCCCCATTGTATGAGGATGTGGATGAGGCTTTTGGATCTCATCTGAGCCTTTTTTGGATCCCATGGAGAGGCTGAGCCGTGCTGGGTGAGTAATGTCCTTACTTCAGTGGTGACACTGGCTTCAGCAGCGACAGCTACAAACAGCAACTGTGACCCAGTCATCTGCTTAAAAAGAGAACTTGGAGAGTACATATTTCCAATATCAGCTTCCTTTTAAGCCCTCATGTGGCTTTAGACTCCTTTATCAGTTGTAGATTGTAGTGTATTGCAAATGATATACACTGCTTTATTTGTATCAGACTGATAACTGTTACCTTGGCTATTAATTTCTTTTGACCTTTCTTGCCTTGTTAGAAAAACAATCCTTACAAGTACAAGAACTGTAGCATAATCTGGCTAAAAAAACTATCATAATGTTCTTTGGAAAGGCAAAAGGAGCTTGTGGTATTTGTCTCTCACCTTGCCATGTGGGATGGGGAGAGGCAGAGGTTTTGTGTGGGCATGCCTGGCAAACAGAGTTCCCAGCTGCTATTCTCCACTCATGCACAGCGATGAGCTTCCTGTGATGTTTCATCCCTATTTCCCTTCTGATAGGAATCTTCATAAAAACCTCTGGAATTCACAGTATGCCTAGAGGTTCTTGTTAACAGACATGTGTCTATTAAAATGTGCACATTTGTGCAGGTATGTGAGCACACCTGAGTGTGAAAGGTGCAGGGAGGCATAAGGTGGCACAGCCACAGTGTTTACTTCGTCCCAGCAGGAGATAAGATCAGTGGGTAAAACTGTGGGAGGTCAGCTGCCATTTGAGATTTCTCCATGCCCCACTGGGATCCTAATGACTTGGTCATTTATTTCCACTTATTTCTGAGCCATATGGCATCCAGCTTGAAATAAGGCTATCTCCTACTCTCGTGGAGCCAATTGGGTTCTGCTGCTCTTCCTCCCAAAGTTCATTTGCCACAAGGTTTTCTTTCCCCACATTTCAACCAGTTAAAAATTAATTACCAGAGATGTTTTGTAACTTTCTAGCACGCAAAATATTTTACCATGATTCCACTCTACCTTAGTGTTAATTCCATTTTTGTTGTGGGAATTGTTTCATTATTTTAGAACAGCAAATCTCAGGGCATTGGAGCCCCATTCATCTGTCCTCAAAAATTTCCTTTGATAGTTCCTAGTGATATCTCTGCTATTCTGTTCCAGTACTTAATTATTTCCATTTTCATGGTATCTCGGTGCCTAGCTGCCTTGTGGTCCCATATTCAGACAGGAACACATGCATATTTTGTTTTGTTTTTCCTTTCCAGCTGAATGAGCTCATCAGAGCTGGAATGAGATGCTTTATTCTCTAGATCCCCCTCCTGTGAGCTTCTTCAAGCTGCTACTGTCGCTTTGAACTTGGGGCCACTTTTTCTAGCCAGCAGCAGAGTCACCCCAGAGGTGGGGGCATTTCATCTGCTTTGACTTGCCAGAGCTGTCCAGTACGTAGGGTAAATCCTGCCTTCACTTCCAGAAGAGATGAAGTAGGTTTGCACCAGCCAAACCCAGTCTTAGACAATTGCAGTAGAGCAAACAGTGTCCTAGCAAAGAAGTAATCAGTTTTGAAAAGATGGGATTTGGGCTTGTGGCCAGTCCCTGGGCTCTGATTTGCAAGAAAAACATCAATAGGAAAACTGGAACAATGGCTGATTATCCCTGTAAGTTCTGAACATATGTGCATGAATATCCAGTATGAAAAAGCCTAATGCTTCATGATTAAAGATGACAGAGCAGGGACAAAATGAACTCTGGAGATCAGGAAGATGTACATGGATGTCGGACTCTGCTGTTGTTTGCCCACAGGTATGGCTCCAGAGAAACAGCTGCACAGCATCTTCTCAGAGCTGAGTCAGACCAGCTGTACAGGGTAGGATGCACACAAACACAAATGTTTCAGACACAAGGCTTTTTTGTTTTTCTCTCTCCTTCCACAGCTGCCCAGCATACTTCAGATTAACTGGAGGCAAACATTGCTAGGGCATGAATGCAGAAGCTTTTCTAGCCTCAAGACTAAAATGTAAGAATAAAGCTTTGTGTCCTCCAACCTTTTAGTTTTGAAAAAGCCCAACAAATGCCATGGAGGGAGCTTTAACAAAAAAGGTCAAAAAGTCCATCTGGATCCTTCTGCATCCTAGTCATTCCCATAGCTACCCTTAGAGAAACAATCCATAGGTTAATTTATCATTGTGTAAATAAAATATCCCCCAGCTTCTTTTACCACTAGCCTTTCTGAGTTAAAATAAATATGCTGTGGAAGAGCAAAGCTGAAGAGCATCTAAGGTTTATATATAGCTGCTATTGCTATTGTGTCTGAGTGGTGAGGAAAAGGTCAAGGCAAAATGAATTTACTATCCCCCCAGTAAGAAAAATTGTTCTGTGTGTTTGGGGGGCTTTAGCGGGAGGGGGTGGTTTGGTCTTTTTTCTTCTGTTCTGTTTTTTTCAGGTTGTACACATTTAGCCTTATTTTTTTCTACAGGTTGAATCCTCAAACATTGTATGGAATTAAGTAGAACAATTCATTTTCTCTTTTTTTTTTTTTTTTTTCTTTTTTGTCAAAAAGGATACTTTACTTTTCTGGCTGTTTGACGTGTTTGCTCTGCAGGATCTGATGGCACCCTCCATTGTATGGTCTCCTTTTCTCTGTATTTCCTGCACAGATAACTGTCCCTTCAATTAATTTGGGACCCTTTGGAAGCTGCAAAGGTTTTCACAATGAAGCTCCAAGCATCTGAATTTGTGATTCAGATTTTTCATTTTCATTTCAGATTGCATTTTTCTTAACAAAATACACGGTTTCTATCAGGTCTCTTTCATGATGTACCAAAATTTTCCTTCCAAATCCAGCCCTCTTTAATCCATTTTCTCAACATTTTGCTAATTATTTAGAATTTACCATTAAACTTACATATTTGAAACAATTGCCTAAATAAAACTTGTTTTTCTTATATTCCTCTCCATTTGTTTCTCATTTAAGTGTCTGAGGGGGTAGCAGTTTTTCTGCCAACAACATATAAGGATTGTGTAAAGGGACAAAATTCACATTCAGGCAGTAATATATGGCAGTGCTGGAGTCTTGGGTGATGGAAGGAGGCTGAAAAGTTGTCATTTTATATCCTTGCAAACACAAACTTTAGTCAATAGTGAAACATCTTGGATTTCAGGGTTAACTGGGGAATGTATAATCCCAACAATATGATGTGAAAACCTAGACATTCATTTCCAGTTTTGCAGTCAGAGGGTGGGAAATCCCTAAGCTTTCCAGTGGCCAGAAGGAAATTATATAGCTAAAGCAGGTTTCAAATACTGAGTTCTGTAGTTCTAGGACTGCCCAAAAACTATTTTTACTATTACCTTCATATATGTGTGTATATAATTTAACTTTAAAATTTACATAAATAATGTATGTGTATATAATCTAATATATATATGTATATTACATT
>WAAE01001596.1:0-25766 GCA_013400495.1 Nicator chloris | reverse complement strand
AAAGTCACCCTAGGACAGTGATACCAGATTTTCATAATTGCTTTGTTACATCAGAGTGAATCCTGCAGTGCCAACAGCCATTGCTGTATTGAAACTGGGCCCATTCTTACCAGGGAGGTCTTGGACAGAGGAAAACACAAAAACAGGTGGAGGTGTTGGTGTCACACTGTGCTGGGTAATACTACCCTAATTATCTGAGATCAAAGATAGACTAATGCTGCTTTATGGCACTGACAAATCAGCGGCTGTACCCTGGTAACGCTGTGCACTGTTGCAGAACTGTGTTATCTGGAAACTGGTCTTGTACTAAGAATTATGTTTTACCCCACAATACTTGTGCGATCTGATGCGAGAAGTAACAGCAGCAGTTATGGGAGCAGAGGAAGGAGACAAGGCTGGAAACCCTTTCAGTGGTAGCATCCCCTTCTTTGTTAATTTTGGCCTGGCAGCTGTGGCATTCAGGCCATTTCCATTGGTTGCTGCAGAAAAACACCACACAAACAAGGTGCTTTACTGTCTGTTGGAGGTGTTTAACGGCACAGCAGCAAGCTGTGTTCTCACTGTAAAGCATGAGCATGTCCAGTGCTGCAGGTCACTGTTTATGCGTGGCAAGAACTCCATTAGATTGGGGTGGCCATTTGGTCTTGCTCTGTCTTGGGCTTGCTGGAGGGCAGTGGTAAAAGCCTTTTGTCAGTGTGAAGCATTGGAGCACATCTTGTTTCCAGTAGTTCTGAGTTGCATGGCCTGTTCTGCGTTGTGTGGGGATGACCTAAGGTCGTTGTCAAATACTGTGACTACACTGGAAAGAGATTCTCCAAGAGTAAATAAAGCCTTTTGCAATGGCAAAATACATATAAGGCTTTAGAGTCCAAGACTGTTTCACAGAATCTGGGTCTTCAGAATGGTAGCAGAGCATAATCCATGGTGAAATACAGAAGCCATCTACCAGATCTGGAGAAAGGGTTGATGAGGGGGTCTGCTCCTCTGCAGAGCACTCTGGCCCTGCAACTGAAATGTGACACACCAATAATTCCTGGCATTCCTAAATCTGATGCCAGGGAATGCTGAGGTCTTGCACAACCTAATCTATTGTCTAGAAAGAGAACACAAGAAAAGATAAAATTGCCACTGGCTTACTGAGGATGCTTGTGCCTAGGTACGTGTGTATGATTTGTTTTTCCATCATGGTGATGGTAAAAGCCAAAGACCCTTTTGTGTTAAGTGTGCTTTCTTGTTCTCCCATCAAGGCAAAACCCGTTTAAATCTGCCACCCAAGTGAAAGACCAGTCTTCTAAATCATTCGTCACTGAATTCTTAGTTGTCTTCCCCTACACCCTTCCCTCCCAAGTGCACTTGGAGAAAGGCGCAGTAGAGCTGGGAGCAGCACCTAGTGTCGGTGAGCCTTGAGGGGGGATGTCTTGCTTACTGCTTCTGCAGTTGCTGAACCTTCGTTTCTTCTCAGCAGCAGCTAGGAGTCAGATTTCCCTTGATTTCTGTTGGCATGGTTTTTTGCCTTCTTGGTGATGCAGGTAATCTTGAAATATACTCAGCTTTAGTTATTGTCATTACAGACATACTGAATTTGCTCTTACAAAATCTCTGGAGGCTCCTACAAACAGAGTTACCAGGAATAGAAGTAAGCCATTACTGCAGAAATATGGAGTTAACCATAAAAACGTCTCAACCTCTGAGTGGCTGTATGGAAGCCTGTTTCTCTTGTTAGATGTTTTTCACCTGTCTGCTGATTAGCTTCATTAAACACAAAAGGAAAAGAAATCCATCAAGTTCAGTAGGAACTTTCATGAACAGATCCACAAACAGTGTGCTTCATTGGAGCAACAGACTGTAGGTTCTTGTTAGTGTCAGTGATAAACGCACCTGCAAAATACAAGTGTATAGTGCTGTTGCCTTGGAAAGGCTGACCTGAAACAGATACTGGACAAAGCTAGAGAATAAAGTAGATATTTATTAAAAGAACAAGAATCTGACTAGGGCTGCACCCCAGACAGACCCAAAATGACCACAAAATGGCTGGTGAGGTCCCGAGAGTTTACATTTTTATATGTTTTGGTCCATTTGCATATTGGGCTCTAATTGTCTAATTACAGCTTCAGGATTTAGAGTCCCATCCTTCTTGTTCCTCCCTTTAGTCCACCGTTGTTTTGGGCCTGAAAGTTGTCCTTGGTTTCCAACGGGAAAAGAATTGTTTTGTCTACTTACTCTGTGAAGAGAGCTTACTAGCACTTAATATGAGACTTAGAACTACACACTTAAGCAGTACAGAATCTAAAATCATGAAAGCTAAAACTTAAGGCATCAGTGCTATGTACAAGTGTTCTCGGATATATGCCAATGGAGTCAGTCACAGATCTTTCCAAAGAGACACCCCTGCTCTGGGGAAGAGACAACTAAGACCCTTGACTTGTCTGCAAGGTGGTCATGTTCTCATCCTCTTGCCTTGGAGGCGTTCAAAGAATAATTTTTTTCTTTTTGGGAGAAGCAGAGATGTGACTGCTATCAAATATTCTGTAACTGCAATTGTAAACAGGGGAGGAGGAGAGAACCACTTTCTGTGTAAATGAGTATTGAGAGTTGCAAAGAGAGGACAAAGGCAGTGGGGTTTTCGTAAGGGTGGAAGACAACTCCTGCACCACTCTCTTTTGCACCTGAATGGCTGCAGGGGCAAGGGTCATCTGACCTTCCACCTGATAACCTGTCACCCCATCAGCCTACCATCAGCCCATGCTAACCCCTTCACCACATTATCTCATGGCACATCTCATGGAAAGTCCTTTACCATATCTTCATTGGCTTTAGGCCTCATTCCAGTAACAATATCACAGAAGATAATACAGCTCCAGAAGGGACCTAATTACAGCCAGGGGTGGAAGAGAGATGCTTTATCATCACTGGCTGATGAGTGTTAAGGTTATGCTGCTATTCTGAGGCTCTCTTCCAACAAAGGTGTCACATTGGTTGCTCACAATCTCCTGTATGGACTTACCACCTGTAGATGAAACATTGGAGGAAGGCTGTGGGTCCCCTGCAAAGCTACATACGAAGTAACTTGTGACAACGCCTACTGTTCTGCCTTAGTTTCCTTCATGGCCTTGAGGCTACCCCTATAGGCAGCTGCCCCATGTTAGCTTCAGAGAGCTTGTGCCCACTGCTGCCTTCCTGCAGACCTCTCCCATACAGTGGTGACCTCACACAGTGAGTGCTGGACATGCTGCCATCCCTCCATGACTCCCACCCAGATATGATGGGCCATGGGCCATAAGCAGGGCATGTCACTGTGAAGAAGCATGGCTTCCCTTTCTGGCCTGTGTCTGCCATGAGGAAGACCACAGCTCTCCAGCATTCACAACAGGCCTTGGTAAATTAGTTCCTGTAGCAAAGCATTAGCACTTTACCTCTGGAGCCAGCTGAAGCCCTAGTTTGTGTGAAGAATGAATTCACAGATTGGCTGTGCTTTTGTCATTGTTCCTTACTCTCTAAGCTTTATTTTATAATTTAAGGGATGTTATTACCAATGTCAGCAAAAGCTGAACTCTGATGGGTGTTTTAAACTAGGCCATGGCCAACCCTTCACCTTAGCGTACCCCATTCTGGTGAAAGATGAATGGTTTGAGTAACAATTTTACCCAGTGAGTGTCATAGGAGAACAATAAATACTTTAAAGACCCAGAAAAGTGGGAAATGGCAAGGACTTGCAGAATAGTTTTGAAACAAATAGAGAACACAAACCGAAATCTTGAATCATATACTGAACACTGCATTTGGCAACATTGCACGTTTTACTGAAAGTAATTAAACCAGCTAAAAAAGCATCCTTTAGATGAACTTAGCTCATCATAGTGTGAAAACCACATCTCTAAAGCTTAGATTATCCACCTCCAAATGAATCCTATCTACTGAATACACACAATAAATTCGAAACACATTGTACTTTTAAATTGAAGCAGGCAAAAGATTGTCCAATAGCTATTGAGTAGGCAGGTATTTAGATATCAGGCAAGTGCAGACAGATATTTTGAAAATATCTTACCTACACTGCTTGGCTAGAACTGGGTGTGCTGGTGTGGGAATCTAAAAAAGTAAAAGACACCAGAAGGTGCAGAAAAGCCTCAAAAGGTAGAAGGCTGAGAAAAGGCTGGGAATTTCAAAACTTTCCTAGGGAAAGTCAAGAAATTAGGAGACAAGTAAATACATTTATATTTATCATAAAGTACAAGAACAAGGTCTGATTGCTGGTTCAGAATGTGAAATGTTCTAGATATATGCTTTGCAAAGATAGAAAAAGTTTCAATCTTAAATAATGAATTATTATGTATTGTTTCTTAGGTTTATAGAAGCCCTTTGTTTGTAGTAGAGCCCATGTGGGCCTTTTTCTTTGCTAGAGTAATATGACGCTAAACTTCTTGTAAACTATGGGTTGAGAAGGTATGTATAAAGTGTTCTGTTTCAGTTGGTATTTTGTCTCTGATCTAGCTTTGCATAGATTTTGCTGTTTTCTTGTGTCTCTTGCTTATTTCTTGTATGATACATACAAATAATAAATCCTAAGTCTGCAAACTAGACAGAGTCCCATCCTGTTTTAAGGTACAGACCTATCCAGCATGCTAGCTCCGTGGATTCATCACCCAGCACCCACTTCTCCACAAGCATTAAATAAACATGACCCTCTGTGTGGATTGACTTCTTTCTTGGTTAAAAGAACACATTTTTGGGGACAACTTTATGACAGAAACATCTTTATTCTTTTCCAGCAACATCAACTTACTATTTGCCCATTTGAGGGGGTACAGCAACATGCTGCTGCATGGGGGAATGGAAGAAGAGGACACCCTCTCCCCACAGAATGTGTTATTGTTAGGAGCAGCATTTTGCTTGTATAGCAAAAGCTCTGTGCACTCTTTTACTGAAAGCCATTTCACCCAGAAAGCATCTTACTTACGCCAAAGCTGGGCTCAGGATGAAGTTGAACTGTTGAAACCAGATCTGGACTCAAGAGATTTTTATTAGTACTGTTCTGCTGCTTCTGAAAGTTCACATCTTGACAACAATCAAATGATTAGGGGCTCACTAAAATCCTGACTGGAGAAACAGGGCAGGATTAAACCACAGAATTTCTGTACCAACTTCAACATATCCAGACAAGCAACTGCAAACTTTGACAGTTTTATGACTGGGGAGCAGTAAAGCTGGTCATTGTGTATTACACATGTATTTAATATAAAAATGTTTAAATACATCCTTGTACCCAAAAGAGATTGTTTGCCCACTTAGAGCCTGTGGCTGTCCTGGCACCCTGATAAGGGGCAAAGCCCACTCCATAGCTGAGGGGCAGTTCAGCAGCACTGAACTGTCAGGCCTTTCAGTGGCACAGCAAAGTGGGGATTAGCAGATGCTGTTCCTTCCCCTCCACTGACAGAACATTCTGTCAGCCACACCAGAGCTTGCAACATGAACATGTAGGAGGAACTTCAGTGGTAGGCAGAAAACATCAAGAGAAAGATCTCTAAATCATTGTTTCTTTCTCAGTAGAAACCTAGATCTGGGCTCAGTTTAGCTTCTGAATTAAAATAAATCTTTCCATCCAAACAAAGCACTTCTCCCAGACTTCAGTTCACTTACAGATTAGTGTGGCTGTACCACACTAATAAAGCTGCAACCCAAAAGCTTCAATTTTAGAAGTAATTTTATTTATATTTTTAGTAGGGAGGAAGGAGAAGGCTTGTTTTTTTGTTGAAGCTGTTAATAAATTAGTATGTTTCCAGGCCACTTTTCCCCACATTACATTTGTCATTCCAGTAAATAAACATACATTTCCGTTAACATTTTGTGGTCTTTGTGTTGGCTTGAAATCTGAAGACAGATTGAAAGACAATTTTTTGCAAAATCATTTTGGCCAATGTTTTTTAATATGTTCCTTAAGCTGTGGGATTGTGGACTGCTGTTGTTTACAGCGATGGCATCTGAGGGGAAGTTTGAGAAGTTCAGAGGTATGGTCTTTCACCATCACTTTTCCCTTGCTTCTTACCATCTCTATCACATCTGGGAACAAAAACAAAAAAGACCATAGGTATGGACACCATGTAGCATCATGAAACACATGACACTGCAAATCTCTCTGCACTGTTTAGCATGCACAGTATGTCATTGCTGCATTCTAATTTAAACCAGCCACAAAATCTGTTGAGTTTTACTCAGTGCTGCTCCCCATTATCTTAAATAAAACCTTTCACTTACTGCAATTAAATGTATGCCTTGCACATTTGTTTGGAAGAAAAGCCCAAAGCCAGAACCTGCAAGCAGGATTATATGTTATGAAATACTTTTTCTAATCATTACCTTGAGAGTTTAAGAAGTAGTCTGTAGTAAAAGAATTCCAGTGTTTTTTGGTTTTCAGGGCCGGAGAATCAAAATCCTGGCTGATTACATGCAAATGTAGCTGACTGAAATAAAAAATAAAATGTAGATACAAGAGAAGAAGGTTAATACTCAAAGTTGTTTTGCAGTTGCATCCGTTGCAAACATGATTCAGCAGAGTGCCAGCCTTGTGGGTCAGTCCTGACCCTGTGACAGAAGAAACACAGTCTGTTCTGGAACACTGTCTCTTGCCAACCATTTCACTTATAAACAGTCAGGGTCACTAGTCTGCATATTCCCTTGGCCCCTCACTGCAGTCTATATTCCTGCTAATTTCCAAAAAGGTAGCGACAGTAGTGTTAGCAAACCAAAGGTTTATTAAAGGTTTAATAACAAACCAAAGTTTTATTACTTGTAGAGTAATTGAATGGGACTTGATCAGTGCTCAAAAGTGTAATTCAAGAACTGGAGAACAACTGACTGCAGTATCAACAGGCACTTGGACACTCTATAGTCTGGACTTAGACACAAGAATCAAATCCTTGCTTGGTATTAGGCTGGACTTGACAGGTGTAGTCTCTAATCCCACACTGGTGCCCCTGGGAGGGGGATGCCCTAGCATTGGCAGCAGTGCTCGTGTCACTGGGGCTAGACCACAGGCATCCACAGCCCCAGGCACCAACCTCTGCTAGAGAAGCCCAACAGGCATTTCTCACCATGCCAAAGACACCCGTGTATCAGGATCTATAAAGGGCTGCACATCAAGCTGTCTGTAGTGTTGAGGAGGATTTCCTGTTCTTTAGCAATGCCAAATCTCGTCATGGATTTAGCCCGAAATCTGTGTAACTGGAAGAACAGCATGTCCCATGCCCACCACGTGACTCCTCTAGGTCTTACCTCATACTGGGGATAGCGTGGTAACCCAGCCTGAACTCCAGGCTCTCTCTGGCAGGGCACTGTTCAATCATTTTTTGCCCAACAGCATGCATATGTTCCAGGAGTTCAAGGTGGTCCCTGGTGACTGACTTCAGGCTTGAAACAGGGTCCCATGGTAAGATAAGCCAGTGGTAACGTGCTTTGGGATATTTATCCTTGATGACTACGGTCTTTTCATCTTTGTAAACCTTGCAAAAACAAAATAACTAGATTACTTTCTGATTGAAAGTTAAATATACTATTCCTATAAGCACTGTATTTAGTGAAGACATGTTATCCAGTGACAACTTTTGCTGGAATTAAGTTGCTCCAGGATAAGCACCCTCTTCCATAACATCCATCAGGTAGCTATGGAGAAGTGTTCCAGCATAATTTTTCATCCCCCTCCTAAGTTAACCATAGCTACGGGTGTATATGAACGCTGGAAAATCACCTGGACTGAGACACCAGTGAGGCCTAGGGAACTCTACTTCCATCAGGCTACATTCAAGGTCTGCAGTCACAAACAAAACCACTGTGCTCAGTACAGAGCATGTAGGAACGCACTGGGCTGCAGATTTCTGGAGTGAAGCACAAATCTCAGATGTGCTACCACCAGTGTGTGTTGCAGACCTCCACCAGCATTACAAAGACAAAAATAGTCAAGTCTGGGCTATTTCAGTTCATCCTACCCAGTGTGTTGCTTTGTAAGATCACTCACAAGAAGGAGAACAGATTCTTGTCTATCATGCCCTTTTTCCTGTTTTCATTTTGTTTTGCCTTCTGCAACAATTCAATGCAGCTGAGGAAGAGAAGTGGTTGGGAAGCTTGTGGACAACAGTGGGGAGAACCCAGCAATAAAAAACTGTCAGGTTGTGACGCAGAAACTGTGTATTGTGTCTCTGGTCTCTTAGCAGTGCACCTGCTGATGAGAGATAGATGATGTCTTTGTCACCTTTGCTAATTATTCTTGTGTGTTTACATACAGATCAGTCTTACTCTACAGGAAAGAAGATAAAAGTTCTATCGGTACACAAATCATAAGACTGATTCTTTCAGCAGCAAGGTATTTTATACACACATAGTAGTGTCTGCTCCTGCTGCCAGTAGGGAAAAGATCACTTTCAAGTCTTTCGCAAGAAAGAAGAAAGAAACATTGCCATTTAATATTTTATTAAAAAGAAAATATAGGAGTTTATTATTTGTGCATTCAGATTGAAACTACAACTAACAAAGCTAACCTTCATTCATAAACAGTTATTTGTGTGTTACATTAAAAGAACAGTTTTAAAACCTATTTATATTTTGGGTCAATAAAGCCCTGTTTAGGTAAGTATATAGAATTCTGCTTCAGGGATAAAAAATAAGCTTCATGTTTAAAAAGTAAGGAAGAATTTCCATAGTTTTATCATCCCCTATAGACAGACTCATTTGAAAGTGCTGGCAATTCTGGGACAACGGGCATCCCGTCCTCCTGTAAATCTATGCAGTTCAACACTTCACACTTGAGTTAAAAAAAAAATCAATTCAGCCAGCTCAACAGTTCAACCAGCTTACAGGTTGGGCACAAGGGGTTACAGTGAATGGGGTGACATTAGACTGGTGACCTGTCACTGGTGGGGTTCCACAGGGCTCCATCCTCAGCCCTCTGCTCTTAAACATTTTAATAAATGACCTGGACACATGACTGGAAGGAATAGAAAACAAGTTTGCCAATGACTCCCTCCAAATTGGGAGGAATTGCCAACTCACTTGAAGGCAGGAAGGCCCTGCAGAGAGACTTGCACAAATTAAGAGGGCTGGGCAGAAGTTTAACAAGAGAAAGTGCCAGATTCTGCACCTGTGACAGGACAGCCCTGGACATAGAGAGAGACTGGGGAGCGAGAGGCTAGAGAGCCGCTCCATGAAATGGGACCTGGGGGTCCTGGTCATTGGCAAGTTGAACATGAGTCACCAGTGCCCTGCAGGCCAGGAGGGCCACCCATATCCTGGGGGGCATCAGGCACAGCATCACCAGCCAGGCAAGGGAGGGTATTGTCCCTCTCTGCTCTGCACTGCAGCAGCCTCGCCTCAAGTGCTGGGGGCAGTTTTGGGTGACACAATAGAAGATACAAAGCTCTTAGGAAGTGTCCAAAGGAGGGCTAGGAAGATGGTGAATGGCCTTGAGGTGAAGCCGTATGAAGCACAGATGAGGTCACTTGGTCTGTTCAGCCTGGAGGAGACTGAAAGGAGACCTCACTGCAGTTACAACTTCCCTGTGAGGGGACAAGAAGCAGCAGACACTGATCTATCCATGTAACCAGTGACAGGACTCAAGGGAATGGCCTGAAGCTGAGTCATGGGAGGTTTAGGTTGGATTATCAGAAAAAGTTTTTCACCCAGAGGGTGGCTGGGCACTGGAACAGACTCCCCAGGGACGTCATCATGGCTCCAGGTCTGTCAGAGTTCAAGAAGCGCTCTCAGGTACACGGTGTGATTTCTGGGGATGCCCTGTGCAGGACTAACAGTTGGCTTCAATGATCCTGACAGGTCCCTTCAAACTCAACATACACTATGACTCTAAATTATTTTCAGCCTGACAGTGATCATCACCTGAAGGGGCCCAGTGAGACCAGGGGTCAGATCCTATCAGCTGACATAAAGGTGTGAAAGTTAAGAATTTGCTGGAAACCAGGAAACTGCACTAAGAAGACAGCGCTGACTGCTGGAGAATGGGAACCTCTGTGGCTTGCTCAGCTTCAAATGGTAACTCCATTTTAGTTGGTTTCCCTGAGGAAACAAGCAACTGCACAGCTCACCTGCTCTCCCACCAACTTTTTCAAAATCTGTTGGCCAAATCTGACAGTACAGAGAGGCCAAAGATAATTAAGACAATGACACTCTGCAAAATCAATACAGTAGAACTCCCAAGTTAATGCTACTACAGAGAGAGATGCAAATACATGTCAACCTTTATGCAGGACTCCACTGATTAATCAGATTGTTAAAGCAAATTGCAGAAGAAAGAAAGCTCATTTAGCTTTGCTAGACAGGATCTACTGTAAAATACAAGCATACAGCTCTCACCTGCATTTCTGGATCTTGCATGGAGCTCTTTAGACCCTGACTCCAGTGTCCTAAATGTTCCTATACAGAATGGGAAAAATAAATTATAAGACAATTAAGCATCCAATTATATATTTTAAAGGATTCACTTAAAAACATTCATTAGTATACAGCAGTACAATAACAGCTGAATGACAATCAGAAGAAGAATATATAAATATAGAAGCTCAATTATTTCTTTCTATAAAATGCCAACACACCTGCTCCAACTTCCCCCAAAAAGCTACTTTTGAAAACTTTTAACAAGATACTGTGAAGACAGAAAGTTCAACCCTCTAAACACTGGAAATTTAACAACAGCGAGCTATAAAGGTGTTTAAATTTAATAATTTGCCTGCACGTGTCATGGCACAAGGCCCTCTGCTTCAGGGATCACAAGAACCGAAGAAAGATCAAAGATCTCCATTAATTGTCCTATCCCATACTGCTCTGTGCAGAACAAAGTCATTGTAGTGTGTAGCCTTATCCTTACATGTATTGATTTTTTTATATTGTGCAGTGGCTTGTACAGAAAACAAGAAAGGCACAGGAAGATCAAGCCAAGACAAGCTATTTCTTACCTTGGGTACTGAACACCTAATAGGAGGTGTGCCTTGAGTGCACCTTTTTCAAAACAGATGCTTTAACTACTCAGATCAGCAATGACATTCATCATATTCTTATAAAGGAAAACATTCAAACATTATTATAGTGCTGGTAGGGAAACAGTGTGAGTCGTCATCTCCCTGTTTATTCCACCACAAATCTGGTCCTAATATAACTAGCCCAAGTCCACAAATGAAGTAAGTGGTTAACTCACAGCAATCTAAACTAAATATTTGTCTTAAGCGGTTTCATTTCTGTGCCTTCTCCTCCAGCAATGCACTAGTTCCAAATGCATTAAGATCTTTTATTTTATCCATGTCACAGGGCTAAAAACTCCCTTTCAAAGATTCTGGTGGCAACATTCATTAATGTAAAAATCGTTCTGCCATATGGAATGAACAAAGCAGGAGAAAAAAGCCCCATGCAATTACAAACAAAGTAACTAAAAAACAAAATGGCTCAAGTTGTTCTGTTCCCTGTGCACTTGCTTTTAGATAACCAGTCAAGAGCCAGGAGAGTGTCCTTGGGTGACTCCAGCTAAATGGAGCTCACGTGGACTGTCCTTCTAGCAGAAACTGTAGCAAAAACCAGAGATTAAATCCTCATTTGCTACAGGGAAGCCCCCTCATATACACCTAACCCTCAGGTCAGGTTAAAATGGGTCCCAAGTGACGTTCCCAGGGCCTGGGTGATGTCAAGAGCACATAATACCTCTTATGTTCTGATACTTGGAGGATCTGTGTTCACCTGAGATGCCTGCCACCAGCAGAATCCACAAAAATAAAAGACCATGTCTCCTCATGGAGGAGACAACCCCAGGAGAAACAGCATAAGTATAAACACCAACACACTTGCCTTTTTGCTCGAAGTTCCTTCATGTGTAGATACACTGGTATTGCTTAGCTTGGGATTTGTAGAACTGCCTTGTGTATCCACCACCTCCAGCTTCATTGTTTTTCTGGGCACAAGCTCTATATCATCATTCTCACAGGAGTCCTCATGTGGCATCTTGTCTGCTTTTGGAACAGTTTTCCCAGACTCTTCGGCAAATTGCACCGTGTAGGGGTAAAGGTTATTCACAATATGCAGAACTTGGCCTGGCTTCATTTTCACCACTTCATCCTTACCAATATTCACAAGATCAATACTAGTTGGGTTGACCCCTATCTTTGGTAGACAGAAAGAAGAAAAAATAGTAGAAAATTACGTTGTAAGTGGAATTACCAACTTCTGCTCAATTCTCCTGGAATACCAGTATCCTGGAAGGCAAATGTATTTTGTACTCACTGCCCCCCCTGCCCACATCAACCCGCTTCAGCAGACCAGCCAGTGCAGCACCATGGACATCTGTTTCTGTCCCAGTCTTGCAGTCACAGCTGTCAGCAGACAACCTCAGGGCATGGAGTCACAGGGAGCCTGGGTCTGCAGCAGCTGCAGAATTACAGCATCACTTGTGCTGCACTTCCCTCACAAATTAGCAACCTATTAAACCAGTAGTAACAGCAGCAACTATTTCAGAGGAGTAACAGCAGTTTTAGCGAATTATTTTAGTGCAATCGCACTGTGATGTAGGCAATCTACAGTGATTGCTTGATAGATGGATTTTGCCTCACCATGTGGGTGACCCTACAAAAATTAGGAGTCTTCAGAAAAAATGCTTTTGGTTAATGTTTATGCATGAAACAGACTTTAGGAAATCAGCTCTCTCCTGATGAACTCAGTCAGAGAGTTTTGTTAGCTTTGTCACTGCCATACCTGCATGCTTCACAAGATGGTACTATACCTCTCACTTGGTATTCACTGCAATGAAGCACAGACCTGATTCCAGCCAGGATCTCTTTAGTCTACAGCTCTGCAGTTTCAGTCAAGTCAAGGATGCTCCCCATCAGTGAATAAACTATCTAACAACTGATCACTGGAACCTTTTGCCACACAGTTCTCACCTGGGGAACAACTTTTCAACAGGCAGAGAAAACATGCTAGTACCCACCACCAGGAAGTATTCTTAGTTTTGAGATTCCAGTAATGCAATATTCAAATCATGACTAGGGCTGATTTCTGTGAAAAACTGTCCGAGATATTTCTGCCAGATTCACCAGATACCACTGGGGTGCCTGTGCTTAGTGGGCTCTGGAGGCATTTTGAGAGAAGACGTTACCCCTCAGTAGGCAGAACATGTTGTTGTGTTGTCCACACAGGCTAATGCTGTAGGCACACACACACACAAACATCAGCACCAGAGACCTCTCCCTTCATATTATCTCAGAGATACCGGGTCTCATAAGTGTGAGGGAGTACACCTGCCTCCATCCATCTGGTAACATGAGCATTCCTGCAGTGCTGTCTCACATCCCATCCCTTCCCAAAAGTAAACACATCTCCAGTTCTATCAGCCCACCAACAAAAATCTTCTACAACTGCATAGTCCTATTAGCACAAGAACTTCAACCTGAAACAAAGGGCTGCCTTCAGCTTATAAAGTTTAAGGCTCAGGAGGAAGATAAGCAAGTTTAGTAGAAGAAGTCCAAAGTCTCTCAAACGCAGCACCTGACAGAACTGATTGAGGACTAACAGCATTCCTTGATGCTGCAAGTCTGGCTGTCTTAGACTGGAGTGTATCTGGAAGGAATAGTGCAGTCTTTCACTGAGGTGCAGAAAGAAAAAAGTTCACTTCTAAGGGCCACTTGCTGTAACCTCCCTTGGTGATAAGAAAGCTTCAGATCCCTTAGACGCAGTGATCAGAATCATCACTTGGAGCATTTGTGGAGTTAAGTACAACTGTTCCAGTAAGTATCAGAAATACCATAAATCCATACATAAAAACATACCTGTTTAACTGTGACATAGCCCTTGTTACAGTCTGCTTTTAACTGAACTGGAAAACAAAGAACCAAGTGTCATGAAACAATGCAAATAAAAAGAACTCTGCTGAACCACCCAGTGCAGAAAACACTCCTCTTTTTGAGGACCTGTTTCTTTCTGGAGCTGATCTTTGTGAATGTATGCCAAGAATATTTCTGCCTCGTCTCTTCTTTCTAGGACCATAGGTAAAAACAGAGGCAGTCCATACACTGAGCCAAGGGTGGAATTACTTCAGAACAAAGGTGGATTCTGTTGATATCTTATGCATATTCTTGACTTTCTTACCAGCCCTCTGTGAAAATAAGGCATAGAACAAGACTGAGTCAAGAGGCACAGAAGGTAAAGATGATGTGCAGTATTGTATAGGTGACAGGTATTTTCATATATTCTCCAAGACCATATTATTTTATGTATAAAATAAAAGCCATGCTAAAAATCAGTTGGTGGAATACTAGGGAGAAGACCTGATGGTCACGAAGCAGGGATTCAGACAGTGAAACGCAACTGTGGATCTGGGAACTCACATTAAAGTTTAATGCTTTAGTGTACAAAGGTGGACATCCTGTCATTGGGTGTCTCTGACTCTTTAGGTCCCAGATAACTCCGTAAGCTCTTATTAAAAAGGCTTGATGACTTCAAGAACCAGGCAACACTGCAGACTACACAGAAGAACAAGGCAAGCTCAGCTGCTGCTGCGCAGAGAAAGCAGGATTTGAGCTAAATCACCTTACCTTGCTGCCGTGAACACTTCTTATCCGTTATCCCAGTCTCTGGGCCACGCCCAATTACCACGGCTTCCAAGTGTGGCAGTTTCACTCGAGGAGTGCATTTCTCTTTCCCCACGAGCCAGCACACACGCATCTCTGTGCTATAGAGCAAAATAAACAAATTGTTACCAACGCCACTTCCGGATGGGCCACCTTCCTGTGGAACAGGGTCCATGAATTCTGCTATCAGCACATCCACTAGCTGAGCCAATTCTGCTAACTTGGTTCGTGTTTCTGAAATTCAAGGCAAAGCACGTCACCAGCACCTGCATAATGTAAGAGCGAGCTGCTGTTGAAAGGGCAATCTTGTTTTCCTTCCTACACTACCATACATTCTCACATCCATGAACCATACATAGGAAAAATCCATTGGATTGATAGTTCCATCTGACAAAAGAGCCTAGCCACAAAAAAGCTCAATTTGTTTCCCACTGAATCAGAGTTCACTAGACAGATTAACTTGACCACCAAAACAAGAGAGAGCAGAAGCCAGGAGATGACGAGAGTCGGGATAGCTTCATCCAGCAACAGTCAGCACAGGGACCATGCTATGAAACCTTCAAGTTTACACTAATTTGACCCTGGACAGCAAAGATCGATCACCCTGCGCGGTGCTCGGCGCTGTTCCTCCTAGCTCTCTGGTGGTGAGCTCATGCCGGCGGAACGCAAGGTTCAGTTCCCAGTGTAACACCAGCACTGTCACACACCCACCCCCGCCGCACACCCACCCCGTGGGCCCCGTTCCCTCGGCAACGCCGGGACGGACCCATCCCCCTTACCGCGCGCGCGACGTTCGCGCCCCTGACGCCGCAGCCAATCAGCTGCTGCAGCGCGTCTCCCACGTGACGAGGTAGCAGCTCCCGCAGCTGCCCGTGACCCGGCGCAGGCGCAAGGGGCGCGCGCACACAAGGGTGGGCGCTGGGTCGTGGCACAGGCGCAGTAGCGTGGAGCGGGCCAGGCCGCCGGCCGGCCTATGCGGTGCCGGAGCCAGGCCCGCGTAGGGTGCGGGGGGAAAAGGTGCGGAGCGGTGCCGGGAGGGCGGCGGCCGAGTCGGCGTCCCGTACCCGATGCAGCTCGGTGCCTTCGAGGGCGGGGGCCGCCCGGCGCGCAGGCGCGACGCAAAGCAGGCACTGGGCAGGGCGGGAGCCACCGCCCGCGCGGGGCGGGGCGGGGTTCGCGCTCAATGCGGGCGGCGGAGGCGGGCGCTGATTGGCCAAGTGCCTTCCCCTCCCGAACAACGATTGGTGGGCCGCTCGCCCGGGCCCGGCGCGCAGCGGGGCAGGACTTCCGGGGTGGGGCCGGCTGTAAAGCGGCGGGGCTGTAGAACCGGCCCGAACTTTCCAGAAGAGTCGGGATCGGAGCAGCAGAGAGCAGGATCTGTGCCCGCCGCCCCGGGCGCCTGCTGCCGCTGCCGCCGCCGCCACCACCTCCACCGCCACCGCCATGGTGAAAGAGACCACCTACTACGACGTGCTGGGCGTGAAGCCCAACGCGTCCGCGGAAGAGCTGAAGAAGGCCTACCGCAAGCTCGCGCTCAAGTACCACCCGGACAAGAACCCCAATGAAGGCGAGAAGGTCGGCGGGAGGGGCCGGGGCGGTGGGGCCGGGCGAGAAGGGGCTGGGTGGGGGGTCTCGCCGGGGGTGCCGCAGGTGTCTGAGTGCCGTTAACTGTCGGTGACTGTCCTTCCTGCAGTTCAAGCAAATCTCCCAAGCTTACGAAGTGCTGTCGGACCCGAAGAAGAGAGACCTGTATGACAAAGGAGGCGAGCAAGCTATCAAGGAGGGTGGCTCCGGCGGCGGCTTTGGGTCGCCCATGGACATATTCGATATGTTCTTCGGCGGCGGAGGGAGGATGCAGAGGGAGAGGCGAGGTAACGTGTCGGCGAGAGTATCGTTTTCTGAGGAGAATGCCGTAGATGTAGGAATTTAAAAAGAGTTAAACGGAAGTTACAGGTTTAATCTGAAAGTTAGAGAAAACTGTTGTCCCTTAACGCCTGAAACCACAAGGGAGGGCGTTTGGTTGGTATGGTGGTAGTTTGATCTCCTATGCATTGTCTGCTGTTAATCGCCAACCAGATGTGTTTGGAGAACCTTTAGCTGGGTGTTACCCCAGCTGCTAGTAGACGGAATAGGAAATGGACGAGTAAAGTAGTTTAAAATACTTTGTTAACTAATTTACTGTAAATGTAGCCTCTAAAAGCAACTTTCTAAACAAGAGACCAAGATCCAGTTCATTCTGTGAAATTTTTCTGTGTTCCTGCACTGTGGAGTGGAATTAAGTTGAAGCTGCAGTAAAATGCTGCCAACAAGTTAAGCTCCAGTTTAATCACGCTGGGAAAAACTTTAAACTTGGTAAAAGCAGTGGTGACCCCATCACCTCTTAGTGTAGATCTGGGGAGAAAAGGAAGAAAAAATGTTTTGCGTCAAAGCATTAAGAGTGTAGTGTCAAAATACTTATAATAACCCCGAGCTCAGCATCCTTTACCAAACTAAGCCTAGAGCAGGTGAAGTGCTAAGAAGTTCCTGAGGCTAAAAATGTAATTGCTCGTTTCTGGTTCCAAAAGGTCACCTGTTGAGATGAAGAAAGTGCTGAAGTGGAGATTCCAAACAGAGTCTCTCACTTGTTTCCAGGAGATCTGTTTGGTGACTTTGTTAAAACCACTGTCCTGCATTATAAAACTTAAACATCTGAGGGTCTGTTGCTTTTACTGTTTGTACTTTTACAGAAGGTCTCTTCTGAGTTTAGCAGAGTCAAAGTCAAAACAACTCTTACCTAATACAACAGCAGCTGGGAAGGGGCTTTTGACCAATACAAGCAATACAAAACAAAGCTCTATTGAAACAAGATGTTAAAGCCCAGAGACTTGGTTTATCATGGCTTGGCAGGGAGATGTGCAGACCAAGCTTCCAAATTTGAGTAAGTATCTGTGTTCTTTTACAGGTAAAAACGTGGTCCATCAGTTGTCAGTAAGTTTAGAAGATATGTACAATGGTGCAATGAGGAAACTTGCGCTGCAGAAGAATGTTATCTGTGACAAATGTGAAGGTAGTGTTGAAACTGAAAATAAACAGAAGATGTTTCTAAAGCTTTTGAGGTTGGTTTTTTTTTTTGGCAGCACATAACCACCTATCTCCAATTTTTGTTCTCAGGTCGTGGTGGTAAGAAAGGTGCAGTAGAATGCTGCCCTAATTGCAGGGGAACAGGCATGCAGATCAGAATCCACCAGATTGGGCCAGGAATGGTACAGCAGATCCAGTCTGTGTGTATGGAGTGTCAGGGGCATGGGGAGCGTATCAGCCCCAAGGACCGGTGTAAGAGCTGCAATGGCAGAAAAATTGTTAGAGAAAAGAAGATCCTAGAAGTTCACATTGACAAAGGTGAGGTGTCTTACTAAGGTGAAGTATTGAATTTGGATGTACTGACTGTCTTTGCAGCACTAAAACAGAAGGTTTAGCAAGTATGTGGTGTTGATTTGGTGAGTAATAGTGCTGAATACATACACAGTAAAAATTGCTTGTTGCTGCCTTACAAAAAGTAGACTTGGTTTTAGGGAAGATCAACTATCTCCATGTTCACTTCTAAAGGCTGGCGCGTAACTAAGAGTCAATTCTGAAACCTGCATTATTGTAAGCAGTGAATTATTTTTCAGGTCCCTCTAAGCCCAGTTTGTGATCAGGCAGCCTAATCAGTTTTCACTGCCTGCAGCAAAACCCTGCAGACTCCGATCACTTCTGTTGTGTTTCAGTGTGAAGGGGAACCAGCTCTGCTATAGTGGTGGGGTGTAGCGACAGTGCTAAGCCTCTCGTGCTTACAGCTCTGTTTGCTACACAACCCTGACAGTGCTGCTCAGTACAGGTACTACTTCCTTGCCGGGCGAAATGTAACGGGGTACACAGACCCACAACGGGATGGGTGAGCGTAATGGTATTGAGTGACAAATGCATCTCTGTTGAGGGAGCTGCCCAGAAGCTGGTGGGAGAAGTCTCTGGAGTAGTGCAGCTTGTAAAACAGAGCAAGCTGACAAGTACATGATTTTTACAGACTTGCTCACAATTATGGTCTGCAACTGTTACATGTGTAAGCAGAGCTTCTGCAATGCCTGAATTTATATGGGAAATCTTAAAATAGTAGTAAATACGAGGACTAGAAGGGATGCATTACTGATATTTTGAATAGGCAAGTCTTATGAGAAGAATGTTTTTCTAGAAAGAGAGGAAAAGAGACTGATACAGCATAAGAGAGCTACTGTTTTGTTAGATGGATTTCTTGTGTGGGTGAAACAAGTTTCTTACAGGACGTTTTCAGTCCATGGGGTGTGCTTCTAGGACTTGGCAGGCACTAAGATGATGTTCCGTAAGGAGATGTGCCACGTATTTATAAAACTGAAGAAGCTGACTGGTCAGTTGCTCTTGAAATGCAGTTTGTACACAGTGTTTCTGACTTTTGTGTATTTGTGTGTATAATGAAAACTCTTTTGATGATATCTCCCTTCAGGACTGTATGTTGGTGGTTCTTTTGGCAGTACAGTTAAACTTGATGGTCTTGAGACATAACACTGAATTCAGGTTAGCACCATTTAGATCTGTTGAACAAGTGGTTAGATTAAAAAATAATAAAAATGGATGCTTCAAGGGAAGATCCTGATGTTCTTCCTTAAAGATCCAGAGATATCTTGATACCAGCTCATGCTTATAGAAATGTTTGTTGTTGGTGCTTCTGTCTTAAAAATAAGAAAAATGTTTATTTGTTTCCTGCAATAGGAATGAAGGATGGTCAGAAAATAACATTCCATGGTGAAGGGGACCAAGAGCCAGGTCTGGAGCCAGGGGATATTATTATTGTCTTGGATCAGAAAGACCACTCTGTATTTACAAGGTAAAGATGCTTGAAATTCTCTTACATTATCTCCTGTGATGTTTTTCCTTCGTTACCACTCATCTTGTACTATTGGAGTGTCAGGAGATAGGATCGTGTGACTTTCACTCAGCTGTGAGTTTGTCTGGGTGGTCAGAGTGCTGAGGTGGGAAATTTTGCTAGTCAGGCCACTTGTGTTCTAACAGCGTGAGATAATCTCCTGTGAGCTTTGGCAGCAGAAGGGGATAGAAGGCAAACAAAAGCAGTTACAGTTAAGAGTTTACAAATCTTTAATTGTAAGAACTCAGTGAAATACTGAGATTTTCAGTAGTTTTCAATACTTGTGACTGTTTCCTTGCTCTCAATTACTTAGCTCAGAAAATTGCCATTTAGTGTAGTCAACTGTTGTCCACTTGGCCTCAAGGTACAGAAAACTTGGAGTGTGTGCACGCATTCGTGGATCTTACTTAGGACAAACTTACTCAGTATAGCGTGCACCCTTATGATCAAACATGTTTTCCCACGCTTCATTTCCTGCCCAAGTGCTATGGGCAGGATAATTGGTCCTGTCTAGTTTTTATTGTAAAAGCAAAAGTGGCTCAAGTAGGACTGACCGCATCTCAACTCTTTCGTGTTCCCAGGCAATACTGCTCAGTGTTGCACGCCTCCCTCTTTCATGTTACTGTTGGTGGAATTAGTCTGTCCAGTATATTTTGATCCGGTTAAAAGCACCGCTGATGATTACGCAGAAGTGTGTTGCATTTGTTGTCTCACTGCTGCTGTTGAGAGCAGTTACAAGGGAATCCGTGGGTGTAGAGAAAGCACTTTTGTTTCAACACCAACCACTGACCTCGTGCTTGTAAATAGAAATGGTGAGCCAAGGGTTCTTGGGAAACCAGCAGCTGGTCTGCCCGACTATCATGTATGGTGCTGAGCTCTTGAACCTGGTGCCAGAATTCTGTGCCGAGGAACACTGAGCTCACAGGTTAAGAATCACTTCTGTTTGCTTTGGATGAGCTTACTCAGCTGATTTTTCTTAACTTCCAGTGAAACCAGACACTGATTCAGATATGCCAAACTGTTCTCATGGTTTCCTGGGACTCGAAGTCGCAATTCTGCTAGATTATTTTTGTCTATCCTTCTGCTCACTGCCTTTAGTTCTAGTGTCCTTTGATAACCCTTGATATTACTGGGCTTGTGGGGTTATGCTGTGGTCATGCTCTCACTCAAGTGGGATGTTCCTCCTCTCCTGTCAGAGTCTAAAATTAGCTTTTCGTTCAAGTCTCCTGCCAGAGACCTTTTAAAAACAGGGTGAGTGCTCTACATTCTTTGAATAAGATGAAGGACTTTGTACATGTAGACAGTTACTAGCATTGCCATACTGAAGTCAGAACACAATTAAAGTAATTAACACTATCTATTCCAGATGCTTCTTGGTATTTTCTAAAAGGTACTTGTGTCATTACCCAGGGTGCCATCACCTGTTCAAACTTCCCTGGTGATAAATCTTCAGAGTGGAACAGATTACCATAGTGCAAGCTAGTGCAATTTAGAAGGTATTTATCTATGTAAAGAAAGGAATTTATTGTCCCCGTTTCAGTATTTATGAGGCTGAGAGATTTTTTTTTTTTAATTGGGAAGGAGCAGTGAAGTGAAGCTGGGTGCAAGTGGGCCTTGGTGTATTTATTTCTTTTCAATAAACACTTCTAACACTTCAGATACCTTGACATGATCTTAATGGCTCTCAGAGGGGGTATCATTCTAGTAATTGAGCTACATTCATATTTGATATTGTTTGTTTAACTGCCTGGGCTTCTATTATAATTACAGCTTATTGTAATTTCCAAATTAAATATTGAAGTTGGGTATGGTCCTGTAACTGTTTCTCACTGTGACTGTTGTTGATTGGTTCCGCCTTAGACGAGATGAAGATCTGCTTCTGTCTATGGATATTCAACTGGTTGAAGCACTGTGTGGCTTTCAAAAGCCAATCACAACGCTGGATAACAGAACTATTATTATTACCTCCCATCCTGGTAAGAATTGATTTGCTTTCTGTTGGAAGTTGTAACATACAGTGAGTGCAAGCTGGAAATCCAGAGGACCAGAAGCACCCCATCTTGATCTAAAAGGGATGTGTGCTGGTATCAAATTCTTTGCCCTAGTCTTTGCAGTACAAATCTTAAAATAAAAAAGGATTTTTGCATAGCAGTCAGTAGTAACTTTCTCTTTGTGTGACATAGTAACAGACCTTACCTCATGGACGTATTTGCATCCTGAGGATATCTCACGAGAATTGAAGGCTGTGGGTCTCTGAAAACCACTTTTTCAGCCTTGGAAGCAATGGAGCACTTAATAAATTTGTAAGTATGCTTCCTTTGGGAAGCATAACAAGGTTACAGGAATGTAATGTAGACATCAGTCTGCTTTCCTACTCAGATGTTACCAGGCAGTAAGTTCCTGTTAGACTACTACATGTTTGTGTTGCTGCCTAACCACAATGTAGAAAGCTACATAAATACTGAAGGGAATTGTAACTGAAGCTGCTTCTGTTGCCTGCATAAATCCCTTCCTTTTTTGGTAGTTTTGTTGTTGTTGTTGTTGTTTTTAGGCCAGGTTGTTGAGCATGGGGCTATAAAATGTGTGTTGAATGAAGGTATGCCAATTTATCGCAGACCATATGAAAAAGGACGTCTGATCATAGAATTCAGGGTAAGTGAATCAACTCATTTCCATGGGATTTCAGGACTGAACATCTGTCCAAAATTTAACCAATAAGCACTACCTCAGTCAAGAAGAGATACCAGTAATCAGATATCCTGTTTTGGTATTTGTTCTTTGCAATGGTGGGAACATGGAACCCATCAGAATTACAGTTCAGAACAAAGAGAACTTCTGGAACACTGCATGCTCAAAGTACATTAGGTACCAGAGGATTTTCTTCAGCAGCCTTGTGAATTTCCATTTGCTTGACATATTCGTTAGTTTCTATTGTCCTGTAGGAAGGATGCATGAGTAACTTCAGCTTCTGCGCTGGAGCAGAGGAGTAGGTTGGAAAGTGCTGATTTTCTTTGGGAAGAAGCTAGTGCTGAGAGCTATAGCAGCAGGCTTCATCTGCTACAGCTTAGAATATATTTAACCATATCGCTAATGCTGATGTTTTGTTTTTATATATATTTAGATAGGTAGTTGTATATGCTATTATAAATACGTAGTTGTATCTGCTATTATATGACATGCATACTTTGCTTTTGTGGGTGATTCCAGAGGGCAGCCTGGGGCAGAAGAAAGGTGTCGATTGAATTGCCAGAATTAGAAGCTAACTTCGTGCAGGCATTAAAAAACAGCTTAGTGATGTTGATAATTTTTTTAAGCTCTGAATTTAAGTCATCTATGACTACAGAGCTGACTTTGGCAGATATTTAACTTGTAGGTCTATTTGACCTAGTAAAAAACCAGTTCATATAGACTTGAGTAACCTTAGTTCTTGATGATTTCAGGTCATCTTCCCAGAAAGTGGCTTCCTGTCCTCAGATAAGCTGTCCTTACTTGAAAAACTGCTACCTAGAAGGCAGGAGATAGAAGAAACTGAGGAAATGGAGCAGGTGGAATTAGTGGACTTTGATCCATCTCAGAAGCGAAAACACCATTACAACGGAGAAGTGTATGAAGATGATGAGCATCAGCCTAGAGGTGGTGTTCAGTGCCAGACATCATAAATGGGCCAGTGAATAACTTGTGATGCTTGTTTTGTATGCAGTAGTGGATGAGTGAAGGACTACAAGCAGTGTGCCCTCACCCCCTGCTATTTGTTGTTTTATCCAGCCATAGTTATTTCTAAAGGCAAAAAGAAATAAACTACGTAATTAAACTGACTTTGCAATTTGTATAAAGCTCCAGGATGCAAGCTGAAATGCAGTTGACTGCACTTCACCCCTGCCTCTCAGTCCAGAAAACTCTTACCTGCTTGTTTTTTATTCGAACCTTGTAATTCCTGTATGTGTGCAATTGCGCAGGCTTAAACTAAGATTCTGTGGTGTGCTTTTTAGGACTTCTAGATCTTACACTCTGTGAATAAAGTATGTACAAGTACTTATAATCCATTGTAAGATGTAGTTAAGTTTTGTACCAATTAGGATAATGATGTTTGGGCTTGTACTGGTGTTTGTTAAATAGAGACTGGCTCTAATGCACCCCCATGGTAGATGAGGCTGACACAGATCTGGTCAGTCTTCACGGGCCCGTTAAAAAGTCATGCAATCCCCAAGCTCTCCATGCTATACCACATGAGGTCAGATAGTCCTTTCCTGTGCCAGCACTGGTCCTGACCCCAGAGCTAGATGTGGAGCTTGCTTTATTTCATCGGTGACTCCTGTTTGGCTGCTGTCTTGAGCCACATTGACTGTGGGGCCAGTGGTTGCTTGGAGCTGCCTTGGCTACTGTGCAGTAGTAGAAACCTCTAGGCTTTGTCAGCACACGGGTGGCTTGGAAAGTCAGACTGGTGCTAGGGGAAGCTTGATTTCCACCTTGATTACTGAAATCAGATACCCCTCAGTGTGTTATGGAAAGCAGACAAGTCCTCTTAGTGGGTATATGTGATCCTGCAGAGGAGAGAAGGCTAGTGAATACAACCAACCAGTGCATCTAGGATATTCTGAAATTAATGTATTGTGGGCATTATTTCAAGCTGACTCTTAAATTTCTCTATGAATGTTCTAATTATTGTAGATGAAGTATTTCCAGTATAATTACAAAATTGTTCATTGCCTCTTTTCTTAGAGCAGATGTTGGTTTAAAAACACCACCCCCTTCTTTTTAGACAGCTATTCTCAGAAAAAATCTTAAAAACCTTATTTCAGAAAATATGCTGAGAAGACAGGTCCAGATTTAACCTCTAGTGTGGTAGTTTAGTCTTGCTCAACCAGCTGGCTTGGGTTAGAGCTTACGATTTTCATACTGCTTTGAAGCAAAACTGTCATGAGGCAAACTCGTCTAAGTAGCTGTTGTGTGGCCGTATGTGTGTTGTAACTTGACTATCTGGAAGCTCTTAGAAAAAAAAAACATCTCTAGCTTACCTAAGCATTACAAGTTTCATTGTATAAAGACAGCTGGTATACCATGGATTTTGTACCTCAAATGTAGACCCTTTCAGGTACTTACAGAACTGTGATCTTTCACCTGCATGTTTCACCTACTTTTTTGTTTTCTTTCTCAACAGAAATAAAATTCTGTAGGCCAAGTGTTTTTCCAAATTCTACTTGAGTGAGCTCATCAGTGAGCTGAGAAATGTAACCTGCAGGTGCCTGTGCTCTATCAGTGGGATGGTGTCTATGAGTTGAGGGGAGGAAGTAATCTTCCTCTGGCTAGGCTGACTCCTACACAGCTGGCTTGAGGCTTAAACCACAGTAAAACAAGCTACTTCTTTTTCAGCTCAATAAGCACTCATTTATTTTTTTCCTTAACCACTAGATCAAAACAGCAAGATGAAACAACACTCCATTCACACTTCGAGCATGACAGTGGGACGTGATTTTTCTTCTGATGCCTGTGTATTAAAAAAAAATTCCATAGACTTACTTTCTCAGGAACAGTAGTTTTCTTTTCACCACACCCATAGCTGCATTGGTGTGGTTGAAGTCATACTCTTGACTTACTTTGGAGGCCATGGACAATTCTGCTTCATACTTGATGACCCCACAGCAGATGGACCAGGTCCAGATTCCTGGAGGAGGGTGGCTGCCCAGGAGCTGTCTCTAGAAGCCTTAGCAGAGCAGTCCAGAGAAGGATGCTCTGCTAGTAGTGCAGGACAAACAGCAGGAACACCACCAGGTTAGTATTCTGTTTTGAAATGAGCTGGTTACTGATACAAAATCTGTGCCCCACACTAATACTGGCAGCAGTAGAATAAGCTTCTGGCAAAAAGCACTGGATGGCAAGAGCTAGTAGGACTTCGTTCTCCCATGATATTCTGGGTATCACACAGAGCAAGCAGCTAGACATTCTGTGCCACTGAAAAATGAAGTAAGAGTTTTTTCTGACTTGTTCTTTATTTTGGATATAGTTTCTCATTTGCCGAAATGAACAGAATGGACAGCTGTAGCAATTGAGGATACAGTTGCATGAAATAATGTTTCTGTAACTACCAATATAGTAACCTGACCTGTTGTAATCTCAGTTTGCGATTATTCGCACTGTTTCAACACCACCTAATTCATATGATCAGGTTTATATTTTAGTCTATTACAAATCTCTCTTTTCATTGTGCACTAGGCATTTAGGACTTCATTATTGTTATGGATAAAAGC
>WAAE01001595.1:527843-538921 GCA_013400495.1 Nicator chloris | reverse complement strand
TTACTTCAGAAAAACATCTGAAATTAATAAATTAAATTTGAGCGCATACATCTCTAAGATTCTTTTTATGTTAAAGATCAAAAGCAAGAGCAAAGTAAATTGCCTGCTTCTCATCTTGGTATTATTGCAGTGCCTGGTTCAGCTTTCCTCCTTGTGCTAACTCACAGAGTGGGAGCAGTACAGCTGAGTGAACAGAAAAGTGCTCCTGCAGAAAAATGGCTCAATGAGCCTCCTGTCAATACGCAGCAGTGACCTGTTTGTTTCCTTCTTCAAGGTGTAACATCCTGTAACCCAGCAATAACAAGAGTTAATGCTAGCACTAAAGGGTATCTGAAACCTGAAGTCTGGGCAAAATTTTTTACTGATGTCTGTCTCTGTTTAGGATGGGTTTCTCAAAATCTTTCCTTGAATTATCAGACAAGTAGAACATTTTTTTCTTTAGCATAACTACAGTTCCTTTATGACTTTTGTATCTTCTGTCCTAATTACACTTAGTCAGGGTTTGGTTTACATACATGATGACACAAAGTCTTGGCCTCTTTTCCTGTTCTAAATTGAAATCTTAAATTCTCTGGATGGTGGGAAGATGCTACTTTAGGACACAGATTCTTCCAGTAAAAAGAGAGAACTTAATTCCCTTCCAAAGTACTTATTTCTGTTTACTGAAAGTGTGTCACAGGGGTTTGCACCTCACTATGGGTTTATGATTCTTACTTGTTCTTAATTTTGTCGTAGACTAAAGTAGTTCTGCTTACCTGCAGAAAAAGTGGAAAATACTGAAAAGGCCTTGTTACCTTGTTAGAGTAGCAGCATCACTGACCTTTGTATTCCAGTGCTGCCTTTTGAGGAACTCTGACTGGGTTTCTCCCAAGACGTAGAAACACTTCACCAGTTTTGCTGGGTTTGTGCAGCTGAATCAAAGCAAGCTCCCAAAGTTGTCCTGCAGTCTTACTCACAAGTGTACCTCATACAGCAGCCAGAGGAGTGGTTCCAGCCACAGGATAATCAGCCCTGATACACTAAAACAGGGGAGCAGACAAGTTGAGCTGACAAGGCCCATGTACCGTTGCTCAGTGATAAGGTGGCTTCATTCTCTGTTTTCTACCTTGACTCATTTGCTGTTTGAGAAGGGCTTGGATTTGAAATCTGAAAGCTCATGTAGCTCTTACCAGACACACAGCAGAATAATTTATGTTTTGCTTTCCGAGCTGCTTAATTTTTAACTATACTTTGAGCCAAGTTTATATATTTTATATCAGTCTTCAGATCGCTCACTCCCACAAAAGCAAAGGATTGATGTTAGCCAGCTGTCTTAAGATGGGTTCACCTACCTCCCTTTTCATTTTATCACTGTGAAAGAGGTCTAAATGAAATGTGGAAGGTTTTTTCTGGCTAGAGAAATAAGGATTTCCATGTGAAGTTGTAGCGTGTTCTTTCATTACAGCTCTCTGGCTTTAAATCGCCTCTGCTATTTTCCGGGATTTCTGCTGTCTGAAGGCAAAATCAGTTGTTGCTAGCTTTTTATTTTTTAAATGTCATTTAAGGTTGTAGTGTCTCACAAATTCCCCTCTCTGGCCTGCCAACAAAATTTCCAGTATAAAGTATAAAGTAGCATTAGATGCAGCTTCAGGAATCTGTAAGAGTGTGGACCAAATCATAATCCCAAATCCTGTTTGTAAAATTAGCTATTTATACTAACTCTGCATTTCCATTCAAAATAAAACATGCACGACCTTAAATTAGCAAGAAAACTAATGATGAATTTTTTTTACCAAACTCTGAATGCTGTTCATGAGTGTGGTGCTCAGCTGTACCTGTGGGCAGAGCATGGAAAGGCTAAATGGCAAAGGAGGATGGAATAAGCTGTGAATGAAAGGCTTTGTCTAGAGCAGAACGTGCTCTCTTGGGGAGGAACCTGCATTCTCAGCTCTCTTGTGAGGGGGTTTGCAAACTTTGACAGGAAAGAGAAGTACTTAGCAACAAGATGACTGGGTTTTTTACTCAGACTCAAGAAGATTTCATAATTTTGTAGTAATAAAAACATTTTGTTAAAATTTATCAAATATGAGGAGGGTAAGATAATCTATTTGGCAGCATGAATCTGACTTGTAAAGGCAATCAAAAAGGCCATTCAGAGTAAGGAATAGAGCTTCTACCCACTTGTTTGTTTATGTTTGCAAGACAGCACAAACAAAAAGTAGAAATTATTTGTTTGGAGGTGAGGATGACACAATTACAAGTAGGAAACAGAACAGCCTTAAGTCATTAAAAATAGAGGGGGAATCAGAGTCAGCCTGCCTTGTTTGTCCCCGTACCTGATAAATGTTAATTCATGTCATGCCAAACCTGACTCTTGCAGGTGTCAACCTTTCCTTTCCTGGCTGCTCCTCTTTCTTCCCCTCTTCTTAAAACTCACAACCTCATCTGCTTTATTAGATTTCTTTGATGCACCTGGCTCTGTTCCATCAGTGATACCCTCAATGTCTTGGGAAATGACTACAACTTATCTTCTCATGTACATTTTTTGTTTGTCTTGCCCCTTTTATATTTTTAAGGTCACTGGTCTTGGGTGTACAGGTTTAAGCTCTCCTTAGTAAATTTTCTTCAGGCTAATTGACAAATACAGCTCTGCTCTCTTTGCCTTTCAACCTGTGTTTCAGTGCCATCATTCTCTAAGCAGGGATCTCATTTCAATCAGCTGCTTCTGGACTGTCCCCTCTTTCTAGGGAAATGAGTGGGGAGACAACAAACACACCTTGCAGTGGGCATAAAGAACTCAGAGTCCAGTAACCCTAAACACAGCTGGTGGAACACAATAAAGTTTGATTAATCATTTATTACTATTAGAATTATTTACTACTGTTTACTAATTATTTGTTTAAAATGCAAGTTTGGGTAAATGGTTTAGTTTTAACTTTATGCTCGATGAGCCATTAAAGACTGAAGGTAAATGTGACACTTGTAAGGCACTAACTAAATATATACTCTTTTTTCTTTTTCTTTTTTTTTTTTTTCCATTTTAACAGGCATTAGAGCTGTATTTTCTGGGCATTACCATAGGAATGCTGGAGGGTCCTACAAAGGCCTGGAAATGGTGGTGTCATCAGCTATAGGATGTCAGCTGGGACATGATACACACGGCCTTCGAGTGGTGGTTGTGACAGAGGAGAAGGTGGTGCACAGATACTACAGCTTAACTGAACTGGGCAGCCATGGCTTAGAGAAGGAGCTGCTGGATATGCTTGCTAAGCAAAAGTAGGCTGTGTCAGAAGATGTTTTTCCACATTAGATAAATATAAACAGTTCCATAAAGTTTCCCCAAGCAGAACTACAGATTTCTGACTGCAGTGTCCCAGAACAGCTCTCAGTTTGTTGTCGTCCTAAATAACAAGGAAGTTGTTGACACATTTTTCTTTTTGAACATGAGACCTATGAGGAATATGGGAGAAGAGTAGAGCTAATATGGTGATGTGTTGTTGAAAAATATAGTTCTGAAAATCTTCGCTTTGCTCCTAGATAATACTTTCTTATTCCAGAGAAACTGGTGTCTGTAAAACCCTTTACCTTGAGAGGGTATTTCAAAATCAATAAATTTAGTGATTTCTGTTACCTCCTGAACAATATGAATGGGGCACATTTTTACAGAAACAAATCTCAAAAAATGTGAAATCAGCAGACTCCTGCTGTCTTTTAGCAACTTTTGGATCATATCCTGTTACCTTGGTGCCATATTTTCTCCCATTTGCCACACTTTATTTTCTTAGCCCTTCAGAGCCAGGAGCAGTAGGAGAGCAGACACATTCTGGTTTGCAGTCACAGCTTGGGTTTCTGTTATATCTGTTATAAAGTTTTCTATAATGTTATATAGTTTTATAGTTTCCATTATATAGTTTTATATAATGAAAAGTCTGTAAATGAGGCTGATATAAATGTCACTGAGAGAAACTAAAGGTGAAACAACTATTTCCATTTTGAAATCTCACTACCATTCAATTAGCATATATCCTGGCTCTGGCTGTGGAGGTTGGAATAATTGCATGGGGAGAATATTCTGTACAGAATATTGTAATCAGAAGTCACTTCATTGATTCCTGGACAAGTGGAGAGCTTTGATTTCCAAATGCAATGTAGAGTGCCTTACTGTAAGGCAGTAGAGAATACTACAGAATACTGAAAACCCTAAAAAGTATGTTTTCTTCACTGCAATAAGTCTTTAAAAGCAAATTTATGAAATAATTTACGTGCTGCAATCCACCTCTTTTTTTAGCAAGTGTTTCTAATTTGTTGCAAATAAAGTCTTCATGTAATTAGCTCATACCTGCTGGAGTTTTAAGTATGTAGTTGAACACATTACAATCCTTGCCATGGGTTATCTGGAATTGGAGCTGGTGCAGCTTTGGCACCTGAAGAGTGTGCATCATTAAATGCATTCTGTCCTGTGCTATATATGTACTCACGTACAACAGTCTTCCCTAGAGGGTATTACAGGTATTTAAATATGGTGAGAGGTATGAAATGCTGTGCTGAAGAGTCAGTTTAATTACATTTCAGTCACAACCGTTTACCAAGGAGTCTCCTTCCAGTCTGATTTGTGGAACTGCTGAGACTGTAAAATCACCTCTGTAGCATTGCCTGGCAGCAGTGAAGTGGCTGTACCTGCAGCTGGACAAGGCCACCAGGGGACTGCACCCCCATGGCAGCAGCTGGAGCAGAGGTAATGTTGGATTCAGAAAAGAAGTGATTTTGCTTTTATTTTCCAGCTGCCTTTGCTTAGCTGAATGTTTTCACAGTCTCATTTTCAGTAGAACGTGGAAAATGAGAGAACATTTTCTAGCCATATAATACAATCATGGGAAAGATATTTAACCATAGTTTGTGGCTGGACATTTTGTATGTAGTAAAAAGTCACAAAAATAAGCTGAGATTGTGGGTTTTTACTAGCATAAATGACAAATTGTGTTTCCTCACTTTTCCCAGTGTAATTAGCTAATTTAGAATTAATACTGATGCTTCAACTAATTTGAAATGGCAGAGGTCCTTGCTGTCACTGTGCCTCATCTTGTTTATGTCAAGAAAAATAAAATATGTTAGATTATGAAACAATTCACCCATGGATACCCTAATTATAATTTAAAACAACATCTTTTGATGTTGAGGACATTATTTTGGTACCTCCAGCAGGGTTGGTAATTGTAACTCTGTCAGTGTCAGCATATGACTGCCTTTAAAGCAAGATGTCACTAACAGTTCAAAGTGCTGATGAAATACGAGAGCAAGGGAGTCCTCACGTTGCTGTGGGCTCAAGAGGCTGGACAGAGATTAAAAAAGTGACCACAGTTGGTTTTGGTTTCTCTTAGGCTGCTAAAAGGATGAGGTAAACCTCGATGACTCTTACTAAATGAGGAAAATTCACATTAGAACACCAGAGCAATCTGTGAAGGTAACCAAATACTACATAATTACAGTCTGAGGGGGACACCTATGAACATAAGGCAAATGACTGAAAACAAAGTCTTTGAGAGAAATCCTGGTTTGCCAGCTTCAGTGTAAGTAACAAATTTCAGAACGCACTATTTCTGAACTTTTCCAGAAAGTCATTAAGATGTGAGTACACTCTGTTTGCCTGCTGTTTGCCTTTAGTGCATTTGGGTCCAGCATCTCATCTTGCAGGTCTTAATAGAGGTAATATTTTTATAGGGCTACAGTATTCAGATCCTGGAGATTAGAGAGAGAAGTGAAACACTTGATGTCTCATTAAAACTTAATCACATTTTACACTGGCAGAAGTAAAGTCTCCCCTGCCACCCCTGTTTGCAGACAGCTTGTGCCATGGTCACTGCTCAATGATTCTTTTCTTACCTCAGCTCAGCAACTTGGTTCCCAGCGTCTGGTTTTTCCAGACATTATCCTCAGCTGGTTTTATTCTGCTATGAGTCAAATAATTGAAGACACATCTAACATAAGCAAAGCAAACAGCAGCATTTAGCAAAACCTAAACATTTCACTGCTTAGAAGGGCTCAGCTCCCCCTGTGTGTCATGGCACAAATTGTGTCACTGCAGGCTCCCAGTCATCATGTCCCTCCCTAATGCTGGGAAAAAGCTGCTTCTCGTCATGCCCTCCCTGAGCCTTTCTGTGCAGACTCCAGCTGAACACAGCAATATCCCACAGGGCAAGGGCAACCTTACATACCAGTAAGTGTGAAGGTTGTGTGAAGGTTGCCCTTGCTCTACAGTGTGCCTGCCAAGCAAACCCTGACATTACCTGGCACCTCAGGATTCCCAGTCACCAGGGGTAAAAGCTGATTGGGATCAGAAAATTGTAAAGGGGGAATTTCCACTTCACTAATGTTTTGCAGTTACCAGGAATGTCTCTGCTGACATAGCAGACATCACACCCCTGGCACATATGGAAGTGCAAAGCCAGGTGGTTTAAGCTGCAGGCATTGTTCTTTGGACACTTCATTGGAAAATGCTCCCTAAATAAAGTGCAAAACCAAAACACATAATAGAGAGAAAGCATTAGACCAGCATATTAAACTAGCTTCCAGCCTAAATGAAATACAACTGTGCAGCAGCAGATACAGAAGGGGCATCCCCAGAAAACCACCAACACTCACAGAACTAAGGCAACACAGACAAATCAAAAGCTTTTCAAGCAATACAGAAAACCTACCCAGCACTTCTCTTCAGGAAAAAAAAACAAACCACAAACCTAAAACACTCCAAAAGCAAAACCACAATCCACAACTGAGAGAGCTATTACTTTTTTTTAATTGACATTTTCATTTGTTTCTCTAGAAGTAATTTTCTCCACTAGCACTTTGTCAAATGCAGATAGTTTAGCACATTTCTACTAATAAACACCTTTTTTTTTTCCTCTAGGAGACCCATTAAAGCCTCATCCTATTTAAATTTATAATGTTGTTATGTCACTTTTGGGCATCCAGAAATTGAAACATCCATCTTCTAAATATATTTTTATCTTTCTTAAACATTGCTTAGAAAGGTCTAGCATTGTTAAAAACCACAATTTGGCCTTTTAAGTTAACTGGGAATGGCATTATCTGTATTCAAATCTTTCTCACCTTCTTCCGTATAAAGAAGACACATCAACACAGAAAGGTAGCTAATACTGCTTTAACAAACCAAGATCCACAGCCCTACACAGGGCAACCTGCCTGTCCAGGGATTTCCTGAATCGTGTCACCACCACTCCAGTAGGACACCAGTGACTTTATTTGGATACATGTGAGAGACAAAGATAAAATTACCACAGCAGAATGTGGTTCTTGCAGTACCCTGCAAGTACTGAAGCCAAGGCTGCTAAAAGAACACGGCGCAAAGACAACGAATCTTTGTTATTTTTTTACAAAAGTTCAGTTTACTAAGTTCAGTTTACTAAGTTCAGCCTGAGCTGAACTTAGTCTCACCCTTTTATTAATTCTAAGTCTTGCTCTGTCTTAGCCAATGAGGAGAAGGTAGGGCCACCTTACTTTGCTTCAGCTGTGTAAAAGCTGCTTTCCCACTCTGGCCAACCAGAGACTGCAGCTGGAGACAGGTAACTGCAGCAGGGGATTCATCCTGCCCTGCAGCTGATGCAGAAGCCAGAGGGACTGAAGGGGCCCCTACTGTGCTAATCTGTTGGATTCACTTACCAGGATTTCTGAAGTAACTCAGTGCAGTTAGCTGGGGCAGAAGACAAGAGGTCAGAGTCTGAGCTGTCACCCCATCAAATCAGAAGATGAAGACATGGGTGAGAAATGAAACAAGTGGGAAACAACCCATCAAGAGCTACTGGCTCCCCTCCTTGGCTGAAGTTGGCACCATCCTCTCCTGACACCCTGGAGGACTAGAGCACACTCCTGCAGACTGTTTACTCCTCTGCCTATGCTGGGTACTCACAGCAATTCAACATCCATACATTTTCACTGTTACCAAAACATAAATACCAACTGTGTATAATATTGTTAATATTATACATTTATGTGTCCCATAGAGGAAGGTTCCCCAACTTCCCTGGTGGTCACTGTATTCACACCAGGCAGAGGATCCTTCAGAGATCCCATGGTACCTTTGTCAGTGTGCACATATTCCCATAAAAAGGCCTGGCTGATTCACAGCATTCCTGCTCTGGCTTACAAGGTAACTGCTACAACCTTCTAAAAAGATCTTTCCAACCTATTTAATTGTTGGAGCAGTTGGAGATATAACTGGAGAGAAGTGATGTAGCACATGAGCTTTGCAGAACAGTATTATCACCTCCACCCCACCCTCAGTACCTTTTGGGGATATTTAGAATGTTATTTGGCATATTTAGGAAAATGATGACTGTAAAATGGTATAATATTAATAATTAACATTAATTTCATTTTAGCACAGTCCCATACAGAAGGTGAAGTGTTTATTACCAACAATAAACTTCAGCGGTAACTGGGACTGCTGTACTCACTCAGTGCATTTCAGCATATTTTTTTGAGACTGCAGATTTCTACACGGTTCTTTAAGCTGTTCTACAATACAATACCATCAAAAACAGGACAGAAGAAGAAGATCTATCATTCATGAAAAACACTGGTTTTTTATCAGTACACTTCCTCAACGCAGTAATGATTACAGTTTCAATCACTTTTCCAAGAAAGCAAGGTAAAAGGTAAAAGAGAGAGAAATACCAGAGCATTCTGTCTGCTCACTGTGCCCCAGTTTGAGAGCTCAGACAGACCAATTTTTGTTCAGAGAACAGCATTCCTTTTACTGTGCAGCAGCTTAACCAAGACAATAAAATTATGCATATTTCAAAATAATTTGATTTTAAAATATAGGTGCTGCCAATCTTCCCAATCAAAGGACTTTTCGTATTCCCTTTATTTGGTACACAGCCATGACAGGATTACTGTGAAGAAATATTTTCTAAAGTCTATTTCTGAGACTTGTTTTCCATAGAATTTTGTTTGCTGTGGGTGCAAGAAGAGGTAGTATTTTATATATGGGTCATTCAAAATTAATTCTACATTTTACAGCCTGCACTTTTTATATAAATTAATTTGTAATAAAATCAGTTTAAGAAAAACTAACATTTGGACAAAAATAGAGAAACATAGATACATATCAAGGGGTGAGTCTAAGCAATCCAAAGAGTGACAGGACTATGTTAAAATTCACCTTGCAATAAGCTTTTTACAGAAAGAACTTGTACAAATATATTTATTTCACTGTTTTTCTTATCTGTGCACTAGGCCATGTAGAAGTTTCCTATTTTTCTTCTAGAAAAGCAGCTCACAGATTACTTCTAAGCCCGCTATTATCAATGCAGATATCTAACAACTCTCCTTATCCTAAGAAACAATGCAATCCTCATTTATTTCTCATTAAAGATGCATTGTAACATTAATCAGCTAAAGGTATTTTACTTGAAGCTTCTGAAGTTTAGTTTTAAGTCTTCAACATGTTAATTGCTTTACTTTGCCCTTGGGTTCCCAGAAATTAAATACAAACACAAAACTTCCTGTGGAAGTAAAGTAAAATCCATGAAATTTCTTTACTCTTACACAACACTACGGCAGTGAAAATTTAGGCATGTACATTATTGCTTACTATTTCCACTTGATCCCCCTTCCCCACTCCCCCCTCTTTCTTTAAAGCAGCAAAGTAAATAATTGTTCACCTTGTTGACTCAATGATTAGTTGCAACTGCTGAACTTCAGGACATTTCCTGCTTCCAAGTGTGCTTCTCCTTCCACCCGTGCTCCTATACTGCACGCCCTGGGGAGAAAATCCATTTGCACAAATCATAGGGGCCAGAGGTGCATCATAGGTGCCTCCCCTGGCTAGGGCAGTCTGGCTAATCAGGGTCTCTGAGCCTTGAACAGAAATCTGCAATAATCTATAATTGTCATCCAGTTCAGTGCAGGGAAGGGCATTAAGTTACTCAAGGTTCATTTTATTTCCTTACACATATTCATTAGTAAAAGTCTTGATGTTGTTTTATGATTTGCAAATGTAAAAGGGGATTTGTTACAGAATTCAACTATGTGATTTCTCCACTGATGTATCTGAAGGCAAACTATCCCTGAATGAACCTGCTGCTTTCCGAGTTTCAGGTAAGGAATGTTGGCACTGCAGACTCTGGGATCTGTCACCCAGGAGCATTATTTCAGTGCTTCCTACAATGGTAGGAGGCAAAAGCCACTTAACTTTGGGACAGTGAGAAATCTCTCAGTTACAGGAGGATCTGCTGATTAGCATTCCCAGTTTTAATTAAATCTGGTTTAGCTACTGCCCTTGGGGACTGAAACATAGTGAAGATATTGTTTTGAAATTAGGACATAGCCTGGCAGAGGCTGAGCAGAAAAACAGTAGTTGGCTGTAAACCAGGCAACATAGTTAAGACACACTCAGAGATCTGACAGAGGCTCAGACTCCAGCTCTACAGCCAAATCTTCCTTAACCATGGCCACAGGAGTTGACCTCTTGATTTTTAAGTAAAGTTCAAGCCAGTATTGGAATTAGTTGGGTCCTTGAGCGTACATCCCAAGTATTTCTTTGCAGTAAAATTGTCTATTAACACTGGAAAGATTCCCCATTTCTCCTGGGGAGATAACCCTTTCATTACTACTGGTGACTTCTCTCATTCTCCTCTGGCTGTTGTCACTCACTGTCTCAAAGATGAGCAAAGCCAGAGCTTCAGGCATACATTAGTGCAAGACTTCATCTCCCAGGTACACTGTAAATTCTTACTGATCTTCCCACTCAGCTCACTTGTGGTTTTTACCATTTCAACTACCACCACAAAAAGGATATTTAATTATTCCTCCCATGAACTCTGAATGACATCTTAAGTAAGGTCTGTTAATGAGACAGAGATCAAACTGATGCTTGATGGCAACACCCAGAATTTTTCAGCATAATATTAAAAAATTACCCAGTTCATAGTTCACTCTCAGTAGTAGCATTAGTACTTCCAACACACCACAGACTGTGGTAAATATTATGCCTATTACAAAATAATAACCATAAAGGGAAATATTTGGCAAATCTGATCAATTTTTAATTTTAATGAATTTTTAATTTAATATATTTT